>CM052087.1:8839845-8984426 GCA_028453745.1 Agapostemon virescens
TTTGTAATTTTGTGTACACGTTTCTAGACGCGCGGTCAGAGTGTATGGCAATTTTTAGGTCGATCGGAATTGAATTGCAGCCGTGGCGTGACTTTGAACATTCGGTGCAATGAATGGTGAAAATGGGAAAAATTAGGGTTGATAAAACGAAGCCCCCTGGATTTCCCTGAAATGCTACCCTAGATTTTGAGAGTTCTGCTTAACACGTTAAGCGCATTACATTACTCGACTGTTTATACTCTGATTCGTCTATCGGCGAGCGGCCCGCCTGACGACTGACCGTGGTTTGAACGGAACGGTACAGAAATTCGGCGTGGCGCTTAACGTGTTAAACGGGAATAACATTCTATTTAATCGTTGATCGTATATATGCGATCATTGGAGAATAGCTAGTCTCGCGGTAACTACAAATTCGTCTCTTCTTTACGTCGCTCTGCGGAGGACAAAATAAAGTCCTTAACGTGTAAAACAAGTCGTAGACGAAGGGGTTAACTTACGCTAAGACGACGGCAGTGCATATGGATTCAACGAGCGAACCACGAGAGATTAAAAACAATCGAACGGTGTTTCGCGAAGAAGAGTCATTCGACATCCCCTACATTCTCCGCGCATCTGTGTTTTATCGTGACAACATCCGGTGCCATTATTTTCTTATCCTCATTACGCTCGTCACTATCTCTGTTCGCCGGACACTTTACGCCATCGAGGCTCTAACGAACTCCTCTCTCCCTTCTACACCGACCGTTTTAATTGCTTTTTAACGTTCGACACTGCTGTAAATTCGAAAACAACGTTCGAATCGCTAATAAAATCTTTCGTGAAAAAATATTAACGGAGAACGAAAAAAAAAAAGGACAATAAAAGAAGAAAAAGAAGAATCGTTTATTGCCACCGTTAAGTGGACGACACTCGAAACGAACGTAAAACGACACGCTACTAATGGAAACAGCTTTTTAATGTCGTTATTTTTTTTTCACATCCGAGGGGTAGGAACGGTGCGCATTGAAAAAGTTAAATAAAATAAAAATTAACGGCGCGAGTGAAATATTAGAAGGTAGTTAAAAGTTTAAAAGCGGACCGCGTTCGGAATGCTCTTCCGTGTCCGGTGATTATAAATAAATAAAATGAATACGGGTAGTTCGAACGGTAGAGCGACGGTGTTCGTGATCGATAAAAGGTGCCGGGAGTTATGCGGGGAAACGATCGGGTTCCGCCATTTTCTTTAGGATCGTCTACGGTCCATCGGAGGGATTCTGCGGTGCATAGCGACATAATCCTCGCCAATTATTTTCTTGCCCCGTTCATTCGCTCATCCCCCGGGTCCGTGATCGCCCCCGTCCTCGATGTAATTACTAATTCACCGTATCGTGATCGCTCGTCGAAAAAAAGAACGGCTCGATCGTTAGTCGCGGACCGATCTCGAGCCACGTCGGATAAAGACATCGAACCGGCACACGCGAACCGGCGCATAAATACTCTTTTTGCCTGCGAGTCGTCCGGGTAACGCTTTATTAGCGTCGCGTGGTCGATTAAACGCTTATGTACGTACGTATCGCGCTCGCTACTGTTTTATAAAAGAGAAAACCGTCCGAGAGATAAAAAAAGAACACGCGGCCACGACGAGTTCCGTCTGTGACGGCTGATAAGTATTCGCTCGCACGTGCGCGCGCGTGCACGATTCTCGATCATCTCGCGAATGGTACAACGGCCCCATTATGCGATCTACGATCTACGGATCGATAGGTTACCAGCCTCTGTAAATACGAAACCGGAATTTGCCTGAAGACACACGAACATACTCTCTGGTTCCCCCTTTAAAACGCGCAATAAATCTTTCTATTGCCATTTTACTAAAGATTTTATCGTGGAGAGGAACAATCGCATGAGTCTGTAAAATAATTTTGCGACCCTTAACCCCTTGCCCTACAACAACGAATCAGACTCGTGATTAAGATTTCGAACTGAATCTTCTAAACATGCATTTCCTGAATTTTCCTTTAAACAGAAATAACATTTTATTTAATTGTTGATCATACACGGTCATTGGAGAATTGCTAGGCACGCGGTAACTACAAATTTGTCTTTTCATTTTGTCGTTCCGCGGAGGACAAAGAAAGTCTAGTCACTGTTATTGTAAAATCAGTCGTAGGCCAAGGGGTTAACACGTTGAGTGCCGAGCGAATTTTGTATATTTCAGAGAAGTTTCATTTATTTCATTCGTAGAATGTTATTGAAGAGAATTGTTAATTACTATATAATGAAGCTCTCAGCTCATATTACAATTTGGAGCAATGCCATTAATTTAATGATAATCGTTCTAGAACGATGCGATGTTGTCGGTCACCGGTGAACATCATATTCGACGTGTTAATACAGTTACCGTCGAACCGCGGCATTGGTGCAATTTTCTTGTTTCGACAGCCGAGAAAAATTTTTAACTTGCAGCCATAAAAATTTCATACAACAGCATGGTTTTTAATAGCATTGAGTATATTGAATTTTGTGCCTGGAAGATACAATTTGCGGAGAGCATTAATTTTCTGTTACAATTTGAAGAAAACTGCTGCGGAATCGCATCGAATGCTCGTCGAAGCCTATGCTGAACATGTTCTTGGTAAATCGTGGTGTTTTGCGTGAAAATTCGCTGGAATGAATGGAGGTGCACTAGAGTGGCATTTTGCGTCAACTTCGAAGGACAAGGAAGAAAGCAAAACCATCGTGATCTCCGTTCCGATCGAGAGCTCCCGATAAAGTCGTGTATACGATCAATTGACGAGTCGGAGAAATATCTCGCGATACGAACATAATTGTCTCGTGTGCACACTATCGTTTCACGCACGAGAAACATGAGATGGGTAAGCGCTCTCGCGGATCTCGTAATAAAGCTTCGTGTCGCACAATTCAAAGTATATATTCAAAGTATCAAATCAAAATATTATTTGTACATTTAAGACCAACGTTTTCCCCACACCGATCTTGCAAACGTCTCGAGTATATATATATAAAAAAAAAAAGAAAAAACACAAAAACAATACTTCCACGCTTCTTTGTCAAAAACATCGTCGAATAATCTTTCTGATAAAAAAGAAGCAATCCTTTTCGTTGCAGTACTCGATCACAGCGTGTAAGTCGAAACGCGTTTGCGATTTTATGATAGAATTTTCATGATCATTGCCGTGAACATTTCTCAAAAGAGAGAATCACTTTCTTCTGTTAGAGTCGGTACGAATATCGAAGAATTTATCACGTAGAATTTCACCAGCCACAAAAATTAGTAGCGTGCAAAGATCGTAGGTTGCCGAGGATCTGTAAACTAACACGGGAACATATCCAGTTTCGAAAATCCGATTTTGATGAAACTTATGGAAACTTATCCACTTTGAAGGGGTGAAAACAGCCCTCAAAGTTGAGGTATTTTTTAGATATTTATATTTATAATTATATTTATATTTATGTCTACGTGTTCTCCAGTATCTATATACTGATAACAACTAAACAGAATTCTATTTTTGTTTAAAAGAAATAAATTACATATGTTTTTATTTGATTCCGTTCAAAATCATTATCACGAGTCTGACTCGTTATAGTGCAAGGGGTTAAGCGCCAAGCGTCTGGGAACCCGCGCGACGAAGAGCAACGCTTTCGCCTGGCTTTCGAGCACCTGGAAACCCGACGAAAAACCGCGTCGCTACGTTGTTACTTACATTCGAGAGCCCATTCTGGACCCCATGACGAACCGTCGTTCGCGTCCTACGGAAAGTCTCTTTCTCCGATGCACTCTCGGGGTGCAGGGCGAGTCGTGTCGAGTCGCGGCGAGTCTCGGCGAGTCTCGGTTGATGGGGACCCGTTAAAGCGGAAAAATGTTCCCCTCCGTGGACGGCGTCGAAGCCGGTGTGTCGACGACTCGGCTCGGCTTCGGGCCACTTTCCTTTGTCCTATATTCACAGCTCCGCGGAGAGCTTCGGAGACACTCGAAAGTTTGTCGGTGCTTAGTCACACGAACTGCACAAGTTTCTGCTCCCGCGCTAAGTAGAAGAAGGACTGATGTGCAACCGGGCGGCGAACGACGAAAAGCTGGGGGAGAGACGAGGCCATCGTCGTCGGCCAACGCTACGTCTCCGACGCGGGTTTTTCTCGGCTCTCTCCACCTTATCTGGATTATCATTAAAGTTTGGCCCAACGACTGGCCGCCGCGACCGAGCCCAGACACCAACCGCGATTGCCGATTTTTCGTTTGCCTATCACCGGTCTCGGGCCATCTCCTTCCTCTTCCGCTTCATCTTCTTCTGCGGGGACGTCACAGCTGTCGTCCCTCTCTCTTTTCTCTCTCTTTCCCTCTTTGAATCTTCCCACCTCTCTCCCCCTCTCATCCTTGCCTCACCGCCTCTTTGAAAATCGGTACAGATAACGACCGCCGATTTGGTACACGCGGTCCCACCACCGAGCTGATAAACAGCCCGGCACGACCACGATCAGACCTGATTAATCACTCTTTTCGACACCGCGAACTGCACCCACGATCCAGCTTGCCCGATAACGATGACAGACTGCAATCCTAACGATCCGCCGACGAGAGCATCCTTTACCATGCTTGCCTATGAGCACTCTATTAACGGCTGATACGCGCGGCTCGATCGTACGCGATACCGGCATTCTCGGGCTGATAACCGACAGCTCGTGGTAAATAGAATGAACAACGCTCAACGATTTCACGATCGAAGACAGAGATTCGTTAACACGTTTGATATCGATCTGCTCGGAATCCCTGGTCGAATCTTCTTCGCCGTCATTTCGTCGAACATCCCTCGTCAACGAGTCCCCGAGATGCTCGTTGATGAACTCGATGCGGGTTCAACCCCTTGCCCTACAACAACGAGTCAGGTGATCAAGATTTCGAACAGAATCTTTTAAACGTGTGTTTCCTTAATTATCTTTAACACATTGACTGGCCAAATGGCGAGCTCTAAAATCCCATAAAATCAAATTAATTTATTTAACCCTTTGCACGCGAATGGCGCCACGAAGGCGACACTAAAACTTGCCATACTATTATTTAAACAATTTTTACATCGCTAGGTTTGCAGTTGAGAAATCGATAAAAATTTTAATGTTCTAAGTACAAGTCATTATAATTAATTTCGTATGAACGAAAAGAAATTAACTGTCTACAATGGAGCTATTATAGTTAAAAATATTATTTCGATTTTGGAGTAGAATTGCTTCGAGTGCAAAGGGCTAATGAAACAACGACGTGTAACTTGAAATGTATGTAACTTAAAAGTATTCGGACACTCTCCAAACCTAAATAACTTTTTCAAAATTGAACCAAACGACTTGACTTTTCTGCAGCAACTAGCAGCATTGATTTACTAAATGATATGCAAAAATAATTTTGAAATAATTCTGATTGGTAGAAAATACGTGGGAAAGTAGAAAAGACATTTTTTAAAACATTTGTTATTTCAACTCGTAATGAAAATTTAAAATATACCTTTCTCCATATTTGGTCAGTTCCAATATTTACAAAATTTCTTTTGTATATCATTTATTAAATCAATGCAACTAATTGCTCAAGAAAAGTCAAGACGTTTGGTCCAATCTCAAAAAAGTTATTTAGGTTTGAAAAGTGTCCGAATACCTTCGTGCGCTACTGTAGTTATTTGTCAACCTTCTTGTATTCTTCGGATATCAACTAAATCGAATGCAACGAATATATTAACGTACAAACTTATTTTTAAACGTGGACTAATAATTCTGTCACCCTTATGTGGGTGACATGGCAGTCAATGTGTTAAAACAATCTTTACATCACTATAAAAAAAGATTTAATCGTTGCAAGGACAAGTAATGCTAAACAAATTTCGTATGCATAAGATGAAATGTAGAATGAAAATATTCTAGATCATAAAAAATGCCTTGGAGTTAAAACAGCTTCGAGTGCAAAGGGTTAAGGCATCGAAGTAGATGCAACAGTATAAAAGAGATAAACTATTTTTTCTCTTCTGTAACCGTTTTTAGAGATGAACATCTTTGTAATAACTTTAGTTACAAGGAAGATAGTATGACAAGGGGTTAAGGGATTTGCGAAGAAAATTAACCCTTTGGGGAGAAACCTCGTACCATGGTGTTAATGAAATTGTAATTTTGAAAAAGTGAGTATTCTCAAATTATCAGAAAATACTTAATGGAGAGAGTTAATAAGGGAAACGAAGAAAATAAATCTCTCGGATAATATACCAGATGTTTGTAGTATTTTTTAAATTTTTTAACGAAAAATCCCAAATGGTAGAGAACATTTCTAACGAGCTTGTTACATTCTGATTGGATTGTTTCTTTAAATATTAGTGGCGTTTTATTAAGATTTTAAGTAAACATTTATTATTTTAAGTTAAACGTTTTTCTGATCGATTCACGATTGATTTATAATTGCTCGTACATGTGTATCAGGAAACTGTTGCGATTGTTTATTAAAATTACATAGAGAATCCTTCATTTTGTTCCGAAATTGAGAATGATGCGTCACCGAAAATGTTTACGAGAAAAATAACCAAGATCAATAAATAAATGCTACGTATTATTTTTTCTTTTAAATAATAAGTAAACGTATAACCAATAACGCATGCTTTTAAATAAACCGCGCTTTTTCGTTTAGTTCGTCAACGAGTCGTCGTAGGGCGCGTGCGTAAAGGAAAAGAAATTCTGATGTTTCTCGTCTACGTTGGCGCGCAGCTCTTGTGGTTCATGTCATGAATAATGGTCCATTGTGTCGCACGTTAACGGTGTTGATTAATTTTTCGAAATACTTCAACGTCGCGACTATTTTGTTTGATTGTAAATGAAAATAATGACCATATAGTGTCGTTTTTCGGTCTAGTGACAGATATTCGATCCACGATGCCTTGACGAAGGGAGCATCACTGTCGGATCAAGCTGCATCTATTTCATAAACAAGTTTGACTGGGCTTCCCTAAACAAAAATATCGGAAAACTGTACCAGAATGTCTGCCACGGAAACTACTGTGCTTTTCGCGAAGCTGGAAGCACTGAAGGACATCAAGTAAACATTGAACCCTTATTATTCAAAAAGTTTGCAGAGTTAACCCTTACGCGATCTAATAAAGTTACGAATTGCAACGAGCACGGTATATACTTTTTTTTTTAATTTTGCAAATTATTCTTACCTGCGATCAAAATGCAGAAAAACACGCGTTCCGACCCCCCAAAATAATCCAGCAAAATTTGTGTTATCATAATTTTAAGACATCATAAAATAATAGCAGATATGAAACTTTTTTGAATAATTGAATTTTGTATCATTTAACCAGACAGTCAAGAGTATTTTAGAATTGGTTAATAGAATTTTTAACAAAATTCTGACATATAAAACAGTGTCTCTTCGCAGGGTCGATAATTACATCCTTAAGTGAATTTAATACGTATATCATAAATTTATAAGCGTATCTCTGTGATACTTTATTATTAAGAAGAAAATATCTAATAATCATCTGTAACTTGTGCTTGTCAGGTCAAAGACCCTTCAGCTGGAAAAAATGAAACAAAGAATTCTCCAGGAAGTGGAACAGACTGAGCAAGAAGAGAAATGCTTACTGGAATACAAACAGGAAATGGACCTACTTATGCAAGAGAAGATGGCACATGTAGAGGAATTACGGCAAATACATGCCGACATTAATGCGGTAAGATTAGATATAGATGTGTTGATGTAATTGAAGAAATGAAAGGTATAACTGTTTATATAACTGTTTCAGATGGAGGCTGTCATTAAACAGTCGGAAGAAGCCAGAAACAAAGCTAGGGAGACTGCGAAATTGATTCATAATAATGATTATCAACCCTTGAAACATGATATCGATCGAATGCGCAGAGAATTCCTTGGACTGGAAAGGTTACCAGAGCTGTATGAAACAGAATCGGATCTTATTTCTCCAGAGTAAATATATTAATCTCCTAAATGTTACTTCAGAGAGGGATCTTGTTTGTAACTGTTAAAATTATAAAGTAATTTGTTTCCTTGAGAATCTATAAAGCTATTATGTTTTAAACTTTTAGGATAATTCATCTTATACTCAACAAACGAAAATTAATTTTCTCATTGAGAAATGTACAATAATTAACATTTTATCCCTTTGCAATCAAAATTTGTTCAATTTCAGAATTTGAATGTGTCATCTTATTTAAAATATATTTATTTATTTGTACCACACATTTTTAATGGTGCTTTAGTAGAGTTATTATTAGTAAATCAGTTAAAGTTCTAAAAGATATTAATTTCTTTTTTAAATATAATATTATCTAAAGTTAGACATTTATGGTGTAGATGGTTTGTTCGCAGTTACTTTGACCGTCCTATGCAAAAGGCTGAATGGAGAGTGGAAGTGCGGGGTGAAGATCTGTTACCTCCACTCACTTTACACCATCCTGGTCATCCAGGTGGTTCCACACCTTTCCTTGCCCCTCAACCCCTTCAAGGTCCAAGTAAACCAGAACCAAGACCATTACCCCCAGCACCAGGTCCACCTGCTGCAACATTCAGGTACCTCTGGTATATCTCAATTTTATATTATATTTTTATCTAACAACGCATGCAAATACTGATCCCTACTTTACAGTAATACACAAATCACCTCTATAAATTGCAACAATTTTTATTAAATTGTGGATTTTATGTATTTATAGTAAAAAAAAAGAGTAGTTGCTATTTTTCAAAGTATTGAAGGCCACTGATGTTATTTCTGATCCACTGAGATTATTAATACTACAATTTTTGTTTAAATATGTTCAAATATTATATATTTAAATATTACTCCTGGAAACATGTTTACAATTTTGATCCCACCTGAGGGTAGTTGTACGAAAGAAAGAAAGAAATTCATAAATAGCTCCTATTTTTTACAATAGGTGCGAACGATTTTTATTTTACTCAAAAATCCGCAGTCTAATTTTTATCAATGAGAATAACAATACATAACAAAAATACATAAATGCAATACAAGATTCTATTTCTTTCTCTATATTTCCTGCTTTTCTTTCCAGGCAACAACCACCGCCAATGAAATCATGTTTGTCGTGCCATCAACAAATTCATAGAAACGCCCCGATTTGTCCCCTTTGTAAAGCTAAATCTCGATCGCGCAATCCTAAAAAACCAAAGAAGAAAGACTAACTGTAAAGTGTAAGTGTTATTTAAATAAGGTGTCAGCATTCGTGTCGTTTAATTTTAAGGGTATACGTTAACAGTTCTTTTTGTTCGTAATTTCTATCAATTTCGCAATCTCGTATTCGTGCAGAAGGATGCACTGATGCAAGCGTATGCATTTACGACTTCATTTTGTAGCTCTTCCATGAAACTTTATTTGTATCTTTTTTTACAATATTTATATAAGCAGTGTAGACAAATACAAGTGATAAACGATTGTAACTTTAAATAATGGATATTAATAAACTGAGTATGTTTCGTGACCTCTTTCTTATACGAGCTTTAAAATTTTTATAATTACTGGAAACAATCAAAATCTCTTCTTTCAACGTCGTTCGGCAAGAAGAATGCATAAATTGTTTTAAAAATAAAAATACACTATTAAGTAAAATTTATTTCAATTATTTACTAGCATGGCTGAATAATACCTCTGTAGAATCTCATTCCATTTCGATAAGTACAATCGAGCATGAATGTTTAATAGAAATCATTCGAAACTATTTAATTTGTACAAATTCTCGCTTTTACATTTGATACTAATAAATTCGTGTAAACGTGAGTCTTTATTGTTACAAGTACTTTTCGAGACTTTAAAATATGAGCAATATGAATAATTATCTATATAAACTTAATAACATACATAATTCTTTTAATATGTTCAAACAATTAAAAATTGTTTGTACTTATATTAATATGGTACCATTATCCCTTTAAAACGCGATAATCTCATTTTTTCGATACAAAATGCTAATATAAATAAGAATTTCTCGTCGTTTACCTAAGACCTTTATCATCCTCACCATAACCTCTATTAGTTGTACATTTATTTAGTTTTTCTACATATTTATCATTGAGAAATATGTATAAAAAAGGTGTAAATATTCATAAAAAATATCGTATTTGATAATATCAGTATTTTTACCAATAATTACAGTCACGCATAAATCCCTATACATTAAATATAAAAAAAGAAAAATAAAATTGCACAAAATAATATGGCTAATGCTACACTTTATCACATTCTGCATTTGTATTATTCTCTTTTGTGTCGTTTGTTGCTTGAGTATCGTTAGATTTAAGATTCACCAACGGAATTTCTGCATCGGGTTTCGTTTCATCTTTCGTAATATCTGTAGGAGGTACTAAACGCTTGTCCACGATTTGTAGCCATAACATAGATACAATTAGCGTTAGACCAGTGATACCAAAGACATGGTATGTTCCATAACGTGCATAAATCACGCTAATACATACAGGACCTAAGGCACGTGATGCACAACCTGCACCTGTCATAAAACCCATCCAAACACCTTGTGGTCGTGGTCCTAATACTTTACTAAATATCGTTTGTATTAAGGTAACCCCTAAGGGGTAGCCTATGGTAGTAAAACCATAGCCGATAATGAATTGTGTGACAGTGAGTTGAGGTGTGTAGAAACACCACTTCTGAGAACTAGGGCACCCTAAAACTTCTGTTGCATTGATATTTCTTGTACCATTATTGAATACTGTAACAATAATAAAAGTTCGGGTTAAAATATTTTATATTAGAATTTGAATTTTTAATTTCACACTTACATGGTTCATACGCGATTTTCGGAGGATCTGGTCCCCATGGGATATACAATATCCTTCCAATAATCATAAAGAAAAATCCACCCCATAGCATCACCTTGCGTTCATTGAATCTAATAACGTTTAAATAATAGATGAGACACGTCCTTAATAAAGTTCAGTTTCTATGAAATATCCATACCTTTTACATAGTGGTTCGATCATAACAAATGTAATACAAGATACAATAGCACCAATGCTGATTAATAAACCCATATAGTACAAAGACTCTTTATTTGACCAAGCAAATTGTTCCATAGTTAAGGGAGTACCAAGACTAATAAGAAGATAGAAAAATGTTGAACGAGATAAAGAAAACGAAAAATGTAAATCAATTATACTAACACTTCGAGAAGGACGAAATTAAATACCAAAACGAAGAATGCACAAATTAATGTACAATTCGCTAGATAATCAGGTTTTACAGACTTCAATGTTTCCTCTTCTGCGATTTATACAATAACCATTCGATGAGTTTTTTAAAATCTATTTTTATTTACAGTACTCTACCTAATTAAAGTAATTTTTACCTGTCGTTTTTCCTTGACATTTCATAGCTTCGCGTATCGCAATCCTATGCTCCTTGAAATTCCATGGAAGAAACAGTACAAAATTAATAATTCCCATTATCACATTTATCCAACCAGTCATAGTATACATATTAACAGGTATATTTATAAAATAGAAACCATGTTCGCCGAGAGGTGTGACTGCGGCTTGCAATCCGGGACCTACCACAAATCCCAGTACCTAATACAAATGCAGAAATTATACAGTCGATCACGTAGAACTATATACAAACAAAATGCTAATAAGTTAAATTACCTGTGCAAGAGATACCATAGAAACCGCATGTCTTCTTTCTACAACCTTTGTAGCTGCAGAAAGGTAAGACCTAGCTACCGCAATATTAGCTACAAATAAAATAATAATACATTTAATTATAATACATAAAAGATTCGATTTTTAAAGGTAACTTTAAATGAAGATTTAAGTGTTGAATCTTTGGCCCAATTAGTTACAAAACCTGAATTTTTATAAAAATAGAATTAGGAAACTTGTAGTTAATTGAGAATTTAATTAATAGTGTTTATTTCGATTAAAAAAATTTGAATACGAAAAAAGCTAAAATTATTGCTGAGAATGGAATATTTTATATGTTATGATCTTGGATTTTATATATTATTTAAAAAAGTAGAGATCATACAAAGGAACATCGATCAAGATGCTCACCACTTAATTTCAAAATACCTATAATAGTGTTCCCTAGAATAAACAGAGTTACTACTAAATTTTAGCGTTTGTGTATTAATCCGTAGACATGTTAACTTGCATAAGCACTCGTAGTTTAAGTGTAAGTATAAAATATGTGCACAAAAATTATAATATTAGAACTAAATAAAATATTAACCAGAACTAATTCCGACCAAGAATCTAGCAGCTATCATGTACATCTTCCTATCGCCTGGCAAGATTTCAAGGACACTGTACATTCCTGATGCAAATGTAAACAGAGCTAATGTTGATAAAATGGGTAATCTAATAGAACCCCTTTTATCTCCCCACCATCCTACAAAAGGAGAAAATAACATCTGTGCCAAAGGATTTGCTGCAACAACATATCCCATAAATTCTTTGCCTGCACTTTCGTCCAACTGAAACATACATACATTGTTATATATCACAATATGTAGATTTAAGTTTGATATGATATCAATCATAGATGAACAAGATATTCAGTGTAATACAATCGTGCATTAAATATATTGATCTATGACCAGAGTCATATAGAACTATAACAAATTATGTACACATTTCTATTATCCCTTTATATAACACTTACCTGCTTAATATATGGCCACACTCCAGTCACTATAATACTGAATCCAAGAGACATAAGAAACATAGTAAAATAAATTGCATAGATACTTCTCCATCGTTCGTTTCTCTCAGCAACAGTTTCTAGATCATCATCCACAGGAACAGTCGATCTGTAATATTATTAATAAGTATGTTAGAATTTAAAAAATTTAGTATAAATAACGATATTTTTGTTTTTTGGCTTACCTATTAGCACGGAGTTTCTTGATCCACTCCATTAAAAATAATCATACAAAGCTTGTACAAGTTAATAAAATATACAGTATTTATTTTAATTACAAATTGTAATGTTTTCACATTAACATTAGTCTATTCTAGTTACAGCCCAGTAAGTCTAAAAGAAACAAGAACAAAATATAACTTTATAATATAGTACATTAAAAACAGATTCTGTGCATTTGTATATTTCATTATAATTTATTTTATATTATATCCTACCATGTATTAGCCTACCATTTTGTAATGAATAAACCAGTGAGTGTCTTTTTGGTTTATTTTGTTCTGATAACAAACACATTCAGACGATTCCTTTCTTCTTACAGAATTTTAAAAAATTCACCAGAGTTTACAAGCATGTAGACTATTGATTACAGTTTGTCTGCATGCAACGTATGACTGCTATATGACATATTAATTGCAACATATCTATTAAACTTGAGCTCATGTTTACAACAGCTTTATACACAGAAAGATGTAAAATACTGTAAAGCTATACTCACCATCAAGAAAAAAAATGTTATTACAAGACTTCTTCAATTGAAATAGTTATGAATGAGCTGGTCAGATGTATCACAAACAAAGTTTATCTGAAAACAGCATTCTACAATCGATAAATATTTTTAAAAGTCCGCATGGCTCGTTAATGAACGATTGCGTGTCATTAAGACTGTTTACTGTATTTATCCATACCACGCTCGTGCATGTTTAATTATATAGCCTATGATAAACGCAGCACTACATTGATCAATCATTACGTACACATAAATGAAATCTTATTTGCTTATCTTGCGTGCACGTACTATGTACTCTTCGACCCGTTCGGGCATTTAAAGACTAAATATCACTTTTAAACAGCCTAGCCACTATTTTATTTAACCGAAACAGAACTTCGTTTATACGACTCCATTGGAAAACAAACAATTCATTATAAGTGGATGGTCCGTCTAAATAACTTTCCCCACTGTCTACTGCGGTAAAATGACAAGATCTCAGTGGTACCGCAGGGGTAAGAGGGGTTTATCATTGGCTCAACTTATCTCCACTTCTGACGCTCCCGTCGTCACCACGCGCGGTTCCACTTCTTAGTCCAAGGGCTGTGTCACATGCTACATAGTAGTAGGATTTTGATATTTATAGGAAGGCTGCCGTGTTCGACGATTTACCGTCAACATTTTAAGTCGTGGATACGGGAATTCTATTGCAATCATTTATGGCTACGCTTTTGAGGTTCCTCGTGCCGTTCGACTCGCACTATCTCACTCGCTCTCCCTACGTCTTATTTTCTCTCTTCTACGTCACCGCATTCCTATTAGGGATCTCCTTGCCATCTCAATACAATATGGTGTTTCAGTTCGCGTTCAGATAAGTGGGTTTTTCTTCCGACTTTTGAGATAGAGATGTGGAAATAATAACTGTGTGATGTTTAACGAATTAGTCTTTTATTAATTTTACAACAAAGACACCGTTGTCTGGCACACAATTAATTATGTTCACTTGGTACATCAGTAGATTTTAGTTGAAACTGTCTTCTTACCAGCTATTAAATTCGATGGAAAAAGTAAATATGCGATTCTTTGATCGCACACCACTGCAATAACCTTTGTTCGAGTCAAAAGGTACATTGAGTATTAATGTGTGAAAAAACGCCTCCTGTCTCTGTTCCATCAAATTTAATTATACACTGAATGAACGGAGACAAGAGATGCACGCTTCAACAAACAAAAGAAGAATCACACGTTTCCTGTCTACATTATAACAGATGTTCACTCGCTCGTGTACGCAACTATTATTAATGCTCATGTATTTATATCTGCTGACTTAGAAAAACATCTAAGGATCGTGCGATATAACATCTCGATTTTTTAATTGTTCGTTTAAACGATTGTGTGTTGCCAATCACAGAAATTACAGATATTTAAAAATTAAAAATATTAATAATAATATTATGACATTTTATATTGGGTTGTCCAGAAAGTTCATGCTGATTTTTTCTTTTGGTAGATTGAAACGCAAAGCATTTAAGTTTTGGTATATATTTATTAAAAATAAAAATAAAACAGCACAAATTTTCCAGATAATCCAATACAATACATCCACATTGACATATCTGCTTTTCATCATTTTACTCATGATGGAAAAAAAATTCTTATTAATATGGTCTATAACGACGATTTTGGTTTTTGTTAAAGTTCCTGTCATGCGAATCTCTATTTCTATCATTATTACGTCTATACCAAGCATTATTGTGTCTTCCGTGGCCTTGATTTTGCGACCAATCATCCTGTGCTCTTCTAAGTTTAATATGCCAAGGATCCATAATTGGTGGGGTTATTAGTTCCATATCTTTAATTTTCACATATTCGCTGTCTTTGTCTGTAAATCGATCTTCAAACTCACTCTCACATTCTTCCAAAAATTTCTTTTGTTCTTCTGTCATAGTCATACTTCCTATGTTTCTTCAGTTATTATACTGCCTAGTTACAACACTGATAAAATGTGTAAACAATGACTATAACCTTCTTATCTTCCTTGCGTTTATAAAACAGTAATACAATAGAATAATTTTAATTGTGTAGCATATCCATCTAAACTTATAAATATAACAAATTTTAATAAGTTTGCAGTGAAATTACCTTTTATGAACGCTTATTAAAAACTACCGATTTCTTCCTGTGTAGACCAAGTTGAACAATTTCAAGAACTATTTAACCACGCAAAATAATACAGCTTCTTGAATCGATGTCTTTGTCAAATAGAATTGTTGCATGTAATATTATCGATAATGCGTAATTAGTGTTTTGATTAGCGTCACATATTTTGAATAAACATTAATGGCAGTCCTCAATTTCATCTATGCTACCATTTTCTTTACATCAATCGTGTAACCAATAAGATGCATTCTTGGACATTTTTTAAATATGTACTTAAATCTGATTAAATAAAAAAATAAATATAGAAATTCATAAAATATCAAAATGCTTTATTCAGTTGAAAGGATTTTCATTAAAATCTATATTAATCAAATGTAAACAAAAATAAATAACAAAAAATAGAGGGAGCTATCTCTTATATCGTAATATTCAATGCTATGTATATTTTAATCATTGATTTATAAAGAAAGAAGTATACAAACAAATTATTCGTTACACTCTTTTGAATCAATAACGTACAAAGAGAATTGTTAGTTGCAGCGATCTTAATTAATATTCAATTTTTTTATTAATGACAAGTATGATGAAAAACGTTTGTAGTGACATCTACGGCAAAATATCGAAACTACGATGCACTTAATATAAACAGTGACATAAATAAAAACGCTGTTTTTCGTAACATCTCATAGAAGACAAAAGTGGACAAAAACACAGTATACACTATGGAAAAGTGAGACGAACCACTATATACACATCATATTTAACGGTGCATTATGTATGATCAGAGAGGAAATAGTATATTCCCCTCTGGTGTGATCATGTAGAAATGGCGATTTCATGTAAACAGGCTTTAAAAGATTTTGGCGGTACACTATCAGCGACACGTCCTGTTACTTGTATGTGTGTAACGCATCCGTGAAACTATGAGACAACGTGTTCATTTGTAATTATTTCTAACATTACAAATACATTCCTAATAAAGTTGTTATTGTTTAAATGTAAGGAGTTTGTATCTCAAGTGAAAAGACAGATTCTTGAGAGTTCAGTGAATATATTATAGATTTTATTCAACATGATATCGGCTATCACAGCAAACACTGAGAGTTACGAGACAGAAAAACAAACACCTATCGAGGATACGGAAAGGCGTCGAGTACCTACGAACGAACATGTCAATAAGGAAAACAAGAATACAGGTAAATTACTCAAACACTATTTACGAGTAGCACTATACGTAAATATTATTATTGACACATTGCAATTTGTCTTTTGCCAGTGAACGAAGCTACAACACCTCCAGAAGCAAACAAAGATAGAAAGAAGCTTCGCAGTGGGAAATATATAATTACAGATGCTACAAGTTTGCACAGAGTTAATGGAAAATCTATTGAAAATGCAACATCTATACAAAAGACTCAAAAAAAGAAACCTACCAAAAGAAAAAGTAACGTTGCTGAAGAATTGGAAGCCAAGGCTCCTATGCTGGAACACAAAGAAGAAAAGTTAGGAAATATTGTTAAACCTGAAAACGAACCGAACCATGAACAAGTAGAATCAAATGATGACCTTGAGAGCAATACCCTTAAGAAAACCAAGACAGAAAATTACAATGTGACCGTGGACGAATTAAAACCATTGCATCAGAAACCCATTAATTTTCACCAAAAGTGTGAATATTGTTGTCAGAAATTGAACAGTCCTGATTTGAATATATATCCAGGTCATCCCAATGGAGCAGTAGAAGAACTCATTGCACTAACGGACCCCAAGTTATCTTTATTTACAGGAGAAGAAGCTACAGTTTTCGAAGGTGACGAAAGACCACAGAATAAATTGACTGACTTTTGGTAAGTAATTTTTTAGTAAAAAGAAAGGTATCAATTTCTTTTATTTTTGGCTACTTTATTGCCATTAAAAGTTATGTTCATTAAATGTCTATTATTTATCTTTTTCTTTATAGTGTATATGATAAGAATGGTCATTTGTGTGCTTTTGACTCCGGACTGGTTGAGAAAAATGTAATGCTTTATTTTTCGGGTTACATGAAACCTATTTATGAGGAAAACGCATGTCCAGAGGGAGGTGTGCCTACTAAAGATATGGGACCAATAAATGAATGGTGGGTATCGGGTTTTGATGGTGGAGAACTAGCTCTTATAGGATTTACTACTGCATTTGCTGAGTATATATTGATGGAACCGGCTGAAGCTTATACACCATTCATGGATTCGGTGAAAGAAAAAATTTATATGAGCAAAATAGTCACAGAATTCTTATTAGACGAGATTAATCCTACCTATGAAGATTTACTGAATAAGTTGCAGGTAAATCTTAAACAAAAATAGGGTATTATGTACAAGTAATATTTGCTATTTCTTAATTCGGCTTGTATTCTCTTTTAGACAATAGTCCCTCCAAAGGGATTGTCTAGATTTACAGAAGATTCTTTGTTAAGATATGCTCAGTTTATTTGTGATCAAGTCATTTCGTTTGATGCATCAGCAAGACCAGAGGATCCTTTATTAATTACAAGTCCGTGTATGCGAGCATTAGTAACGCTTGCGGGTGTAACTTTAAATAAACGAATTGCTTTGCGTCGAATACAGCCGAGAGATCAAAAAAATAAGAAAATTGGATGGACAAAAGCTACAACTACAAAATTAGTTAAAAATATGTTTGAAATATTTTTCTCTGAACAGTTAGCTACAAACAACCAAAAAGATTTATCCGTAAGTATCTTGGGATTTTACATTAAATAAAATTTAATATACTAAATTTAATGTTTTGTTTTACAATAGGGTCCTAAGAGACAGAGGTGTGGGGTCTGTGAAACATGTCAACAACCAGATTGCGGAGTGTGCTCTGCATGCAAAGATATGATCAAGTTTAGTGGATCTGGAAAGAGCAAACAAGCTTGTAATAAGAGAAGATGTCCAAACATGGCTATTCAAGTAATCAAATTTCAAAAAAAGCTTATTGGTATTTATTTATATCAAACAAACAGGTTTTAAAACATTTTGTACTTTTTAGGAAGCTAATGATTCAGACCAAGAAGATGAAGAGCTCAATGACACACTAATGGAAAATACAAAGATCACGCAGAAAATGATTTTAAAAGAGTTCAAACATGTTGAAAAAGAAATCACTTGGATGGGAGAATCAATTATTGATGATGGACGAAGAACATTTTATAAGTCAGTTATGGTTGTTGACGAAGAGATCAAAATAAATGATTATGTATTGATTGAATCAAACGATCCTACTGTACCACTGCAAATTGCTAAGGTCATGTACATGTGGGAGGATAGAAATGGGGCAAAATGGTGTCATGCGAATTGGTTTAGAAGAGGCAGTGATACTGTACTTGGTGAAACATCAGATCCATTAGAAGTATTCTTACTCGATGAATGTGACAATGTACCATTCACTTCTGTGAAATCTAAAGCCACTATTATTTACAAAGCTAGACCACAGAATTGGAGTGAATTAGGTGAAGTACTTTATTTATTATCGAACAAAATGACTGAACTACTACTATTGAACAAATTACTAGATGCTGACGTAAATTATAGGAAACGCAGATTTATTACCAGAAGATGAGATACAAAATAAAGATGGAAGGACATTTTTCTATCAAAAGCGATATACGCCTGAAACCGCTCGTTTCGAAGATCCTCCTCCGGATCCTACCTGCCAACGAAAAGAAATTAGCCATCGATTTTGCCCTGCGTGTGTGCGTTTCACAACATTGCAGTGCTATTATACGCCAAAGGTATGCAACATGAAGAGGTACTACATTTTTTGTAATGTGCCAAACGTATAGAAGGAATACAGTTGAAAAAGAAAGAGGGATTGAGGATCGACGCTTCGATTCTCTGCCTTTAATTTTCTTCCATGCGCCGTCTCTTTCATGTCCGAAACTTTAATCACTTATTACACGACTAATTATAATCGTAATTGTATCGTGTTTGGTGCAATTTTAATAAGAGAAAAGAGACGAATACGATATTCAAACTTTCATTTAAAAAACTAAAACAAAATTAGGAATGTTGCAATCTTCTGCTTCACTTGTATTAGTGTAAGTCTTGCCAAAATAACATTTTGATTAATAATGAAAAACAAATACTCGTTTGATTCAGGTTTTTGAGAAAGAAGAACAGAAAAGTACCAAGGAAGTAACGTACAGTGTTGTACAATACAAAGGGGAAGAATTTAGAGTTGGTTCCGCTGTATTTTTATCGCCTACTGCGTTGAAATACAAATACACATCTACATATCACATGAATTCAAAACCGAAAAAAGGGAAAGTTGATGAGGATATGTATCCAGAATACTATAGGAAGTCTTCAGATCACGTGAAGGGTTCAAATTATGATACACCTGAACCATTTCACATTGGTTACGTGAACTCGATATATGCAAAAACTAATAATAAATTAGTAGCTTCTTCCGATATATGGATAAAGATAAACAAAATGTATCGACCAGAGAATACACACAAAGGACTTACATTGATGCAACAAGTTGATCTTAATATGGTGTACTGGAGTGACGATGGTAAATAATCCATCATAACATCGTATTTTATGAAAAATGGGAAAATTTAAAAGATTATTAATTCCAACTAAATTTTTACAGTTTGCGATGTAAAGTTTTCGGATGTAGCAGGAAAATGTTACTTGGTCTGTTCAGAAAATTTGGATGAATCCGTGGAGGAATGGACCGCAGGTGGTCCAAATCGATTTTACTTTTCTCAGGCTTATAATGCTGCAGAAAAGATATTTGTTGATCCACCAAATTCTGCTTTGAGCATTGGAAAGCCAGGAAAGGGGAAAGGAAAATCAAAGTGCAAAAATAAAAACTTTGAAAATAGTGATGTTAAAAAGATGATTTACAAAGCAGTAGATTATGGCAGAGTAACAAATAAATTGAAAACGTTGGATGTATTTGCTGGTTGCGGCGGTTAGTATGAATATTGGAATAAAGCATTTTATTTAATATTTATTGCTGACTTAAAATTATGCTGCAGGATTATCCGAAGGTCTGCGACAAGCTGGTATCGTAGACAATCGTTGGGCAATTGAAAAAGACGAACCGGCTGCATGCGCTTATCGGCTCAATAATCCTGATACAACTGTGTTTTCTGAGGATTGCAATGTACTTTTGTCAAAAGTTATGAATGTAAGTTACATTCATGAACGTGTACAGTCCAAATAAGTGTTTATAAGTACTTGAGTATATAAAACTGACAAATGTTTTTTACAGGGCGAACTTTGTGACGACAGTGGTCAACGTTTACCTCAGAAAGGGGAAGTAGAGTTATTATGTGGAGGGCCACCGTGCCAAGGCTTCAGTGGCATGAATCGATTCAATTCACGGCAATATTCGTTATTTAAAAACTCGTTAGTGGTATCGTGTTTGTCTTATTGTGATTACTATAGACCAAAATACTTTGTTATGGAAAATGTAAGAAACTTCGTTTCTTTCAAAAGAAGTATGGTTCTTAAATTAACATTGAGGTGTCTTGTTCGAATGGGTTACCAATGTACATTTGGTATTTTACAAGCTGGTAATTATGGCATTCCACAAACTAGAAGGAGGTATGCGCCGCTAATTCATATAAGCTAAACGTATATTGTGGGTAAGATCTTAATAGTTTACTTTTCTGGATCTAGACTAATAATATTAGCTGCTGCACCTGGAGAAACACTGCCAAAGTACCCAGAACCAACTCATGTGTTCAGCAAACGGGCATGTCAATTAAGCGTTATTGTTGATAATAAAAAAGTAAGTTATTATAATGGTCAAATGAAAATAATTTTTCGTAAAAATTCGGTAATGTTTATTTTGTCTTTTATAGTATTCGTCGAATTGCGATTGGACAGAATCAGCACCGTATAGGACAATTAGTGTCCGTGACGCGATGTCTGATTTACCTAATATTAGAAACGGTTGGAATAAAGAAGAGATGGCCTATGGGGACGAGCCAATCTCCCACTTTCAAAGAAAGGTAAAGATAAATTTTCGTAAATTAACATTTTATCAAAAAGTTTCTCAATAAACGTATTTGACATTTGTATCTAGGTCAGGCGTAAAGAACCAGATGCCATACTACGGGATCATATTTGCAAAGACATGGCACCACTAATCGAAGCGCGAATAGCACACATTCCAATCGCAATGGGATCTGATTGGCGAGATTTACCTAACATTGCGGTACGTTTAAGCGATGGAACGTATTCTAAAAAATTGTAAGTATAATAAGTTACCTTTATTCTTCTTATTATCGCCTGGAAAAGCGATTGATTTACTGAGAAAACAATTATTCAAATTACAGAGAATATTTTCATCACGATATAAAGGCTGGTAAAAGTTCCAATGGAGCATTTCGTGGTGTCTGCAGCTGTTGTGTAGGCAAAGATTGTGACTTGTTGGACAGACAGTATAATACTTTAATTCCATGGTGTTTACCTCACACTGGAAATCGTCATAACCATTGGGCGGGTTTGTACGGTAGATTGGAATGGGATGGTTTCTTTGGCACTACGATCACTAATCCGGAACCTATGGGCAAACAAGGTCGTGTTTTACATCCTGAACAAACTAGAGTAGTGAGCGTGAGGGAATGCGCTAGATCGCAAGGTTTCTCGGACTCTTTCCGTTTTTATGGCAACATACTCGACAAGCATCGTCAAATTGGCAATGCCGTACCACCGCCGTTAGGTGCTGCACTAGGGCTCGAGATCAGAAAATGTTTAACAACCGAGAACACCGAGCAACTGGAGGAAAAACCAGACGGTTTTAGCGACTGATAGCAATGTTATAAGTAATGATATTTATGACAAACTATTGTATTAAATCTTAATGGTAGCACAATATGTTATAAATGTCTTTTTTATCTATATAAATTTACCAATAAGTGTCCAGTAAAAGTATGTAGATTCTTCCTTATACTATTTACGTAACCAAAAGTATTATGTGATGCATATTCGATATGCAATGTTAACAATAGAAAGTGCAACATTTATTTTCATTGCGGAAGCCAGTATTTTAAATTACATCGGAGATATTAAATATATATATGTGCATGTCGCCTCGAAAACGGTTTTCGTGCAAGGATTCATTTATAACAATTATAACATCGTATGTATATATTGTACCTTTTTACAGTTATGTGTTAAAAATAAAATTGTTTATTAACATAGTTTTAGAAGAGAGATAACGACGAATAAAATTATTAAATAACGCAAGGAATATTTATTGTGAAATAAAGTCTTTATAACAAAATCTCATATATTCGAACGAATAATTTTTTTCTGTATCATTCTTTATTTATTTCGTGAGAAAATTAAAGCTTCATTTATTATCATCTTTAATGATAATGCATGTGGTCGATATAAGAATGTAAATAACGAAAATTAATTTCATACCCATTCACAGCTGTTCCAGGCATAACATGAAATAGGGAATTCCAACGTAGCAATACATGCATTGCATGTCTAAATAATTTAAGCAATATTTAATAAATAGTTTATTTAATATGTGGGCAGATACAATTTTAATAGTGTTCATCAGTATTTGCACTGCTTTACTAGGAGAAGGTACGAAATTACAAACATTTTCCACGTTATACGAATTAAGGTTATACTTCCTATTTTGTCGTTATTATTTTTCAACATAATTTTCAATATTTTTAGGTTTAACATGGCTACTAGTTTATCGAACAGAAAAATATCAAAAATTAAAGGCTGAGGTCGAGAAACAAAGTAAAAAGTGTAAGTTTCTAAGTGATGGTGTTAATTGTAAAGTGATTCCAAAAAATTTTGTATGAATTATTCATTCGAGTGATTGTATAAATTGTTGATTAAAATTGATTTTAGTGGAAAAGAGAAAAGAGGCTCACGGTGATTCATTGGATAAACAACAAAAGAAAAAAATAGAACGAGAGGAGGAAAGATTAAAAAATAATAACAGAGACCTGTCTCTTGTAAAAATGAAATCAATTATTGTAATTGGATGTGCATTTACAGCTCTCTTGAGTATGTTTAACAGTATTTTTGATGGTAGAGTCGTAGCAATATTGCCTTTTGTTCCAATTAGTTGGATACAAGGTTTGTCGCATAGAAATCTTCCTGGTGATGACTACACAGAATGTTCATTCATTTTTCTGTATATACTCTGCACAATGAGCATAAGACAGGTATTATTATTATTATTATACACAATATTTTGCATTGAAATAAAATTATTCAATGAGAACATTATTTACAGAATATCCAAAAAATGCTTGGATTTGCACCATCCAGAACTGCAAGTAAACAAAGTGGAAGCATTTTTGGTCCACCACCACAACAATTTAAATGAATTTAGACAAATATGAAATTTACTATTGGATGTTTCATAATTATTATTTGAATTTTGGTGAGGTGAAATTTTGCAAAATGCGCAAACTTGAATTCTTTAATTCAATGTACGACTGATTTGCAAAAATATTTTAATTATGTGCAGATTGAAATTAAAATATAAAATATAATATATACTTTATGTGTATATTGTACATTATGAATATATTTAGTTCGCATATAATAAATATATATTTAATACTGGTATATGTTTTTCCTTTAATTAATTTTACATAATACAATATGTTCATAAATTTGATAGAACACAGATATTGTTAACTCTGCCGAATATAATAAATTATATAAGGAATATGACTATAAAACATAAAAAAGAAATCATCGCTTTTGTATAAAAGTTGAAAGATGAACAGGAAGATTTAAAATGATGTAAAAAGACAGTAAAATGAAAGGGGGCCTTTCTGTGTTGGTACAGTAATGCAGCATGTTTTTTTTTTTTAGAAAATAGTTATTGATTCATATATTCCATCAAGCAGCTCTTATACAACAATCAATGTTATATACAAACGTAACGATCAATCATATACAAAAAATAACCACTACCTTTAATTCGTAAAAAATATTTAATACAATAATAGTGTATCAGCTACCCGTATTAAGGAACGCAAATTCAACGAATCACCGAAAATGCGTTCCATATTTCACGGATTGCTTCGCCATCTCAACTACTTCATAAAATCATACGTACACATTTTTTATTAAAAATTGTTACCTTTCTTTTTATATTATTACATACCATTTAAGCCTAAAACAGTCTCTTGTTATTAGAGCTAGCGACATTTTTTTATACAAAATGATACAATTATGATATTTACAATAGATCTACATATACGACTAAATGTGAGACATCTTAAGTTAATAAAAAGTTATTTAACTTGTTATTTGAACTTTAGGTGTTACAATGTTCCGTTGTATGTTACACATAATTCGTCTTAACAGCATTCTCGATCACACAGATTTGTTATCGTTAGTAGAAAGCGAGTGGAGTCGCATCTTACAATCTTGAAAGACAAATGCTTATTAACTTGGAATTTTCCACGTTTGAATCGGTAGCGTCACACACGTTGAAATTTGCTGCTTATTATGCCAATAAGATTAAAAATCACGATGATGCAGTCAAATTAAATTATTATTCAAACATATTTTCGGCAGTGGCTACTGTCTGTATACAGTGAACGCAAAAGGAAGACGGACTTGTAATTTTACGCTATGATGACACGTTCCAATTCGTGGTATTTTTTTCAATTGTTTCAGGGTTGCAATATTTTCACCAAATTACAATAAAATGCGACACGTCGTAGGAACCTCTCGCCGTCCAGCAGCCGATGAACCTATTGTTCTCTTTACATCGTCATTAAAAATTTTCGTGCAGTTGTCGTTAACGAATATCTGCCGACATTTTCACAAGAAAATAAAATTGTTATGCTGCGATCAATATTTTACCTCCTACATAACCTAATCCAAAGAAATAAAGAATCATTAGAGTATCATTCGAGTTCGTGAAAATATAACTGTACAAATATTATTTCATGCGTTTCTTCGATAGCATTATTATTAGAAAATTGCACATTATCATTGATTATCGCGTCTGACGTGTGTCTCGATCGAACAATGTTCTTATTTCTATACAATCATTCATTCTAAAAAGTCTGTTCGCATAGAATGAATGCCTTATATCACGTTATCGCATAATTGTAATCGATTCCTCGGTTACTTGAACACCTCTCAAAATGGCGGACAGTTCACTCCGGGATGAAGGTACTGACACTTATCACCGACTCGACAGTAGCCGTTCTTTGAAAATTGTCTGCACACCGGTGGTTGTTTGCCACTTCCCCTCCATCCGCCACCACCACCTCTCCATCCACCTCTTCCAGGTGGTCCCCCACCACCTCTGTACCAACCAGGCCCAGGTACACCTCTACCTCTACCGTGCATTGGGCCACCACCTCTGGGACCTTGAAAGTTCGGCCCAGGTCCGTACATGGGACCCGGCGGGCCTTGGAAGTTGTTCGGATTCATGTTATTGAAGCCCATATCATCTGGCCCCATCATTCCATAGCCTTCTTGTTGTTGATTGTACATTGGTGGTGGTCCCATCATTCCAGGTGGTACCATCGGCCCACCTTCCATACCTGGTGGAAAAGCATTAGGCATGTTTCCCATGGGATTCATCCCCATGCCGTCGGGTACAACAACTTTTCCATCTCCTGTTCTCCAACCTCCGCCTCCCGCAGGCATTGGTCCACCCATTTCAGGTCCCATCGGTCCCATATGAGCAGGTCCCATCATTGGTTGAGACATTTGAGGCATTGGACCCATCGCCGTTGGAGGACCCATAGGCGTCATAACTGGCTGTTGATTATGAGGGAATGACGGATAATGGAAGTTTGAAACTGCTGGCGCCGGTGGTTGTAACTGTGGTTTTGGTTCTGGCCACGCCATGGAAGTAAAGTCTTTCTCACTTTCTTTATTTCCAGTGAGATCATCTAAAGGAATGATTTTTGGGTCGCTATATCCATGGTGGCGTTCTTCATCGGGTTCCGCCGCAGAGTCTGGAATCCTGTATTCGAAATACATTTATTAGTTTTCATGATTTCTGATAAGACTATAACTTAAAAAAAAAAAATTGTGTAGAATTGTAGAACACTCATCAGAGAGTACGATTCATGTATAAAACCGTTCTATGGTTTGGAGTTCTTAATTGTTTAATCTGGCATGTATAGTATAATTCACACGAACATACAAAATCTAATACTCGTGTGTGTCTACATGCGAAGTATAAAAATAACAAGAATATGTGTATCAAAAGATTTTGCAATTTTTTAATTATGTATATATCCATAGAAATAAATTCACTGGATAATTCAATTGAATTTTAGAGGATTTTAATAATCGTATATTAGAAAAATGGTAATGTCAATCTTAAAAATATTCTGAATAAATTTATATTAATGATACTAATTAATATCAAGTAGGTGGTTGTAAAGTTAGGATCTTACATGCTTCGGTTGAAGTATAATGCCTGCAAAATGCCTTTCTCCCGTGCATATTGAATATCCTTCTCTCTACTATCTTTTCCAGGTTCTACCAAGGCTGGAGGTAGATCAATTGGAATTAAAGGTTTCCATCTCGTTCTCTCTTCCATTAAATCCTCGTTACCTGCGGGTCACGCGAATAATTAAATTGATTATCATTAAATCCAATGGTACAATTAAAATATCCTTTAACCAGTAGTTCGACTACTCACTTAATTTCCTGGCCATCTGGAATGCTTCTCTCTCGTTCTGTTTCTCCATTTGTTTCATATCGGTGAACGTTTTCGTCACATTCACTCTCTCCGTTTCGTCTAACTCGAAGTAACGCACCGATTCCAAATCCGTTTTCCATTTCAGTACTTTTTTCGGGCCTTTGCGCTTCTGATGTAACAAAACGCTTCTCAACCCGTCAACGTAACGGATCTCCGCATACGTGCCGGAGTTTTCTTTTTTCGATGAATCGGATACGGAAGAATCTTCCGGCGAATCGGAAGTTTTCTCATCCATGTCATCCTCGGGCGTCGGTGCTATAATTTTCATAAACAACGTTAAAACTGATAAAACATAATCTAAGTACAGTAATAAAACAAGGTAAAAAAATCTTACTGTTACTTCCGGTCTCATCATCCATTTCCGATTTAAATATCCTATTCTCTTTCTGGTCTTCCGCCTCCTGTCTCTCTTTCTTACATTCATCATCTGAATTCTCTTTCTCCTTTTCCTTATCTTCGTCTGTTTCCAGAGTATCTTGATAAAACTGTAGATAAACAATATTTTTTTAATAAAAATGCATTTCAACTGAAAATTTCTCAGACAAGCGATTCACAAAAATATTATACGATTGATTTAATTAATTATTGTTAATGCACGATCCGGCGGATAGGTACACTCACCTTAAAGTTAGGCTTGACAACTACAGGTGATTTTTCATCGGCACTTGGTGGTGAGGTGGGTGGAGGCGTAACATCTCGATTATCGTTAATGGCAGTCTCCTGTTTCTTTGCTTCCGTGGGACCATCCTTTGTAATTGAAGTCCTACGTTTCCTCTTCCGCGGTTCTTTGCTCTTTGTCGACGCCGTCAAGGCATCCATAAACATGTCGCTTTCTTGGAGTATCATCGCTGGAAATACAATTTAAACAAACGCATGGTCAGAAGAAGGATAAAATAGAAAACATTTAATTCGGATTGTTCAATAGCACAACTATAAATCGACGCTCAAGTATAAGAATCGCAAATGCAGCTAGTAAAATTATTCGCAAACATTATTTATATATCGAGTTTGTTTTTCAAAAAATTATTCATTCGAAAAAAATGGAAAATGCTTTGCATTTGCAATCTTTTTAAATTCAAAAGCGACACGCTTACGGTCAGGCCAGCTTACCCCTGCAAGAAATCACTTAAGAAGTAAGAAACAATAACAGATGAATGGCAATTCTCAAGAAATCTGAAAAAGAAACATTTTTTTTATTCCATCGAGCGCGTTCAGGAGGACAGGAATCTGTAAATAGCGAAAATACGGATCATTGTTTAAAAAGAAAAAAAAATTAGGTAGAGCGATATTTTAAAAGGCAGAAGAACGAAGACATGGATATATCGATCGACTGGAAAAGTGAATCTTTAAAAATAAAAGAGGAGAGAGCCGTTAACGCGATCCAAAACGACTATATCCAATGCCGAAGTTAAATTCGGCTATTGCGTAATTATGCAGTTAAATGCGAAATGCTGTCCTACTATACGATTCCCGTGACGAATAGGCAAAATTTCGTTGATCGATTAGATCGTTCCGGGTTTCGCATCGAACACGAAAGAATGATCTAAATAATACATGCGTGTTTCCAGCGAGACCCGCATTGTTCGAATTTGCTGGACACGCGAGTAATAAGAACGGTAAACAGCAATTTAAAAAACTGAAAGCCATTTTTTACAATCTCTATTCAATTTTGTTCTTTTATCGCTAAAAAAAAAAAGGAAATCCAATTCATCTGTTCGATCGAGCGTTAAAACGTAGATCGAATCCAAGAAGAAAAGAAGAAGGCACTGCAATCGTACCAGAACGTTTCCGAGACGAATTACGGTTCAATTTCTATAAGTTGCGTCTTTATCAGCGCATCAATTACTACGTAAACTGTAGTTGTCTCTTCACGAATGCTTTTCAATAACAGAAGACTTTTCTGCCTAATTTCTTCAATAATCGATATCTCCAAACTTTTCTTGTTAATTTTATCTGTTCGTCTATCTCTGCAGCGAATTTCTGCGTCTACGTCAGTAAAAAATTAAAATAGATCGTTCGATAAAAATTTAGAATCAATATGCCAGGGCCAAATCGATTCGATTGACAAACTTCTTTCTTTCGAACGTTCGTTGATCGTTCAAATGATGCGCAACAGAAAGCGAAAACCATTAGCGTGCACAGAAAGTGCAAGATAGATTTATCAAATGAATAATGTGTTACAAGATAATTGTGTAAAAACGTTCTTCTTTTGTTTTTTTTTTCTTTTTTTTTTTTAAACGGATTCGATAAGTGATAATAATAAACTGGGGAATAATATACGGGTTTCATTGTACGGCTCCAATTTTATTTCCATCAAGCTCTCTAGAGTAATAGTTTATGTTTACTTTGCTCTAAACGCGATGCAAATTATTGAGTGTACCTTTTAGCGCATTTCTTTATGTAACAGTAGTAGCGTACTTGCTTTTTCCAATATCACTTTTCGTGCAATCTTTTGAGAAAAAAAAAACCCCTCTTTGCAATTTAACGTGCCGTCAAATACTGGCACAAACAGTTACACATCATCAATTTATGCAGTTTTGTGACAGTATATTGCTATAAAAACAGGTACGTTTCTTTTCATCTACTTTTCGTACAGAGACATATTTTAATTGTCTCCAAGAACTCCAAGAACAGTTATTTCGTCTAAACAAAAATACGAGTACACAGATTATATTTAATCGACGCTAAATGTGTACAAGAATAAATTTACAAGTACCAAAGCTGTATATTTTAGTACATCAAGACCTTAACATCGGACTATTTAAAGTTCTTTCTCTCTTTCGTAATACAATCTCGAGAAACTACAAAAAATTAACGGAAATGAGGATAATCTATTTTCTTTTCTCTGTCTCAAATAAAGTCTCGACAACAATCTTCGATTGTATAGGAACGGGTTAGCGTGTATCAATTTGATAAATAAAAACAGTAAAACAAAAGAGAGTGGCGGCATGCTTTCTCTTTCATCGTACAATCAATAGAGAATTATAAAAACTGATAAAAAAATTAAGAGCAATTGATTGTCTCGTTTTCAAACGGTAATCTTGACTATCGTTAAATTTCTATTTGCTAAAAGTAAATTGAGAAGAAAAAGAAAAAAAAGAAATAATAACAAAACCGTAGGACGGTAAAGTAGCTTTAACAGTAAGACGAGCTACAGGCGCGCAGGGAGTTTGTTTCGCGTTCGAATTCCTCTTCGAAATTCAAACGGGAAGATCAGGGACCGCATGACGATATAATACGTGTTCTCGCGTAGCGCCGCAATCTGAATACGTTGAACGGTTAATACATCACACGTAGCGTAATGCAACTGCTACGGAAAACAGAGAGACTGGGTCCCGTACGCGATTGCCGACACGGACACCGTCGCAAAAACATCGGCCCCGGCACTCCGCGCGGAGTGGAGCGGAAAAGTGCGTCGTTGCGCAACTCCGTCTCGTAATTCCCGTCCATCCTTCCTCTCGCGTCTAATTCGAACCGGCGATTCTCAAATCCAGTCTTTCTCATCAGAACGGAACGATCCGAGTCCTTGAATTTAAAAAGATATTTACACGAGATTAAACAATTGCTCCCTTGCAGCTTGTCTAAAGCAAAGAATTCCAACCGCGTACCTGTTTGCGTTCATTGTGGCGCACGGATATACTACACGGATCGGTTGCGAGAAATTTGTCATAATACGTTTCGAGTTTTTTCTTATTTAGAAAAAGAAGACAAAAAAAAAAGAGAAGACTGGAGATAAATATACTACTTCGAGGAAATTTATAAGCTGCCCTTATCTCTTTTTTCTTAACAATTCAGCCTTCAGCTGTATTCCAAGAGACAAACCGAAGCGTGATTATTCGCGTATCGGAGTACTTCGATTCTATGGAACGGTGATTTAAGTACCGTTTTAAGCTGCGCCAAGGACAATCACGATTATATCGTTTCCGTTTCCCATGTCTTCCTCTCTCTCGCTCTCTCTCTCTCTCTCTCTCTCTCTCTATGCTTTCCAATAAACGTTCCCTTTTCACCCCCGATTGCGAAATCCGCGACCACTGGCAAGGAAGGTAACTTCTTCGCCGTGTCGACGTCGTCACCGGAAATAGACGATTACGTGTCGTGTAAGAAGAGGCCCGTTGATCCTAAGGGGCGGCTTGCTCGAGGACGTCGAGTCGATACGCAGCGTCGCATTTCATGCATTTTTCAGATGCGCTTTTCATCCACGAGATTCCGTACTTCTCTCTTTCTCTCTCAAAATTAAACTTCCTCCGAACGTCGTGCCACATATCTTTCTTTTTTCGCCTCGTTTCTTTCATTTACTCGTCTGAAACACACCACTTTGCTTTCTCTCTTTCTCTCTCGCTCTCTAATCTATCTCGCACGCGCTCAATCTCTCTCTCTTTCTTTCTTTCGTCCTCTCACTCTCTCTTTCTCTCTATCTCTCTAGCAAGCTCTCATCATCAACATTCTTTCTCGTTTTCACAAGGATATCTCGGGACTGATGCGCCCGAAACAAATTTCAATTCTCTCTGATGAACGCACGAACGTATTCGAATGATTCTGCAAATCCACTGTGAACTAAACAACAAATACAAATTTGAAAATAACGGTTGAAAGAATTCCTTTCCCTTGTGCGGCGCCGTTCGAAATGGTGTCATAGCGTCCAGTGTATCTTCTTAAATGCTACTCGAATGTGATAGCGGTGAGCAAAAAAAACAGGATGCCTAAGGGAAATCTAAAATGCATTCTAAGTACAAGCACAGGAACAACGCTTTCCGCGTAGTCGTGTCTTTACGAGAAACATGATGATAATTCAAAGAAGCATGCAACCAATGCAAAACACGTCGCCAAATCGTAAACTAATTATCGCGATTTACTTCCGACGTTACGTAAAACGCAACTGGATGAACGACACCATTTTGACCGGGCCAAAAGTAAGGTCTTGCACTTCCGGTTTGTGCGATTAGTCACCGAGAGGATGGAAATCTGGATGGGCCCACGGTATGAGTGTTTGCTTTGAATCAAGCATTCAAGTGAGCAAGATGTATAGCAGAAACCCAAGAGTTAAATATTTCCAGATTTCTGATCAATTTATTTAAAATGCTTAATAGGGTGTACATGTACAAGGGAAGAAGTATGGACAGACAAGAGTTTGGCATTGTCTCCTTACCTAGGTAGATTAGTAATATCCGGTTGGTGACTTCTATTCGGTGTTATCGTTCGTCGGTGAACGGTAAACAAACACACACCCCGAAAAATTCGATCGGATAACAACACACCGGTTTTTAATTTTATGCAAGAAAAAAAAATGACAGAATAAAATTACCAATCGAAGAAACTGCCACGATTTCTTGAATGTCGCTCAGCCGAGATAAATCTACGTTTTACTCCGTAACCACACCCCGGGCACTAGATTTTATTTGAAAAGTTTTCGATACGTACGATTTAATTAATAGCGAAGATTACCTGCTGAATCTTCTTAATATAGGTAATAAATCGACGCTCAAAGAGACGATCCTAATTGTCTTCGTTCTTCTAACACGACGATTAATGATCGGGGCAAGGCACGTGCGATCCATTTTCGATCCACTTCCACGTGGCTCGAGCGATACAGGTTTTCTTTTACCTTCTATAAGCTCTCTAATAATATTTAGGAAAGTAGTACAGACAGGGTTCTATTGTATGGTAATACAAACTAATATAACTTTGACCTGGAAGAAATTCTGTGTTAATAAGAGAAATAAAATCTGCATGGATACCATCAATCATAAAGTATCAATATTTGCGCAATATATAGAAAATATATAAGTTATTATAGTTTGCTCATCTTTCTCCTGGAGCCATCCACCTGCAAACTCAATATTAAGTAGTTAGTAGTAGCACGTACAATAGAGCAAAACTGATGTTCAGAGACAATCAACTGTTATAATTAAAAACAGATTTTTACGGGCTCTCTATTTTCCATGATGCATTCTATAATATTGTTACCTGTATTTTGACTACTGTACTTGTTAAATTAAATATTCATAAACAATGAATATATCTCGTATGACCTCTCTTCTTTTATACCATAAAAACTCAATAGTTTCTATAAGTATTTTCACTACATCATGGTATATTCTTAAATCACGCATTAAGGAATCTTATTACTATACTATTATTGTATTGAATGTATGCATCTGTACTAACAAAAAGAAACGGATTGCGAGTACGTTTAGTCTCAGAACATCAGTGTGGAACAAGATTTTAAGATACATTCCTTTTTCCCTAAAGAATTGACTTAGTAAAAAAAAATATAAATGTAGATTGTAAAAAGAAATTTTTAAGCATAGTATTCGAAAAACTGAATGATACTTACGTTTTGGTTTTGGTGGTATCAATTTAATGCCTCCCTTCTTTTCTTCTCCTGGAGGTGTGGTTGGTGATTCCAAAGACAACTTAGTCCGTTTATCTGCTGTTGGTATAGCTTCTCTGAGCGGAGACGGCCTCTTCAGAGCAGGTAATTTTTGAGGTATAACCTTTTTCTCAATGATAGGGTTTGGTTTTTTCGCTGATCTTGGAGGCGGAGGTTTTACTTCTTCCTCCAAGCCGGTAGATCTGAATTTAGAGTTGAATGTTTTCACAGTCTTTGGTCGTGTTGTAGCGTCCAAAGAATTCTTCCTACTCTCAATAGAAATGGAAATATTCTTCTTCTCTGGCATTACAACGACTTTCTTCGAATCAGTCTTATTTTCTTTAGAGCTGTCCCTAGAATCTGTAGATGACTTTCTTATAGCCGCATCCCCTGGTTTCTCTTCTTCAGACTTCTTTTTGGGTATTTTTCCCAGTTTAGAGCTCAAAGCCTGCCCTTGTACTTTCTCCAATGTTGCTTTATCCTTCTCTGCTTGGTCCTTCTTCTGTTTCTCTTTCTCTTTTTCCTTATCAGATTTATTTTTACTGGAGCTACTATGTTTACTTGATGAATTGGATGAATGATGCTTATCCTTGTCCTTGGAAGACTTATCCTTGGAACTAGAGCTTTTTGAACTACTACTAGAACTAGAACGATGACTACTAGACTTTGATGTGGAACTAGAACGATGCGAACTGGAACTCGAGGTATGTTTAGAAGAACTTTTGGAGGATGAAGAAGAACTATGATGATTTTTCTTGTCTGAACTACTAGATTTTTTTTCATCCTTTTTCGAAGAGTCCCGATTTTCTTTATTACTAGATTTACTACTTTCACTACTAACAGTGTCTTTAGAGTCTTTATTTTCTTTACTTTTAACAACGTCCACGTCGGTACTGTCTGTGGAGTCTAATACAGTTTGTTTCACTTCACTCGAAACTCGATCTAATTTTTCAGATTCTACAATGTCCGTTTTAGAGTCTTGACCACTGACTACACCATCACTAAGTTCTGTAGACTCTACTCCTTCTGTAATCTCCTTCACAGAAAATGTGTTGTCTACATCTCCATTAATTTCTACATTTGTACTATTCGCATTTAAAACACTACTAATATTCGCAGCGTCAGTCTCCACTTTTGTGAGAATCTGTTTACCTTCACGAATTGTGATCTTATACACAGGAATTGGAGATTGAGAAGATGTAGATACCACAACGAATGCTGGCTTTTTTGATTGCTGTGAAGATAGCTGCTGCTGTATTTGCACCTGCTGAGGTTTGCTAACAACCTGCAGTTGCAAGGGTTGCACAGTTGTCCTTTCTTGTGTCTGCTGTTGCTCTTGTACTTGTGGTTGTTGCTGAATATGAGGTACTGCAATAGATGGCGTAGAATTTGAAGAGAACTGTAGATCCTGCACATGCACTGTTGCACTTTCTGTGCCATCAGAAACTTGCTGAATACCACAATGAATGGAATACTGTTGTTGTTGTTGCTGCTGCACTGATTGAGATACAATATTCGCTCCTACAGTTCCAGCATTTTGCACTGTGACTGTCATGATTTGTGCTGGCACAGAATTCGGTGCAGCTTCTCCTTTCACTATTTTCAACCATTGTTCTACCAACCGACTGGCCAGCACTCTGACACCTTGATGACTACCTTCTTTTGTCAGACCTTTGACCAATTTTGGACAATTGTTACTTTTTAATCTTTCGATATCTACTGGACATAACAACAGAAGTTCAAGTAATTCCTGAATAAGGGCCCAATTTTTTGCAACAATACCATCGGTAAGCCACATGTGAATGAGATTCCATCCTCCAGCACCCATAAATCTAAAAACACATTACATAGTCTATGTTTGAAACTATTCCACAGCATGATACTTTCAACAACTTATTGATAGAATATATTTCAAATATAATTTGTGAAACTCGTATCAGTTTATATGGTCAACATTTTCAACCATCCAATGGTTATGAGTTCCTGTATCTTTATTCTAGCATGCCTTTTGTATGTCACATAGTAATACAAATTATGAGTACCTATGTGTGTCTCCATGCAATATTATAAATAAATTTTGTCTTGTGTATTAATTTGCAATAAGATTAAACTAAAATTTATACTCACTGACTAAGTAAATCCGTGTTTGTAGTTTTCAATATTTGTATGTATATGCATTTTGAAACTAGTTTTTTCGAAAACTTTGTCATTAAATTAGCTAACCGATGAACTTCTTCTTTGCTCCTAATACCTCCAGTTGGCCCCAATAAAACACTAAGACATTTTAGTAAAGAAAGTGGATCTATACGTGGCTGAAAAACATATGCACAGTCTTAAATACTTTTTCATTATCAGACAACTAGTTATTTTGAAAAATTCTTAGTCTATTGAAATTCCGAAAAATCAACTCGTAAAGCAATTCAATTTAGTATTTAATATCATTCGAGACAATGCGAGAACTTCACATAGAACGTGCAATTAAAAAATCAAATTAATTTTATAATTTAACCTCTATCGCGAAATGTATTATTTCATATAAATTTTAGGTTCACATGAAGTTATTATGTAAATTCGAAATCATATTATGTAAGCGCTGCATGAATTAAATTAACGAGCATAACTTTCGATTGTAGAAAATGGAAACGTAAATATGCATCGCGTAGAAACAGAAACTAATTCAGAAGCATTAGGATCGGTTACCTTCCCCATTTTGATACTCAAACATGTATATCATAAGTGCATGTTATATTAATTTTAGAAAAGCCGACATTGCACTACGAAAATGCTCGAATTGTACGATCATTGAAAGTTCGCGATGCCAGAAATAGGATACGAGGTCATGTTAAGTGAAGGTTATTGATCCTACCGCTTTTCCCCCTCCTTTGACGGTTTATCGCAATTCTTAGTACATGGCGCCCTCTCTCAAAAAACTCGCGAAGTACAGGGGAAAGTAAATTAATTTTAATAAATTCGACTTACCATTTTGACGTTATTCTGGACGATTTAGCGCATATCGAAGTACAAACATAGGATCATGTCGAAAATCTGTAATGAAACACAAAGATACTCGTGTTTTTTTTTTTTTGTATGGGTAGAAATCGGAACGGAAGTTTGTTGAAGGCCGAGCGTAAAACGTTACACCGCCATATTGTCGAACATTCGCACGAACGTAAATAGATAGGGAAAGAAAAACTTTTGTACTTCTACGGATGAAAGAGAGAAAATAATTACGTTTAGAAAATAAATTATTTACCTAGGTCTACAATTACATTCACCCGAAATCGCTCGCGACTATTAATCTTTCGAGACGCTCTTTTCTATCCTCATTGTCCTTTTATTATACTATACGGAAATCGTTAATGTCGCGAATCTGAAACGACAATATCGAAAAAAGGACCTTTCGTATCGAATTTTTCGTCTATTTGATTTGCGCTATTAATTCATTCTCTAACGAGGAAGAACTTCGATTATTGAAATTAAGTAACTGAAAGCTACAAATGTGAAAACTATCGGTACGAGATGCAAGCTCCTCCAGTCAACGGTGCTCACCCGATGGTCAACTGGCAGATTCCTTCCTGCGCAATACTTCCGCGCATATCCCACCCAGAATGGTTACACAACCGACCAATCGCGTCTCGAGACCCTCCGAACGTCGACCAATAATTGCCGCGACCCCACCCTATCACTTAACATCATCACCGAGCAACTTCTATTTATAGCACACTATGATCGTCCATTTGTGCTGCATCAAAATTTTTGTTTTTTTAGTATGCCGAATTGTAAAATTTTGTTCCATATGCTGTCACTAACACTTTTTGATAAATGCTCTCTCGAATAATATTCCATTACCACACGTGCAACTTCGAAAATGTAAAATATTTCTTGCATGCAATTACTAAGTAGTTCGACAGGCCCGACAATACATCCATCATGTTACGTCACTAATGTATTCATTATTTCACCTTCATGTAGGCCTCTAATGCTTGCGATTAAAGTCCATTCTATTGTCATAGCATCCATTACGATGGATGTTTACTTAAAAAGAGTTTTGTAATACGTAATGAATAAAAGAACTATACCACCCCTTAATAAAATGTTGCAAAATTAAACGGTATTAAAAAAGAATATAAGGCTTCGGCTTTTTTGAACGACAGAAAAGCCACTCACATTCGATTAATAATTAAATCCTTTTTATGGAAAATAAATGTTCACAGCGGTGCATAAGAAATTCTGCATTTCTTATACACGAAAACGACGCAGCCCTATGCTTCGTTGGGAATGGACAACGCATTCGGCAAATGCTACAAGATTGACCAGAAATCCGTGAAAATCTTCCTGTTGATCTGTCATCTGCAATCAAACATTGTTTAAATTTTACATTGGTTACCTTATTGTTGATTTTCTTGTAATATCTTGTTAAACAATTCCAACATTTACTTTTAACTTGAGTAAAATTATCCTCACCTAACTACGTAGAATCTGCTGTTACGTCCGAACCGGAAACATCTTATTCTCTCCAAATGAGTCAAGTGTCTATCTATTTTACGTAATATATTATATTATTACTTTCTACCGTTGATTTTACTTGCGTTATAATAAAATTCTAAATACACTTTATTTAATTGGACATAATTCTTGAAATGAAAATAATGTTTCAATATAAAGAAGTATTTAAAACATTTTCGCAGTAGTTTCCGATTTGCTGAACTTAATTTCCTTGTCAAATCAGCAACTTTTATAAAAAAAAATTTATGATATAACGTAGTATGTATAATTGGTACAATATACATTTTTCTATGAAATTAAAAAAAATTTTATTCATTTATGAGAATAGTTTAAGTCTCCATAGTATTCAAATATTTTTAGCGTTAATATTTCGCTATACCTTTGAAAGTCTTTAAGATATAAAACAAATAAATAAAATATAGTGACAATCCATAACAATTAGAATTTTTAAGTATATTTCATACTTGCAACAATTTTCAATTACAATTAAAATATGTCATTTTAGAGTATGTACAGCGTGAATTACTCTAGTTTTCCGATTTAACACTTGTATGTAGGTACGTCGTATGAATAGATGTTATTCTAAGTTTGTAGAGAAAACTTACATTAAACGAAAAATAATGTCGTTAATATTAAATAGTTTCCAGTTTGCTGGTTCCGTTTTTCGAAACAATTTGATGAGAAAAGTAAGAATAAATAAAACAATTGTTGTAAAATTTTTATAACCTTTCAAACTATTTTTCTAGGTTACACCTGAGAGATTTTTGCATTCTTCGTTTATACGATTAGACGATGCAGAGGAAGTAGCCAAGAAAGTAAATATACCACCTGAAAAAGATCGGCGTGAAGTAATTCCATTTGAAACTAGCATACAATATTTAAAGAGTGAAGGTAATTTTCTTTGAACCTCATTAATAATACAATTTAAATGTATTTATAAAAATATTATTTTAGCATATAAAACAACCTATGGAAACGATCCAGTTTGGACGCATTATAGACGAAATTACAAGGGACATACTCCTCCTAGTAAAACTCGAAAAACTTGTATTGTAAGTACCTTTTGATTTTAAGCAAAATTAATAATTTACTGTTGTTATGATGAAAGTGAAAACCTTAGATCTGAAACTTCACATTATGTATAAAGACGATCCTTAGAGATCCCTTTACCTTTTTATTATTATTGTTGTTTAAACATGTAAATATGACTCAAATTATATCGTGGTTAATAACATTGGTAAAAGTATCATGAAAGATAATAAAAAACAAACAAGTTTTATTTTTACCTTGACTATATACCTTGACCTATATTATGTCATATTTCTCATGTACAACTTTGTCACTTTTATTGTAACATTGCTTTCATTTTAATGTTGTCTTATACATCTTTCTTTTAGAGAAATCATATAGTTACTACAGGTAGTCCTTGCCCCATATGCAGAGATGAGTATCTAATTATTGATTATCGTAATATAGAATTATTGAAACAATTTATTTGCAAATACAGTGGAGAGATCTTAAGTTACAAGTAAGTTTTAGTTTTTTATAAATTAATAAGATATAAAGTATTTGTGTGAATAACTTATTGGTTTTTTGTTTATGTTAATTATAGAAAGACTGGTCTGTGCCAGAATGCTCACAAGAGATTGCTTGTCGCTATACTTAAAGCAAAGGACTACGGTTTGCTTATATATGATGTTCCATACAGGCTTTATAATTACTCTGACTGGAAAAATATTCACTAAGTAATTAAAAATGAATGAAAAAGAAATAAACTGTACATTTTTAATAGTAGGTGGCGGTATTGCAGGTGTTTCTTGTGCTGAAGGCATAGGCTTTCTTGCTCCCAAAGAAGATACCGTTTTAATTACAGCTAGTCCTTTGATTAAAGCTGTTACAAATGTAGTTCCTCTTGGTAAAACACTAATGCAATTTGATGTGGAAGAGAAGGATGCGATATGTTTAACACAAGCAAATGATTCAATTAAAATTATTCATGATTTTGTTGCCAAAATAAGTATTGTAAATAAACAAGTATTCACAAAAAATGGGAGAATTATAACTTACAAAAAGCTTTGTCTTTGTAACGGTGCTAGACCGAAACTCATAGCAGAGGATAACGATTTCATTTTAGGAATTCGGGATACCGAGTCAGTTGTTCAATTTTCACAAAAAATTAAAAATTCGCGAAAAATAGTAATTGTCGGAAATGGTGGCATTGCCACTGAGATTGTACATGAAATTGATGGTATCGAATTAATTTGGGTAATCAAAGACAAACATATTTCTGCAACATTTGTTGATCCTGGAGCTGCAGAGTTTTTCATGGATAAAGTGCAAAGAACAGATGCAGGTTCAAGTACTCGTGCAAGCAGTATAACTAAAACGATGAGGTACACAATATCTGACATAGAATTTGTAAAAGATGGACCAGCCTTAGGTCCAAACTGGCACAATAATATTGAAATAAAAGGCACTGCCTTAAACTCTGCAAAAGTGCAAGTTAATTATGAATGTGAAATATTAAAGATTTTTAATGAATTAGAAAAAAAAAGAATTGGACCCTGCAGGGGAGTGGCCTGTGTTTGTTGAATTAACAAATGGAAAAATTATTGGATGTGACTTTATTGTGTCAGCAACAGGTGTCATACCGAACTCCAATATAGAGGGATTAGAGGGTCTCAAGAAAGGAGATGATGGAGGACTATCGGTAGATTGGAAATTGGAAACCTCGGAGCAAGATATATATGCTGCAGGTGATGTGTGTAGTGTAGATTGGGAGATAGCAAAGCATTGGTTTCAAATGAGATTGTGGACCCAGGCTCTTCAAATGGGGCGTTATGCAGCAAAGTCTATGGTTTCTGCACTAAAAAATGAAGATTTCTTGCAAGATTTTTGTTTTGAACTTTTTACTCATGTAACAAAATTTTTCGGTTATAAAGTAGTCTTACTTGGTTTGTACAATGGTCAAAAATTGAGCAATAAATACGAGATCTTGTTACGTATGACTAAAGGATACGAATATATAAAACTGATACTAGAAGATGGTAAAATGCAAGGAGCTGTTTTGATTGGAGACACTGATTTAGAAGAAATGTGTGAGAACTTAATATTGAATCAATTAGATTTAAGTATTTACGGCGAAGATTTATTAAATCCTGACATTGACATCGAAGATTACTTCGATTAATTGTATATTTGCACTGTGAATTTAATAAATTTGTTGCTACTGCATTTCTATAATCTTATAATGTCGGATATAATATCACGCTGCAAAGAGTGTACAAACTACTAATTACAATAACTAAGTATAATTTTCTTTTATTACTATTATTATTTCGCAATTTTTGTACACAGTATACAAAAGCCAACTATATTAAGGTAAAAAACAAATTATTAACGTAGTTTGTAACGTTAGAAATATTATTCTATATCATATATCAGTCAATAGAAAGAATTTCCTATGGATAAATATACAGGCGATGCAAATTAAAATGGTGTGATTTATTCTCAATTGTGTCGTCTTTTTTAACACCATTTAACGTTTTAAAAAAGTTCAAGTACTCTACACGTTATCTTTTATTAAACTAAGATCTTTTCTTAATTTATCATTAAATCGCACATTTTTCTGCATTATTTTATCAAATCGTCTATTATTGTTGCGTAAAGTGGATTTGGTCGGAGAATTAATAGACTTTGTACAATCCTTGTGCCAATCTTGTGTAGAAGTCACATTATTATCAGACTTTTCAAGACGTACAGTGTTATCACAATTTTGCTTGTGATTTGTACTTTCGTCTGTTTGTTCACACAAACCTTGGGTTTCTAATACTTTGCGCAAACTGTCAATGTTATTCTGGATACCATTAAGAGAATCTACAATCATTTGATTTTTATTATTTTTATCGCATAATGTCCGCAGAGTTTTTGCAGCATGCTCCATCTGTACAAGACACTTGTTTATACTCTCCTGTTCTTTGGTATCGTCTAACATTTGATTGTGACCTGTAGCCTCCAATGCCGTCGCGTCCACCGAAAGTTGCAGTAAACTTTCATTCAAGTGCTTTTTTACTGGCGTCATGTTAATAGATATTCGACTACTGTTCAAGGAATCTTCAAAAGTTTCAGTATTCTCGTAATGTTCCCATGTCCCGTCCAATGTCGTACACAATTCTTTGATGGAATCCTCTATATCGTAATCTCGCAATCGGTGAACCCAATCTAAGAATTGCATTGGCTGCCATAGCGTTTCTTTCATACAGTTTCTATTACGTATACGAATCATTGGTTTAAGACTCTTATTCACAATTACTTGTTGTTGATCGAATTCCTACAACACAGTAATCGATTACATAATTATACAAATCGCGAGCATTTTAATCTCTTATTATTCTTGTAAATATTGGTGTATCAACTGTATTATGTCAATGAATACGTACATAATTAAGTCCGACTTCTCTGCATCGCTCGCTAGCTTCTCTCACAAATAACTGCATTTCGTGCAGAGTGATGCCGCCATCGTGAATAGCTTCGGTGCTCGCTTTCATCTTAAGAGCGTACTCAGCGTCCGCTGTTCTCTCGCACAAAATATTTTCCAATTCTTCTAAGAAATTGGACCGATATGGCGCGACGGTAACCTTCTTCTGCTCAAATTGCATCTGTTTCAATCGATTACTTATTTCGACCTCGTTAGTAAGCATCTCTTTCTCCAGTTCCAGTTCCTTCTTCTTCTGATGAATTTGCTCCAAGGCCAGCTTCTGTTCTTCAACGGTAGAACCAAGCATTTCAATCTTGCGTTCGTAAGATTGCTTTTGCGATCCTAGTTGCATTTCGACTTCGCGTTTTGCATTCTCTAATTCCTTTATAGCTTTTTGTTTGCTCTCTTCGAGTTCGGCTCTCAATCTTTAAACACAAGACTGTGTTAAATATTTAAATACGGAAATACTTGGTCGAGTCAAGACATTTTGTAAATTGTAACAGATACTTACTTTTCCTCCTGTACTTTAAGAATTTCTTGATAAGCAAACTCATAGTCCACGGCTTGCGCGGAAATCTGAATATTATTATGCTCATCGTGAGGATTTGAAACTTTGAAGTAATGATTGCCGCCGATGACCAATCGGTCGCCATGTCTCAGGATTACTTTTCCGCTTACAATCTGCAGTAGGATGAGTTTTAAAATAACCAATACAGAATAAAGGTATGGAATAGAACGAATATAAAATATGTTGTACTTGTCCATTGACGAAAGTGTCCCCGTCCATTTCTGAGCACAGTAACAGTTTCCCGTTACAGTTCTGAATGGTACTGTTAAATACACAAAAAGGATTAAATTAAACTTGCGTAAGAGAAAGTAGTAAAACAATAAACACTACACAGGATACATAACATAAAATCTTGAATGCGTGCACATTATCCTGGAAATCTTGCAACCGTTTTTACAGTCATTCATGAATGCATCTGAACAACTAGTCAAAAGAAGAAGAGCATGATCTAGCTTGAAGAGAGTTGTGTTATACAGAAGAACATTGTATAATCCTTGTTAAAATTATTATTCATTCAATATTATGCTCAAAGTCACTGCTAGAAGAGTGTTGCATTAACAAGACAAACAAGGAACATGCATCTCAGATAGGAAAATGACAAAGCAGGATTCAGAGTGAAGAATATGTACTCCATAACCAGAAATTAGGACACGACAAATCCAATGAAGCATGCAAAAAGCATCAGACAGGAAAAACCAGAACGCATGAAAAAATTGAAGAGTTCCAACGATCTTCATATATTATTCAACCAGAAGATTGCGAACGTCCAACAACTAACCAGTGCAAGGGTCTAACCAGAGGCCCATCCAAAACGATATCCAAATCTTTTGGAAACTCATTGGGGCAAGAATTTTTGCCGATGCGAACCAATCCAGGAGGAATCAGGTACAAGAGCGTACCGGACAACATAGGATCGGCTGCGAGATTTATCAAGCAAGGTTGCTTGTCTTTCTCTTGGAAATCGATCTCGATGGCGATCCCACAGCGACGCAAATATTTCAACTCAGAGTTTTTCCGCTGCTCCGTTTCCTGCAGCTTTTTCGACCACGTCCTGCAATTACAGATAACTAAATTCCGCGCTGTATCGTCCTTGACTTGTTTTATTTCTCAGCGACAGCGTCGTTCCATTTGATTCTCCTTCGAAAAAAGCTATTTGTAACTGTTATTTTAATAATCAGTATAGTTATTTAGTGCTTTGTACAAAGATCCTTTCGCAATTGTTCAATGTAACGCGTTCGAAGAAAATATGATAGATTGATCAAATTAGAAAAGAGAGAGAAAGTCTGATGAGTTGCCTGGTTGATTTACATTTGAGTAGATGAAAGCTGCTCCTCGGTTTTCTTCAGTTGGTGCTTTAATTTATCGATTTCCTGTTGCTTCTGTTTCATCTCGTCATTATTCTTCCCATTGGGTTCTAGAGAATCTAAAAGTCTTCGTGGACAAAATCCCAATTGCCTCTCGTATCCCTCATGGACGCCGCGCAATCGTTGAACTTCCGCTTTCAGCTCGCTGGAAGGGAAACACGGTTTTCGTAACGAAACGAAATAAGGGTCGTTAATATAATTGCACCCGTTAACAATCACTAGGTTATATACGCAGCGACATCGTAAACGCATTCTTTTGTTTAGCTATTTCAAGCTGGTACGGTCCACGTTACATCCGGCCTCCTCGAAGCGATCATTGAAATTGTAATAATCGATAGACTGCAGATTTTTACGCAGAATAAAATTATGTTTAAACATTTTCTAATGTTTCAGCATTAAATATACATTAAAATGAATAAAAACGATTATAATTAAATTTATTTAAATTTTTGCAAGATCTTGATTATAATATATTCACGAATAAACAAATGTGAATAATTATTTTTAACGGTGTCATCTTTACAATTTTTATAATTGCGATATAAAATGTCTGGAAAGTTTTAATATCAAGCTTCAAACAGTAAATTTTAATGCATAGATCTCCGCAGTCTAGAACTCGTCGAGATAATGGAATTTTTATGTGATTCCACAGAAATTATCACGATTATGTTTACTGTTTACCCTGTAAAGACTCGATCTTGATATTAAGAAACTTATCAATGTGCGTAGCAACTTTACCACACTTTTTTTTTGAAAAATATCATCGCGAAACCAGAAATGATTGCTTGATACCAGAAAGGGATAAACAACGGTAATTTTTCTGTGATATAACAGATTTTTACCAGTTGTAAACTGTTACGTATTATCAGCCTTTTTTTCTGGCCTGCTAAAGTCAATATTTAACAAAAAAAAAAAGATCGAGATAGTTTGAAAGACGATCGGCAACATCTTTATTTATTTATTTTCACTGTAAGAAATTTATTAGCTAGCATAATAATTTTATTCTGGTTCCTATAAAACAATTTAGTTTGCACAAAGATCTGCAGCCTGATACCACAGCCTTAATAAAGATAATCATTATCTACTTCGTTTCTTCGGCTGAGAATTTAGATTCTCGGTCTACAGGTACGATTAGATCTAATCTAGAACACAGCTCTCGGTCAACATCATATAATTAATGATAAATTACCGAATTAATTTCTCATGAGGATCTTCGTTGATTCGAATACGGTTGACGATGGCTCGAGCTTGACAGGCGTATCTAAGGGTTGCAAGTGTCTCTTCTACATGAATGTTGGTCGGCGATACTGTTCCAAGCATGGCCGTCCTTGAGTTTCCGCCGAGGCTCTCCTGAATAATTTAAAAAGAATTTTCCCAATGTGAAATATGGCTCGGCCTCGGAAAGAACATAACGCCGCTAGATAATAGACTTCGGAGAAGCAAACGAAAAAAAAAAAATGTGGTACTTTCAAATATAAAAATCGTGTCGAGGTCGTCGAAGTGCGTGTTGCTACCGAAGAAGGCATTGTTAGAGAGACTTTAACGCGTGGTCGAATAACCCGATGCATTTTCAAACGCAAACAAATAATATATCCGTCGCAATCAACGTGTAAACAGATATAAAACAATCAAGGCCTGCAAACACTGTCATAACAACATTACGATTATAATTAACATCAAACAACATCGCCAGCTTTAAACAGTTCACTCGTGATCGTGCTCGATGGAACAATGAACCGTAAGCGATGACACAATCGTGTATAGATTACTGATAAATTAATTGCTATTCATTGATTTAAACTTTGTTTGTCGGACAACAATAGCTTCGATAGCAACGATAACCGCGGTAGAGTACCATGTATTTAAGGAACAATCGTATTTTCATACAATTAAAATTACAATAGCTCCGATTGTTTTACACCTGTTGTAATTTCAATGATGTTACGCATAAATAATCATTATCAGACAATAAGATCCTGAGCCTTGGAAAGAATGATTGCAGTCTAATCTATCAAGTGGTGTTTCACTTTGTGATCGATCATACCTTGGCGTGTCTTTTCTTATCGTTTATCCTGATACTACTAAAAGAACGATAACTCTGCAAATAGAGCGCAAAGTTCCTCGTTTGTGCAAACCTCGCGAGCACCGTTGCTAAGCCCTTGTTTAACAATGGAAGAAAAGAAATATCTTTCATTATAGGCGGCGATCGGCTACGTCAGGTATCACGTTCAAGTACCGGCTTTTCTTATCGCTAATGAATGACATCGTTCACGAAATTTTGCGATTGCACTATGATCTAAAGGATTTGGACATTCAACCGGCATCGATCATTCGGTTACGATCAAACTGCTAGAGATCACGAAAGATTGCTCCGTCGACGCTCGATCCACCGAATGCTCTTCGGATGCAAATGTATAATTTTAGAAGTCTTCGCAAAAATGTTATCAGATATCTTATCGTCGCGAATGCACTAGGGTACGCTGAAAGCGCTAACAAATCATCGATCTGCACGGCTACGTTGTCAGCGCAAATGATTTCTTTGATATAAATATTAAATAAGTAACGAAAAGGTTTTTGCGAACGATATGTAACCAGCTTATTTTCCCCACAACAATTCCCGACGCCACGACCGTTATCAGAAATATTATCCCTCCATTTATCATATCTGCCTCGTTATTGTAATTCCACTTGAAAATGAAGTTTTTATGATGCGTAGTCGCAATAAATTTTTCGAGCATAGTGCGTAATTAATGATTCAAGGATAACTCGGAGAGCGACGTTAACCGCTTCGAATTGAATCCTGGGACTAATCCAATCCTTGTCACTTTATTGAGCACGATCAAGCGCGGGGCGTATAAATAAATTGTCATTGAACTTGCGCTCAAATATACAACAGTTGTAACGCGATAAACAATTCGTTTTCGCTACACAACAGGATTCCCGAGATAGATATTTACATCGCAGAAGCGAGCCTCTCTTATGAGTAAACAGCTTTTAGAGTACATGTACATTGTATCGCTTCGGATACGCAATAACAGCATCGCGAATAACAGTTCATGCAGGATCGAGAATATTCATTATCGGTGAAAACATTGAAAGGATGCATAGGAAAAATTGTCAGATGAACGTAATTTAAACGGTCCTGGTTTCTTTTTTTTTTTGCCTAACAACTTATGGATACATCGATACGTATTTTGCCTATCGAATGTGGATTCGGTGATCGTGGACCGTGCAGAAATACTGGTGATAATGCACCGATGTGCATTTTCGTCGTGATCAGACCTTGACTGTTCATGCAGACTGGTACGTTCGGCAGATGACGTGATATTTCATAGAACGTCGCGTGCCTAACGTATACGAGATTCGCACTCGTCTCGTTATACGCTGAATGTGTTTGTACGAAACCGTGAATCATTATCTCGAACTATGGCAAAAACTTCTACGGAAGAAAAAAAATCGATTTTATCTTCTTGATATGTCAACACAGTGAATGCAATAAACACGTTTGAAATATAAGAGGCGGATAACTTTTACATTTACAAAAAAATCATATTTTTCATTGCGTCTGATTGATCGACGGAATGCGCGAAACCGGTTTCGACAATGTCGGTTTATTTATCTACTTTATAAAAATATGCTTTTTTTCTTAGTGTCCGGTATCTAGAAATATCTCGTATTTACCAGTTGCAACATCTTGTCTATCTTAACGAATCTTTTAATAAAATTTAAAGCCACTTTGATAAGGCTACACTCTGCGGTGTAACAATCAAATTTAATTAAATTAATCCAATTAATTTCGGTGTGCGAGATAGAAATTTTATATACAGACAAATTCGTTCGACCCGACTCAGCGCTCGCTATCTCGAGCGCAAGCAACCCCTAAGTCCGCCATGCTCTTTCAATCCCCTCCTAATCGTCTGTTACCTGACCATCTCATTTTCACAAAGAGAGTTTTCTATTTGAAGAACGTATAAGAAAATCGTTGCCAACAATCACACTCCCCTTATTTTCACTATGATCCCAACCGCATTGTAGTTCCGGGGAGCACGGCAGAGTTAACCCTTTGCACTCGGAACTATTTCAATTCGAAATACAAACGTTTCTTTCGAAGTTATTTAGATCTTAAGAGTGTCCGAATACTTTCGTGAGCCACTGTCCACGGACGTTTGGTAATTTCTTATAAAATAAAAAACCAACAGAAAATTTACCTTTGCTACATTTCTACAAATTATTGGGTTTTTCGGAATGTAATTTCGTTTTTTCCCGACAGAGGATTTAATTGTATTGTTTTGCACCCAACGTCACACTTAAGCCGCATAATCATTATATGTTTTGAGAGCTGATATAGCAAGGCTTGTGTGTGAAAAAGTCCAATTGATTCTACGCAGTAGTTTTTGGTTGGTGCCCTTTTAAATATGGAGAGCAATAAACAGCATTTTCGTCATATTTTACTTTTTTACTATATAGAAAAGATAAAAATGCTGTTCAAGCCAGAAAGAAATTAACCGATGTGTATGGAGAAGATGTGTTGACAGTACGCCAGTGCCAGAACTGGTTTGCAAAATTTCGATCCGGCAATTTTGATGTCGAAGATACACCACGTTTTGGAAGGCCGGTTGAAGCTGATAAAGACACGATAAAGGCATTAGTTGATGCAAACCGGCGAATAACAACACGTAAGATCGATGAGAGGTTAAATTTATCAAATTCAACTGTTTATAACCACTTGAAACGCCTGGGTTTAACCTTGAAGCTCGATATATGGGTTCCCCATGTTCTCACGGAGAGAAATTTGTGTGGTCGCGTTGACGTTTGTGATTCGCTTCTCAAACGTCACGAAAATGATCCATTTTTGAAGCGTATCATTACTGGGGACGAAAAATGGGTTGTATATAACAATGTCAAACGCAAGAGATCATGGAGCAAAAAAGATGAACCGGCTCAAAGCATTTCCAAAGCCAATATCCATCAAAAAAAGGTGATGCTGTCTGTTTGGTGGGATTTTAAAGGAATCGTTCTTTTTTGAGCTTTTACCGGATAACACAACAATTAATTCGGAAGTCTACTGTCATCAGCTGGACAAACTGAATGATGCACTTCAACAGAAAAGGTCAGAATTAATCAACAGAAAAGGTGTAGTGTTCCACCAAGATAATGCGAGACCTCATACAAGTTTGGTCACTCGCCAAAAGCTTTTACAGCTTGAATGGGATACAATGCTACACCCACCATATTCTCCAGATCTAGCACCTTCGGATTATTATTTGTTCCGGTCACTGCAACATTTTTTAGACGGTAAAACCTTCACTTCAAATGAGGAGGTCAAAAACTACCTCGATCAGTTTCTTGCCAGCAAAGACCAAAAATTTTATAAGCGTGGAATCATGCTCCTACCAGAAAGATGGCAAAAGGTATTGGACCAGAATGGCCAATATATAATTTAATAAAATATTTGTTCATTATACGAAAATTGTCTTTCACTTTCACAAAAAAAAAAAAAAAACGAAATTACTTTCCAAACAACCCAATACAAATTTGACTTTTCTTTTAGTCATTTCGGATAAAGAAAATCTAGTCACCGTTATCAGAAAATAAATCGTAGGCCAAGAGGTTAAATAGTAGTGGTGGATATTTTTCGTGGCGCCTCAGAGTCCGTTACTCGGGTGGCTAAGGGTTAAACGTCCTGTCGCGGAGTGGCGGTTAGGCTAGAAATAGCGAGAAATCCGACTCCGGCCGATAAGTTCCGGCAAAGATAGCAAGGCGCTGAATCCGCGCGTCAGATAACGCGGAGATCGAGAAAAGGGAAAAGGCGAAGGTGAACCAGGAAAACGCATTTAGAGAAGTCGTAAAATCCGCGCGGCAATTCGCGAAGGTGATCGTCGCACGGAGTAGGGGGCAAGCATGGACGTTTACGGGGGTGTGCGGGGCAGAGGAGGGGGGTGAAGCGGTGAGGCCGGTGGCCGACGTAGAGGGGAGACAGACCGGCGGATAAACATTACGTGCACAGCGTCCACGCACGTTCGTTTAGTTCAAAGGAAAACATCGTGGCGATTCGAGAGCAGGGACGCGCGATCGTCGCACTTTGCCAAGCAGTTTGATTCGCTCCCGAGGAGACGACATCCGCGCGCCGACACCGAACTGGATCCGGTTGTTTACCAATGAGTTGTCCTTGGTCGGACAGAAGAAGAAGACGAAAACGAAGAAGCGCCACGTCGATCGATCCGTCAGCTCGACCGAAGAAATTGTCGCTTTAGAAAGGCGAGGAAGAACCCACCGACGTTCGTCGACGCCACGATTCGCATACCGAGGCAAAAAGAATTCCGAGCACCAAAGTAAAGGACACCTATACCGTTCTCAAGATATACCGAGCCGGTTCAAACGCTGTCAACAGAGGATCGAAATACTCTCTCTTTCTCTTCTTTCTTTTTCTCTCTCTTTCTCTCTCTCTCTCTCTCTTTAGAGGATTCGCCGATAAATATATCGAGGGTGTCCACGTGTGTGGAAATGCGCATAAATCCTTCGCAATAAGAGAAGAGCAACGAGTATATCAAAGGATCGAGCATGGATCTAGTCTACGTTCCCGAAGTCCTGAACTACGGGTTCCTACGTAGCCAGTCGTACAGGGATTACGAGCAACCATGGAACACGAACTATTTCAACAACGGTATGTGTAAACCTCGTTCATGCGTTGTACACAAAAATACCGCCGCGTCGGGATAGGTCCCGCGCGTAGCGCTCATGCCATTTCTTATTCACCGGGAACCGTCGAGATCCTTCGGACACTTTTCGTTTCAGAATTTTGTTGTTTTCGTTTATTTTTTTTCCCCGACGTTTTTGTTCGTATTGTTGCGATGCAGAGATCTTGTTATTCATCGATTCGCATACTCTTCTGTGAGTGGTATCACTGTGCATAGATAACGGACCGTGTATTTGCAACGAACGCACGTGTCCGTCTGCTGCGTTCTACGGGTGCAATTCGCATGAACGTCGACGACGTTTTGTAGCGCGGTCGTGTTATGCCTCGGTATCTCGTTCCGCTGTGGGGAACCGTCGGTCGGATAATAACGCGCGACAAACTCATCCTTGGATCCGTTCTAAACGTCTATTAGATTTTGTAATTAATACACTCTCGTGACTGGTCGGCGAATAATTAGCCACACGTTTTCACTTGTAAAGAAGCGTAGCGAGGTCTATCTGTGCGTAACGTTTCCCGTTTTGATGTCGAACGCGATAATATTCGCAACGCATTCGACTTTCCTTTTGGCTTTTTAACCGAGGGTGTGAAGCATTGTTCGAACCGTATCATTTTGATCGTAAGGAAGTAATTCGATTTTATAGTGTAGGCGTTTGTTAACGTATGTCAAGTTCGTTGGATCAACCTTCGTGTACTGGTAACCCTTCTATAACACGGTAGACAGTTAATTATTCCTTTACGTAATTTTTTTAAGGTAATTTAGTTTTTAAATATGTTAAGCAAAAATCATGTTATCCAGTGCCGTAGAAGCACGGTGTCGTACAAAGGTTTTCGCAATTTTCTTATCGCGTTGTAGGAGGGCTACCTGTATTTTACTTTGATATTGCTACTCGGACCGAAAACGTTCGCAGCGCATTCAACTTTCTTCTTTTGTACTTCAAGGTGACTGAAATCTTGCTCGGACCGAGAGTTTCACGTTTAACAAAAGTTCTCACGGATATATTAACCGTTTGAGTGCGGAGAAACGCTATCGCGCTCCTTTCATGTTTTGCCAAAATTATGAAAAGCGCTCCTTTTTTGTTATGCCAAGAATACATAAAGCACAATAATGCTGCTCTGAATCAGTAACGGTTATGCGTCCAGTAAAGCTCATAAATGGTATTTTAAAAAATTTTTGTTGTTGCAATGCAATACAAGTGAATTTACTGTATGAAAAGTGAAAAAATCCGTCCGCAGCCAAACGGTTAAGCTTCCATCGAATTTGATCGTTTGTCCTTTTCGTGATTCGTTTGGACATTGCCACGAAAATTTGAGAGAACCGTTAGTATGTTTCTGCGATGCGAACTTATATGATTGCAGAGTGAAAACGTTATATGAATTGTTTGCTAACGAGTAAACTACGGGTTCTTCGATGTGAAAGCACGCGCGAGCCTCTCGATGGCTACTTAAGGAAGTTGCATTCCTCCTTCGGTCACCTTCGACAGTCGATTTGATTCTTCGTTGCAAATATTCCGAGACATTGATAGCATTGTAAATGAAAATAGAGTATCGCGGTCAATGATAATTAACGTCTATTTGTTTCAGGCGAACTGAAAACATATCCGTATCTATTGTTCGCTAAATGTTTGCGAGTCGGCGATATTATAGTTTCCTTATCGTACCCGTCAACAATCTTCCGTACGAAGTTAAGAAAAACGTTCGCCGTTCCATCATTCGATTTTGAATTTTATCGATTCATCATTGGTCGTACCTCGCGATCGCGAAGATTATTGAAATACGCGTCGACGAAATTCGCTTCCGGTTGACCGTTGTCTCAACGATAACGACGCCAATCAAAACAACGCAGCGCAAATCTGTTTGATTTCCATGAATATGTATCTGTGTATCTTCTGCGTTCGTGCGATCTGAAGCTGTTCGCGAAGAACGATAATCACGGAACTGCAATCCTAGTAAAAAAACACGAACAGAAACCGGTTTTGTCATCTATTCGATGAAATTATAATCGACCCCTCTTCTATCCACCGCAAAAGAGAAACGATAACAATTATGGCCACGCCCGATCGCTAATACAGGGATCGGAATCGATTAATTTTTCGTATGACGAATCAATTAATCTATTATCGTCGATGGTAGGTCGTATCTTTTGAAACGTCACGGAGGTGTGCGCTCTACGTCTCAAGGCAAAGTTTAATCGGAATCTGATAAAAAGTTAATCTCCCGTCGGTATCAACTGATCTTTCTTTCCGGCGTGTGTTTCGACGGTTGTTCTACGGCGATTAGCTCCGCCCTTTGGTTTGTCGTCATCGAAAACTGGTCGCGCAGAAAGTCGTTTTTGCGCGGTGTTTAATCAACGGGTTGCGTTCTCGAAATATTTTTTAGGCCCCCGAAAGCAGCCGAAGTCTCGCGAGCCGGTTTCGAACGAGATAAATTATTCGCGCCGGGTATCATTGCGTAAGACTTACGGGTTTGTAAACAAAACAGGACACGGATACTCTAGACACATTAAAAAACATATTTACGATCGTTGCGACCCGTGACTCGTCCAAGAGTTTCGTAATGAGACATGCTAATGATCCGCGGACAAGGCGTTCCGTTGCAGATGCCTGTCTGGCGTTTGTACGAGAGCCATCGCGCCATCACCGCCGTCTCTATATTTGTATACGAAGCTAAAAGAATATATGACTCGGTCTATAAATAACATTCGTTGCCGGCGTGACATACTGCCGATGGGTAAATAGGGCTAAAAATATCGCACGATAATGAGGCGTAGCGTATGAATGACAATCGCCTAATTGCGAAAGTAGAAAATTATCCGCTGTTCCGTCGCGCGACGGCGAATGCTACCGTGTTGAACGGCTTCGGTTCGGAGAGCTTTAGGTATGAAAATTAAATGGAATTCGTTGAAACCGGCGATACTCGACAGTTTTTACGTCTTGCTGACGAACGATTGTCGCTGACTTATGATTTCGTTTACACGATGAATAATTTTCTTAGAATCTTGCGACGTCGGCATCCGATTACGCTTTAATTTAAAACTCTGCTTTTACTTCCTGTTTCGTCACAGAGAAAGGAAACTGCGTCGCTGGTTAATTTAGTGTCCGATATTTAAATTGTAATTTGTAATTTGGATCGTTATAAATTGCTCGAGTGCTTTTAGCAGTGTACGCCCGCCCGAGTGTTGCAGGTACTTCTAGTTAACCGCTTTGGAAAATGTCCTCGCGACTCTCTGTTCTGCGAGCAGAATTTCTAACAACGGCATTGGGGAACGCGATAAAGAATTTTAATTTTGTTCCTTTTTTATTTATTTATTCAATACGGAATAAATTTCCGCGCGAATGTCGGAAATGGTGAGGGTTTGCTAACATGCAAATTTTTAGCACCATGGTCCTCCCGTTATCTACTCGCGTCAAGTGTTCTTTTAATCTTTCTGTCTTTTTTTTTTTATCTAAGGGCAATCATGTTGTATTCCATGCATGAAACTAAATTCAAGATGCGTACGTGCAACTCGTCACGTGCTCTCTCTCCTCTGTCCGCAACGGTACGAACGAGGTAGATTTATTTTGAGCATCGATGCTCGAATTGTTTACTAGGCGAACTTATTATATTTCCCTTTTGTTTTACAACTGCAATGGCTACGTGTGCGCCGAGGAGCGATCAGCAATTTCAATTATTTCTTAAACGAAAGCGAAAACGTCAAATTATTATTAGAAAAAATGTCCAAGGTAAACGATTCAATAATGAAAAAGTAGAAAGAAGAGTATAAATATATTCCGTTGGTTTTAGAAAGTCTTCTCGACTTTTTCAACGTGTTATCCTTAATACCGTGATAAATAATAAAATGTTACAAATGAATGAGAAAGTCGAAAAAGCGCCAAATAAAATGGGCAATACATGATCGAATACGATTCAATAGATTTTTGTTACTGTAAGCCTGCAGTAAAAGATTAATGAAGAATGTTGTTCAAGGCATCGCAAACCGACCGAGCCGAAAATCAAGGGGAAGTTGAGTAATCGAATCGTGTACGTGCGTGAATGCACGTCGGATCCCGAAAATGTTCAGTCTCGCACCGATGACGAAACGTCTTCTATAAATTGTTAACGCCTATGCCATAATCCGACGCAAACGTATAGATTTGTTAGAGTTGAAACAATCTCTTCACGGTTCTCTGTTTTGCCGGCTCTCCGTTGTGCACCTAACAATTTGCACGCGTTTACGTACAAAGCGGAGTAAATACAAGACCCACGCATAAATCTATGTACGGGGAATAATTTGTTATTGCAACAGAAAAATTATGAAGTCGTTTTTTGTTTTTTTTCAAAAGGCAGTGATTCCAATGGCGGGATACGATTATGTTCCAGGACGATCGTCACAGAATCATTGCCAACGATTGCCGCAACAGCAACACCACGAGCAGAAACAACTATCGAAAGAGAACTGCCATTTGTGCCGAGAGAGCAAAAGAAGACGACTCGCGACTTACATAAGAGGCAAATCACGACGGAGCTCTTGCCATGAGATTCATGAGGAAGAGGAAGAGCAGGATGTTAGAGAGGGTAATCTAAATAACGCTAATCCACCATTGAAAATGGAAGAGGAAAGCTCGAAGAAACCCGGTGAAACGAAAGAGACCATGGGGAAGCAATTATAGCTTGTGTCACCTTCGCGTAATCGCACGTCGCGTTATTATAAAACATTTTGGTTAGCTTTCGTCGATATCGATGAACTTTTTAGGTAGTAAACACGATGCGTTAAAACGTGTGTAAGACATATTTTACTTTTACAAATTTTTCTTATCGGAGTATAAAGTTTTAAATTTATCGTTACGTCCACGTACGAAAACGATATAAAAAGCAAATAAGGTTTATCATCTTATTCTGAGCATGCACAAACGATATTCGTGATAGATTTTTTTTTTTTATTGAAATAGAAGTGTACGATCCGATGGTGTACCATGTCTAGATCGTATATCAAATTGAAAAATATTTTCACAACGAGTCACAAGCATGAGTTAAGTTTATACATTATCGAACGTATTAATTTCTTCCAATACACCGTCGAAACTATGGAAAATGATTGAATATTACGATTCGCCATCGCAAATAACTGCATTTATATTGTAAGCGTGAAGATAAATGCGTACCTTTATCTTTAGATTGTTGTAGCTTTAGAAGATTCTTTACCGTCGAGAAAATTAGAATTAAGAAAATATTCAATGGAAGATTGAATCATCTATAAGACTGACTTTACATGCGAAACTATATTGGAAGAAATATTATCTAGCGATAATGATATCTCGTGGTTAGTTTGTAAATTACCGTATTTCTTGTAGGATTAATATAAAATTATAAAAATATATTATTATCATGAAGTTTACAGACTGTTAAGAAAAGAATGCTTTATTAATAAAAAAAAAATCCACTAAAATAAACGATATCTTTTAGGCTTGCTTTATTATGACTTACCTTCAGCAGCCATGTAAGAACCGACTCTCTGTATGGAACAAAACCTCGTTTACGATTATTCGTGTTTTCAGCAAGAGATGCGATTACTTTTCCCAAGGTGAGCAACGATTTGTTAATGGACACACCTTCCTATAATATGCAATTCAATATACTATTATATATGGACGAGTTACTATAAAATATAATTACACATCGAAATACAATTTAACAAACCTTCAGCCTATCGCCACTGGCACAAGTTTGGCTTAGTCTTTCGCTACCTGCGAGATCCACTAAATTAATTTTACTGCGACGACTAGGATTAACGTTTTCCTTGTTTACTGGACTAGTGCCTTGAGTTTGCGTTAATATAATACTAAATATACTATGCGATCTTGAGCTCTTCTCATTCATTCCCGTTGCTGCGGTAGCTCGTTGAGAATTGCCCACTTTAAGCCAAGTCTAAAATACGTGATTTTTAATTATCCGCGTAAGTCACTAAATAATTATTTAAACGATGAATATAGTTCACAGTTACACTAATTAATATATAATAATTTGAATTACGTCGTTCGAATGTCTGAATTAATTTAATTGCTAATTTCTGTAATCATGGATGTAACTGAAATACAATGTATTTCAGAATTACTTTATAATTTCGATTCATGGAGGAATTTCATTGTAATTCTGCAAAACTGTGATAAAATTTCATATTATACATTACAAGTACGAGTATACCTGCAAGTCTTTATAATTCTGTACACAGTGCTGACTTAGATCAACAATGTATGGACCATAAACAGGATGTTCTCTAACTTTAAGAGGAGCTCTTTTCACTCCGTTATTAACGTTCGTCAAAAGATCGTGTATCTTCTCATTATAAATTTCAAAATAACTAATTTCTACACTGATTGTAGTATTCATATTTGCAGGTATTCTTGAGAATATTTCTTGACAAAATCTTGGGATAATACCAGTTGCTTCATCAAGTACTGTTGAATTTGTTTGTGAAGATTCTTGCCCCATCATACTGTAACTTTTACCAGATCCTGTTTGTCCATAAGCAAACAGACAAACATTATACCCTTCAAAAGCATTCTGTACTAGTGGTAAAACCATATTTGTAAATACAGTTTCTTGACTAGCATGACCATTCCTACTTGAATCTTCATGCGATATAAAACAGTGATCATACATAAAAGTGTGCTGAATAGATTCACAGTTGACCGTAATATTCTGGCCATTTACTTGCACAACTGAGGCAATTTTCGAGTCGGTTTGTTCTCTATATTAACAAGATAGAAAACATTATATACAAAAATAACATTCTTTTAGAAATTTTATGAAAGAATTTTACAACTTACTTTGTATTTAGGGGTCTAATACGTATACCCACAATCAAGTTACTATTTTCTCCTTCGAATACTGTTTGGTCTTCTATACCAATTTCGTTTGTTTTAACGCGTGGTGTTTCCAGCTGTACTACAGTGAAACAGTCAGGTGTTGCTTCAGATAAAATATTGTCACTGAAATAACGTTTTATAGGCGTTTTATTTATAGATGGAACACTTATTTTCATATTGCTTATAGCAGTACGAGCTCTATACTGTTTAGGAGTACAGAAATGCAATGTCTGCGTTTTATCGGTTAATGAAGTTGTTGATGATGTTTTTGTAATTTTGCATTTGTCATTGTTCAAAATATCGTCGGGAAATAAAACTTGTTTCCTTTGAAACAGGTTTGTAGGCTTTGAATCTGTAAGATTCGAACTAGAAGGTGTATCTGTTCGTTTAGAATTCTTGACTAAATCATGATCAAAAAAAATTTTATGTTTCTCATTTTTCAAACATTTATTTTTATGTTGACTTTGAGTCCGTTTACAAGGTGTGTCAAATGTTTCAGAACATGTCTTCTCCCTAAAAAATGACAAAATTAATCATAAAGAAACATTTATCATTATAAAAACTGTCTATAATAAACATGCAAACCAACAAAATTAAACCGAATATAAAAATTACACTTACACTTTATTCTGAGAATTTATATTTTCCTTGTTGAAATTAATAGGTGAACTCGAGAAAATAGCATCGCAAAATCCATGTTTCACAGTTTTTAAAGTATTATGTGCCATGATAGTATCACGTAGAAGAACTTTTTAAATAAACGACATTTATACGTTCAGAATTTTGTTTCCAATAATCTAACCTTGTCAAAGCCCGCCGTTTGACAGATGTGCGTATATAGTTACTATATTTATTTCAATCAATCGAAGTTTTAGTCATCGTTTCGACCAACAAATTTTCACATTGGACCAATATTTTTTCCATGTAATCAATTGCACGTTACTTTCTCTAAAATGTATCACAACTACATATTTATGCTAACCAATATTCTATCCTAAAATTGCCAATTGCACAAAATTTTTAGCCTCAAACATAATCATCATTGTAACGACCTCTCAAATTTCAAATTCATACTCCAAGCTGGTCAATGTCTGTAAACCAGTACTGCCAACATTACTGTGATATTTTCAAAGAAATGGACCGAACCACATTTTGGTAACATTTAATGAAAACCTTACGTGGCAATATAATTATCTTGTTTCCAAATAACATAATTGCAATATTGTGATTTACAAAATTCCTACATAAAACATACATAATATGCATGGATGTTAACAATACCCTGTCGACAGTGCGCGAATAAGTTGTATTTTAAACAGCCCATGCGAAGTTGTAATAATGATCACGACAAACAGTAATCAACAGAGTAGTTGTGCGAATAAATGGATTTTCAAAGTTGTATTCACAATATTTCTGTTGCTTATACTTCTCGACTTACCGACTCTGTGTCAAGCCCACAGTCATGACGAATCACCAAGTTTTAAATACACCAAAGAGGCTAATCAAGAGTACCTAAAAAGTGAACATTCCACACATCATCGTGAAGCTCAGCATCAACAAAAGCCGATTTTGCCTGAGAACGCACAGGATTATATATTTCTCAAAGCAATTACATCTACTTTAATTATATCTGCAGCTCCATTCTTTATTTTATTCTTTATTCCATTGGACAAGACAAAAGAACACGAGCCCTTATTAAAAATATTATTAAGTTTCGCATCTGGAGGATTGTTGGGAGATGCATTTCTACACTTAATACCTCATGCTCTGGTACCTCACTCGCATGAATCAGGAGCAACACACACCCACCAACATTCTCATAGCCATGACAATGAAGAACTTCATCATGTTCACGATATGTCTGTTGGCTTATGCGTATTATTAGGTATAATCATGTTTCTAGTTGTGGAGAAAATAATAAGACTTATAAAAACTGATCACACACATGTACATGCGCTTAGTGGCACACAAAATACATTGAAAGAAAAGAAAGATGATAACTCAAACAAAGGTGTTGATAAATCTGATTTAACTGCTAAGGAATGTGGGAAGGATTCTGAGAATGAAATAAAAATTACTGGTTGTTTAAACCTAGTAGCAGACTTTTTACACAACTTCACAGACGGCCTCGCTATAGGAGCCAGTTATTTAGCTGGCAGTAGTATTGGCTTTGTTACCACTTTCACAATTTTATTACATGAAATACCTCATGAAATAGGAGACTTTGCTATATTAATACAGAGTGGTTATAGTAAAAGAAAAGTAAGATATTAAAAAGATAAATAAGCAAATTATATAAAATACTGTTAGAACATATTGAATTATGATTGTATTATTATAGGCCATGATGCTTCAGCTTACTACTGCAGTAGGTGCTTTATTAGGAACATGTGTATCATTACTCGCGGAAGGCATGGGTGAGATAAAGTTCTAATATTAATGGATATATACTTCTAATAAATTAATACACTATTTTAATAAAAATATTCATTTGAACTTATAGGTGACCTTGCAACTATGTGGATTCTTCCATTTACAGCTGGTGGATTTATTTACATTGCAACAGTATCTGTAATACCAGAACTTTTAACTGATACTAAATTTGGACAGTCTGTGAAAGAAATCATTGCGCTTCTCTCTGGTGTATATATGATGGTACTCATAGCAGAATATGAATAGAAGCGTATAGTATTTTTCTTCACAAATATATTGTGATCATTTACTACTAATCTGTTTTGACTGCTATAATAAGATCCTTAAACTAGAACTTGTATTTTTACAAAGTTACACTTATGTTCGAATGATATTATAAACAATTGTAATTGTATAAAATGAATTCCAGTGACGACAACAATGTTATCTATGTATTTACAACAAACATTAACATATAAAAATTAATTAATTAATAATTAAATCAGTAAAAATAACATTCATATTCAATATAACATTTATTTTATGAAATGATATATTTATACATTAGTAAAAAAATGTTTACATATTAGCTACTGTAAAATAAAAAAATCTATGTTTTTTATAATAGATGAATACATAGTTTATTCTTTAAAAAAAAAGTACAAGTGAATAATTAAAATTATTAAATAAATTAAGTTAAATAATTATTACCTACTATACAAATTTATTTTATTATCTATTTTTTTAAGTTAATGTAACCTTGTAAACTTTAAAATAATATAGCTTTTTTACAGTCACTTTTATACTAAGACATCAGCTTTTTTATCCTTTCAAGACATTTCTCAGCTAAATCTAAAGAGTTATTATTATCTAGTTTTATTGCTAAACGTTTTCCTTCATTACAGCATTTTTTAGCTTCCTCATATAACCCTCTTTCAAGGTATACATTTCCTAAATTGACAAGAATAGAGCCTATATCGAACATATCAGGCAATTTTTTCCCTGCAAATATAATAACAAAGACTAACAATATTATAATAGCAAAGACTAACAATTAAAAGATTAGCAACTGTTTCATGTATATTACCAATTTCTGTAGCTTCAGTTAAATATTTAATGGCTTGATCATAATCTTGCATCATACAATATACAGTTCCCAAATCGTTTAACAACACAACAGTTTGTTCATCTTCATTACCAAGAATTGTTACAGCTATGTTGTATGCTTCGGATAAATATTTGAGAGCGTCAGCATATTTTGACAGGTGAAAAAGAAAATCGCCATACCATTCTAAAGCTAAACCCATTAATTGTAAAATTTCTGGGTTCTCACTGTCTTTATCCATATGTTTTTTTAAATTTTGTAAGCAAAACTGGAAACCATTCTCAGCCTTTCTATGTTAAGAAACAACATATTGTAATTCATAATATTAAATATTATATATAATGTCAAATCAGATTGCTTACTCTGTTTCTCCTATTTTACTATACATATTAGCAATTTTAAGAGAAATATGAATGACTGCTAAATCATCTTGGGCTGTTCCAGTAGACAATAATCTTTGTAGAACAGATACAAAAAGTTTCTCTGCTTTCTTATACTCGCCTACGATCATTGCAAGATTAGCCATTACATCATATATGTATGTTACACCTTTATAATGTTGCAAAGTTTGCGCTTGTCGTAAAGCAATATGCAATATTTGTTCTGCCTTTTTATATTCTCCCCTCTATAAAAGGGAAAGAATACCGATGAAACTATATTAAAAAAAAAATTTGTCTTCAACTGAACAGTGTTTTATTACGTTATCGTCAGCTATAATAAAAATATGTACAATATTGTCATCTGTTATACTTAACCTGAATCATTAAAATCGATCGTTTAATTGTCAGTATCAATTTCGATTCGTCGTCTGTCTCTTCTTTTTCTTCAGAACCGAACAGAGTTAACAAAAAACTACTCGAAATTAAAATGAATTTTGATTGCGTTGATTTTCGTTGTTCATAAAATTGTTGATTATAATTTTTTCTGATTTCATGAATTTGTGGTAAACACATTGCTAATGTATTTTTACTGAAATTTAGTTGACACATTTTTGTAGTAATTAAAGATCTTGTAAACAATTGGGTGTATTTAAATGTATTTGAAATTATATTCCGACAGTACATTGTAATAAATTAACGATTATAGCTACACGAAAATAATTGTATTTGTTCACTCTGTTATGCAATGTTCTTGCTGACATATATGCAATCAAGTACGTATGCACTCAATATCTGTTACACTGTAACACGACAATTGTCATGTGTATGAAAACAGCTTATGGGTAATCATGTATGTTAGTAAATAAATATAATTTTTCTTTCCCAAGCATCATCAGACTTTATCCCTACGATAAAGTCCTCGCATAAAGAGTAGATGATGTTTGACACCATGCAATGGATTCTGGTACTTATTCAATGACGTTTTAAAGGCAATCATGCTGTAGTCATGTGAACGATCACTAGACAAAGCTAATTAGTAAAATTTTCGACCAATAGATGGCATGAGTATAATATTCTGCGATAAGACTAACAGTGTTCCGAAACGACGAAATTATGATGAGAACTTTAAAATGTTCATCGATTTAAGTAGAAATCACTAATTATTAATGAATTATTGATGAATTTCTGGCTGTTTAACGATTATAACAATTCATTTTGCTAACGATGTTGTCGAGCACTACCTTAGCTGTCTTATCACCTAGATTTTTTTAGTAAAAATGACCGATAGTTCTCGAGATATACTTTCAAAACTACGATGATTTGAAGTTTACAAGATACTTAATTTTCATTAATATGCCCAGATTCATGAATTGTGTTATGTACACTGTGATTTAATAGTTCACTAGTTGGCTGATGTATTTGAGTAGAGGGCGCACGTAAAGCACTGATTTTTAGCAGTGTCGGTATTTCAGATTGTACTATACAAAACCCGATAAGGTTACTAGTCTACTTCTATATCTCGCCTACAGCGCGACACCCGAGAAGTTAGAGAAGCATTATCTTTGTCCTGATTGCAAGGAATTCTTATTTTTATAGAAGCGAAACTCTTGTCATTTTAAACCAACATACAGACAGTGTTGCCGCTTTTATAAGTTGATATCTCTGTCTTTTATAATGACTTTCTGGATGAATACGGATAACTGAATTGTATGTGAGAAATTGTAAACGTTGAAAAACGCGCTAATATTCGAAATGTAGTGTAACTGAAAAGAGTGTGTATCAAATGTATATAACTTCACAAAGTACATATTACCCGAAAAGTATAGTTTTGCCTCGACATTACGTAATGTTCTGAGTTACAATATGTGACAACTTGTCGTCCCTCTCTTACTCTGATTCTATCTCTTTCATTCATCGACTCTTCACTTAGAGTCACTCATTTCTTTCATTTCTGCGCACTGCAGAATGCGCCATGGAATAGTAGGGATAGGAAACGTGACGCTAGAGAGATCGTCAAACATGATGCCGTGGAGGGAATTATACGATTGTTCAAACGTAAATATACGTTTGTATGTATAATTCTCCAAATGGGAATGTATTAAGCAAACATACGTACATAGAAATTTGTACATATTATACACATGCATATGTACATATATAGCTATTTGATATATCCGTCTAATTGTTAGACGTTTAACTGTGTACTGGGTGGATAGGGGCACGCGTTCATGGAACTACATCAAAAAAGTATGTGATTCTATTCAACAAACACATTAATATGTACTTTGAATTAATTAGAATATAATTGTTTGCACAATGATTATTACGTATATGGTAATCGAATAGCGTACAAATAATGATACGTATGCACAGGGCGATTAAATTAACACATTCGTGGTAAATTATCACACAGGTAAAAGTATATCTATACCATTTTACGGTATCGTGAAGTACCCTTTACCCCACCCGTCTTTTCCATCCCAATGCTGCACACCTTGATTTCGTGCATTACGCACCTTTTCACCTCACGGATATGAGATAGGTCATATCACAACAGGTAACAAAATCTCAGTTACATATTTATACGCGGATAAAGTTGTCGATACGGCATTCAATTATCTTGTATGGTTTTTATCTCCGTTTCTTCGATAATAGAAATCAAACATAAATATTGGTCACGAGTTCAGTCTTTGCACGTATTCCGTGCTTTCAATGTATATTAACAATCTTTTCAGATTAAATAATGTGGCGGAAATTAATAATATATTACCTGTCGAACAAAGGTCGAAATGATTTATTTGCCCCACCTTCTTTCATTCGTTTCGAAATCTATTGTTTTGTTTTGATGCATTATACTTGCACTGTAATTGCACGTTCATGGACACTCCCTCTTTTTTTTTTCCAAATTATTGTTTGAAAATATATAGATACATTTAAAGTATCCAGATATGAATATAATTAAATGAATGCATGTTATAAAAAATAGAAAACATTATATGCCATAATGACAACTGATGGACAAGTAATTAAAAATTTTTAAATTGTTTAGTTATAATTTTACCATGTATGTCTAATTTATTTTTATTATTTGTATTACTTTTTTAGTGAAAATGAGTTCTCAAGACACAATCGATAATGTGCAAGCTAATTCACCTAGTATATCCTCAAGAACAAAAAATTGGGTCCAATTTGAAGATGAAACGCCTATTAAAGATAACGACAATGTGGAAGAAAAAACGAAAACTAATGCACCAGCTGTAATAAAGCCTGAATCAGTTACAGTAAATGTTGAAAAGATTGGGAAAGCCATTGAAAAAACAGATAATCCACAAATGAAGAGTAATGAATATAGAGGTGCTGTGATATCAACAGAATCCGTCCAGATTAACTTAGATAGGTCAGGTTTAAGCCGTTCCATTACATCTGAAAGTCCAGAACTTAATGTACCGTCCGACATAAGAGTCTCTGATCCTAAAAGTGCTTCTTTGAAGACTATCGATCTTAGAGATGTATCCAATGGCCGAAGCAATCCGAGTAATGTTATAAGTACACCCATTGGAAATATTAGACAAGGTTTTGCCAATGGAGATACTATTGTCACTCTTTTACCAGTTAACACTAGATGGCCATGGATCACTCCAGCTAAATTTAGGCCAGAATTAGTACCAGAGGAATTAATGGCACAGGGTTTGACGGTAAATTTTGAATTACCTGATTTATCGATATTATGTTATTAAATGGTAATATTAGTATGTTGGTTTTTAAGTTTACAAAATATTTTTTTAGAAGAAATTATTGAATTTTTAAGCATTATTATGTATCTTTTACAGCTTACAGTAGAAGATTATGTACACATAATGGAATTGCTTGTAAACGATGTACGTTTTAATATGTACAATGTATGCTATAAGAGAATTCTTGTTCTTTGGATCTTTACTGCATTTATTGTACTGCTTGGCTTATTATTTTCTGGAGTGACTGGTCTTACTTTATTTGGCCTCGGCATCATGTGGTTAGTCCTCAATGCTGCAGCAATATTCTTTTGCATGTTCGTCAAGATAAAGTTAAACCATAATCTTGAGAAATGTATGGCTCAAGTGAACAAGCATTTACTTCGACATAAAATATTGCTTGGATTGGATGATAGAGGGAAGATTTCGTGTCATAAAGTCAATCTCTGCTTCATATACTTTGATACTGCAGATTGTATCGTAAGTGTTATTAGATAATTAGTGATGTGTGTGACTAGATTTAATTTTCTAGAGCTGATCATGCCTTGTAATAGTCTTTTTATGTTTACATTTAAGTGAGTCGGACATTGTACCCCTGGCCATGCACATTTCCCAATGTTCAATGTTTCTTTTCTCAAAAACTGTAACAGTATCTTGAAACATTTTTTTCTTTGATTCTTCCTGTTTTTCTACACTCTTTAACGAGGTGATTAAAAAAATTTTTTAATTATATTTTTGTTAAATTTTTAAAGTTTCATCCTAAAAATAATATAGTATTAAACTTGCAGCTAAATAATTTTTTAAGAAAGCAATATTTTGAAAAACCTCGTGTTAAAATATGCAAGAAAAAATAAAGAATCAAACAAGAAAAATTTTTAAAATAGTCTTTATAGTTCGAGGGAAAAGGTACATTTTAGGTGAAAAAAAAACAATTTCAAATAATATAATTTAAAATTTAGGAAAGAGAGCAAGTACTGTAGAGATTGTTGTGACTTCGAGATACAAAAATACTCCTAGAGATTAGACAACTAATCAGAGATGAACTATCTTGTTCTTAAATTAAAATTGAGAATACATAGAAAAAAATTAGCTACAAAAACGAAATTCGAAATTTTTCACCAAAACCAAAGTCCGACTCCCTTTAAACTGTTAGCTTGTAAAAGTATTCTTTCTTGTTGGAGCTATAACATTCGTTCAACATATTATATTTTATTGAAACAGAAAAAATTACAAGAAGTTATAGAACGAGAGGAACGTGAAGGAAGAGTGATTGGTGAAGATGGAAATTCGGAAATGCGCCGTAAAAGAGAATTACAGCAACGAATGGATATCGATGATAGCGACATTGTGATACAAGGCAGCAGAACCACCAGAATCTCTCGTAAGCAGGTAAGCATCCTTTATACCAGGTAATTACTACCAATCCTAATTAAATTTACGAATTTCTTTTTCCATTAATAACAATGTAACGTAATAACGTTCGAATTTATTTAGTACAAAAGTACGATGTTTCTTACTTTTATATTATTTATAAAATTAAACATCTCTCATTTTATTTATAAATTTTTATAATAGTATTTTATTTTGTTTCCTGAAAAAAATAAAATAAAATCTATCAGGATAAGAGTGAACAAGTATTCTGCCGTTATGTGCAACGTTGGGCAAAGGACTATTTACGTCGACGATTGGATTGGACGGTCGATGAAGAAGGTGGAAATCCTTCTTCACCTCGCCACTTAGCATCAGCTTTATGCCCATGTCAATATATAGAGGAATGGCTTCGTAATAAGCCACATGTTCGAGGCAGAGATTTCTGTCCCAGTTGGAGTAATTTTCTTAAAGATAGAGGCATTTAAAATTGTTCTTTTTTTCGCTAAGAAAACTTGAAAGCAGTATTGTGATGCAGCTATTTTGACGCAAAGCTTATATTTTAGCTTATTGAAGCTATTTTAACATTGTTTTTTATAGAAACTAAATTGAATGAAGTAGACGTGAAGCATAAAAATTGAAAAGATTTTCAAGTACTTAAATTTTCTTTATAATAATAACCATTTACGATTATAGGTAACGTAGATAGTACCATTATAAATAGTTGAATAATCAAAATTTCTTTTAATAGAGATAAGTCCATGCAAGATATTAAAGCTTCGTTTCATTATTAATTTTTCTTTTTTTTAACTGTAAACGATTTTAATAGCCATACTTTTTATTGGTGGTTCGGATTATCAATAGTAAATATACCAGACTTTTTAATGAAGTTTAATATTGCTTATATTACTTTGTTGACTAATGTAGTACTAAACATTTGATATACAATTTGAAATTTGTATAGAAATTGTACAAATTACACATATGTGTATATTTTGCAAGAATATTTTTAATATTTAATGTTATTACATATAGTACATGCTGTACATAGTACTTTGAATATTAGAAAATTATGAACTACAATCTTAACTATTTTTGTAAAATGGTGAATGACACGTAGGTATTTAAGTAATTTTACTGGAACTTACTTATAGGTCGAAAGTACTTAATATTTTTTTAAATGATTTTGTGCTGCTTTTGCATTGCAATGTGTATTATCCAAATGAAAAATGTTCAAATCTCAAAGATGAATTTACTATTAATGCATATGCAGGGTGCCGCAGGTTTAAAATAGCTCATGTTGTCAGTATATTATATGGGTTCAAACAAGAAAGAAATCTCGTATAGACAAAGAGTATTTAACATTTTATGAAAATGGTACACAAAAATACAGGATTTGAGGGTATATTTAAGCACTATTTAAATGCACGTAGTTTTATACATACTGTGTTTACTATCTGCAGTCATTAAATTAATATTAATTTTTGTTTAATACTAATTATTAGTAGTAATCATTTAATACTAATTATTACTACTAATGGAAATATCAGTATTAAATTCGTATATCAAATAATATCCCGTTTTGAAATAATCTCTGTCTTCAACAATACAAAGATAACAGTGTTTCAAAATTGAATTTATTAGCAAAATTCATTTTTATATTTTGTTTGATCTGAGTGTCTGTATCTTCTGTGTCTGTATCACGTTCATGCATATTTAATTTTGTTCTATAAATTTTTGCCTTTAAAGTTCCTCACATATAAAAGTTAAGTGGCATAGAATTCCAAATTTTTGTTTATAATTTCATAAGAAAACGTTAAATGACCTATGGTTCCATAATTTTTTTTTATTTAAACCCATAAATGATTGACAAAGTTTGGCACTTTAAACCTGGAATACCCTATATATGTAATATGTGGATTTTATAGTTTTTTCGTCACTTTGACTCTAGGTATCTCAATGATGATGGTATGTGTTGACAGGAACGGGCGGAGTTGCTGTTGCTGAGGTATGCATCTCGATGGGCGCATCACTTTGTGCGCCGGAGACTTGATCTGGTTATAGACTCACAGGAACGTAACAGAGACATCACGGGTCTTTCTGTTTCACCACGTCATTGTGTCTCCGCCCGTTGCCCTTGTCAATTCATTGAGGACCATCTTAAATACAAGCCTAGAGGCAAGTTAAAGTTTCGTACGTTTTTTATATTACCAAACTTTGGTGGTAAATAACTAAGGCAGATCACCTAATAAGTATAATGTGATAACAATTTGTTACATCAATTTATTATGTTCCTAATATCTATTTTTTGTATTGTGGGTCTTCTAATGACTCATTTTACGCATTGCTTAGAAAATCATGTGATCTAGATTTCCTAAAAATTATGTTCAGATTTAATTATATTATTTTTTTTTATCAATTACACATGTAACCTTGATCAACAGTAATCTGATGCTTATATATATATTATATACAAGATAAAATTTGTTGGGCTCAATCACTGTACTCTGCTTTGACTTATGTAAGCAACATTCTCCATTTTACAAGTATAGCAGTACATTATCTTAAAATTAAGGCATGAGAGAAAACTAGATTATACGTGTCTATTAGTATACATAAAGTAGGTGATTCAATCATTCCGTTATGATTATTATTCTTTATAAACTAAATTTTATTACAACATTCGTAAATTGTTGAATATTTGCTTTTGTAATAATAAAACAAAAGTAATTGATATTACATATACACATAATATATATGTGATAATATATAACTTTGCAATATTAGCATTGAAAATTGTATATAATTGGAAGAAATTTCAATTATTTTGATAAAAAGAGTAATTTCTACATTTACTTGAAATAGCTTACAATCAAAAAAGTATTGATATTAAAAGATTTCTATGTCTTTTGTAATTTCTGCGAAATATTGAATGGTAAAAATGTTGTGAATGCCATAAGATATTATACTTACACATCTCTTAATCCGTCCTAATTCAATATATTGATATATTACATAAGAATATAATATATTGTGTACTTTTATATTCTGTTTGAGAACACTTAATGCTGCAAGTGAACAGGGTCGAACAGCTGTTCTACTTTTATATAAAAAGGAAATGTAAAGCACTTTTATATTACTGTTAAATATATTATAAATAAAGATAAGTGCATAATACGTATGTTTTTTGGTGGGGGGAGGGGGATATTATATCTTTTTATAAAGGAAAGACTTTTCATTAAAGTAATAACTACTGTGTAAAAAATACATAATCACGTTTTATTTACTTCAATATACCTTATGTGTGTATATATATGTGTATATTTTTCTAAAACATAGGTATTTGTCACTAACCATTGACTAATTCAGAGATGTTACTTGCATGCAGCTGGACAAAAAAGGACACAATTTGATATTTTGTCTGAACCACATTTTGTCAGCACATGAAAAAACTCATTCAGTAAATAGTATTGTGTAAGTATTGTGCAATTTGTTTTCATATATATGTAAACAAATATGTTCCATATAAAGTAGGTACAATGCTTTTTCATATTACACATTCACGTTTGGTGGAATTAGATGTATGTAGTGGGGAAGTTCTATTTGTGAAGCGCATAATCATTATAATTGTGTAAAACCTTTCCAGTACTTAACTAGTGTTACTAATTTGAAATATTTGCATGATTTTTTCAGGATATCCACCAGGCTTTACATGGTGTGCTTATCTTAACGATCCACTAGTTAGGTATGATGTTAGGTCTGACATGGCAGGCATTCCTGGTTATTAATTTTAATTTTTTAAGTAAAGTACAACAGTATTCGTTAAGGCATTTTGAAAGAAATACACGTATCAATGACTATTGCCATAGTTGTTAAAGCTTAAGCACAATGACGTTCATATCATAAGCAAAAGTACTTCTGGAATTCCAATATTCTAGTGATATGTACTATATACCGCGTATGCTATATACAAACAATCAAATCATTCACAAAATATACATATTTTTCTATATCCTAATGTTTTTACCATTCCGAATGTGCAATATTAAAATGTTTATGTAGTAACACTTTTCGAATAAGGTAGAAAACGAGCATAACAAAAATTATATGGAATTACATTTAACACTTTACCTAGCAACAAGGAAGTAGTCAACGTCTTTGAAAATGAAAGTTTAAAAATTGAGCCATTCAAAAATTGATTAATAAATTTTTAGCTGGTCAAGTGTTAAAACCAAATAAGTATGTATGTTATTTTAATATTTTTTAACATGTGTTTTAATTCAATCGAATCTCGATAATTTGAATCTCAAGAGAAGAGTTAAAACCTTTGTATTAAATTAACTCAAATATGGATAAAGTACTTTAAATAATCAAATTTTATGACACAATTATTGTGCCTTATATTAGATATTCTTTAAGGTTTATATATCACTTTTTTTTTTATATATTACCAACTTAAAAGTTTATAAATGTTCAGATCATACTGCAAGTATTGCACAATACTATAGTCTATCATCATTCTTATATAGACTTATATAATTATTGTGCTTGTTCGTATTTTTAAAGAATGTACATGTACACAATGGAAACAATAGTAGTTATGCAACATTTATTTTTCCACAATGCTGATTGTGTGTATAACACTGTATGTTGTAAGTGAATGTATATTATCTTAGTATGAACATTTTATGTTACAAATTATCTCACTCATCTATGAATATTAAAAGCCCAAATGTGCCTGTAGGTAAAAATATTTTGTACAAAATGTTTATTCGTATGTATACTATAGATACATTACATTAAATCTTTTCTTAAAAGAAATAATGTTTAAACGAGTAAATTGTAATTAATAAATACAAACAGATTTATGTTATTAATGCAGCTTGTGCTTGTTTCTTAATATCATCTGCCAGCCTTTTTATCTCCTCATTATCTGTCCTCAATTGTTCTTCCTTCTTTTTAAGGGAACATTCCAAATGTTGCAATTGTTCTTTAATGTTCAAATACATTTTAACTTTCTGATACGTATCAGAAGAGTTCGAACTTAAATTTTCTTCAGTAACTTCATCTAAAAACAAAGTTTATAAATAACAATGTTGAAAGATATATAACAAATATATTGTAAATATGACCACTTCAAAATATGGTTATAATTTGAAATATACATAAATTAAATGTTTTAATGTTTCTATCAGGTCATATGGTAATAATATAACATGCGTTATAACCTTTATTTATTATTTTAAATGCTATATCATCCGCAGCAGCATGATCGAGGTCTTCCAACATATGTTCAGGATTAGGAATACTGGGTCGCGGTGGTAAATTACTTTTTTTATTACTAAACATTTTCTTTGGTTAAATTTGATTAATTTTATGGTTTAAATGGTTTAACGTGAATATAAATTAATTAATATTCATGCAACAATTCGCAAGGTAATGTAAATATAGTGTACGATCACTGTCGTGTAATTGCATATGTAAACAAAACTTCACAAATCAAGAAACGAAGATATACCCACAGAAGATTGTCTTTACTTTATTGAAATATTTTTGGTCTACAATCATTAATTGTGTAAAATGTATGCATTTGTAAATTATGTTGTATATTTATTAAAAAAATAATAAATTCTTGTTCCTGTTCTATTCATACATTACATACTAAATTTTAGCATCAATGTTAATCAAGATTCACATAACTATGTACGCGTAGTCACGCAGCACATTGATCTGAGCGAGGCTAAAAATGATACTAGGGAACAGCACTACACTGGGGACTGTGGAAAATCTTGTGTATTCGGTAATTAAAGGTGTGGCACAATAATAGATGCACGTTTCTGTTTTGTTATATGTTTAATATGACTTTTTCACAAGTGATTCGCAAACGAAATATTCGATCCGAAGCTACTTCTTCATCGATGTCGGAAAGTAAGTGACCCTTAAAATTAAACTTGTATCCGAAAAATTTTGTATTACTATTCTACGACTAGTATAATTTACTTAACCTAGTTACATCTAGAGGTCGCGTCGAGAGTCTTCGCTATAGAATACTGAAATCCTAGGCGCAAGCACTATTTGCTCCTTTCAGTTTATGTGTATTGTGCAGATGTTTTATGGTTCGGCGCTGTTTTCAAATTTCGTGGAATACCGTACAGGCAACTACTAATTATATTTCCCAAACGTGTCTATAAAGTTTTACTTTATAGAGTTTGTAATTGGTCTGGCCATTTTATTATTCAATAAGCAGTGGAATGGAAAAACTTTAAGATAAAGAGTATTTCTATTGTTATTATAACACATATAATAAATTACTATCATTTTTCTAAACAACTCCGTGTATATACACAAAAATACCCAATATGCCGCCAAAACGTGTTAAGGCTCCAAAGGTTAGTCATTTATACCATTTATTTTCTTTCATTCGTTCATTATTTTATAGTATAATAACGCGAATTTGAGATGTAGATTTAACAGATACAAGTTGTTAAAATTTTAGTTGTAGTATGAGACATTACACGTTGTGTTTTGCATTGATATAAGGAGTATTGTCTTAAATATTAAATGATGTGTGTGAGGATAATCATTATCTACATTTAGGGAGACTCTACAGAAGCTAAAGTAAAAAAAAATGCTAAAGTATTAAAGCTGCAAGATGCAACTCCTACACGGTCAAAACGTAGTGCCATTGACATTGAGGCACCTACTGCAAAGCGTGCTAAAACAGAGTCAAAGCAGATGATGAATAAGACTGAATCAGACTTGAATGAGATCGATTTTGATTGTGAAAAATTAAATGCAGAAGGAAATAAATATAATTTTAAAATTTCTAGTTGGAATGTTTCTGGAATCAGAGCAGTTCTTAAGGTAAAAGTCTTACTATGTTTGGCTCTTTTTAGTTTTAATTAAATTTTGATAATGCTAATATCATGATTTAATTAGAAAAATGGAATGAAATATATTCAAAAAGAAGATGCAGACATAGTTGCATTGCAAGAAACTAAATGCGATAAGGGAAAGATACCAGATGAAGTAAAATTAACTGGATATCATCGTTATTTTCTTGATAGTAATAATTTCCTTAGTTTATTTTACACGAATTTAAAATTTACAAGACACTCAAATTGTTTATATCATGTGAATAGGTAAAAAACCTGGATATTGTGGATTAGCATTATATTCAAAAGAGAAACCTATTGAAGTAAAGTATGGTTTGGGTGACACCGAATTTGATCATGAAGGCAGATTGATTACTGCAGAATATCCAGACTTTTTTTTTGTTAATGTTTGTAAGTTATATACTGGCAATTGATCCAACTGTATTTATTCATAGATGTTTGTAATATTTAATGATTACTCAATGTCCTAGATGTTCCTAATGCTGGTCAGAAATTAGTAACATTACCAAAAAGATTAAAATGGAATGAAGCTTTTAAGACCTTCATTGAAGAATTGGATGAAAAGAAACCAGTAATTATTTGTGGTGATATGAATGTTGCTCATCTGGAAATAGGTATTATATATTTGATCATAAACATACAGTATTTTCAAGATCATGCACATATCAGCATGATGCGTGTTCTATGATATGTTACAACTTTTTTCTGAGTCACTTCTTTGTATTTCTCTTATTTTCGAGATATTTAACTGTTTTCATCTGAATTGAACACATTGTATGTTTATGGGCACTAGTAGAGTACAGTAGGTTACAGGCACAAATAACATATATTTGAATGTGCACAGACCTTACAAATCCTAAAACAAATACAAAAAATGCTGGATTCACTAAGGAAGAACGAGAAGGTATGACTGAATTTTTAGATGCAGGATTTGTGGATACATTTAGAGCCCTGTATCCGGATAAAACAGGTGCTTACACGTTCTGGTCATACTTTGCAAATGCACGTAGTAAGAATATTGGATGGTAAGTGAATACAAATTATTAATTATTAAATTCATATACATAATTATATATATTTCATTTTGTATGTGTTTTTAGGAGATTGGATTATTTTTTACTGTCACAACGAATTAAAGATAAAGTTTGTGACAATGTTATAAGAGATAAGGTATATGGTAGTGATCATTGCCCTATTGTTCTGTATGTGAACATATAAAAAGGAATTACATTTTTTATATTTAAATTATATTTACATTGTTTATATTTAAATCATTACAGTCGATGTACACTTAATGCATGTCATGCCAAATATATGTTCTGTCTTCTAAAAATAAACGTACATTTAGAAAAAATTATTTTACCATTTTTATTTTTTAATTAATAGAATGGAAAAGAATGGTTTTTTTTCTTGCGGATGCTGAGAAAATAAATGAATAGGAATGTAACACTACAACCGTTAACTAGTCCGTTTAAAATTTTAAATTTAACCTCAATCGAGTAATGGTTGGTTGTTGCATCACACATGGTCCGCTGTTACCCCTACCGCTTTATTTTATTTTGTTTAACCATGCTTTCGATACACTTGTTTAAGTGAGAAAACAAATTTTTTCGAAACAATTTTATTCGATCTTATTAAAGAGTAGTTCTGATAGATTCAATTTAAAGGTAATTTAATTGGAATGTTTGATATTTAAAGATCAAACTGTGACGATTGTATACACAAAGAAGGCGGCAAATTCAACTACAATTAAATATGACAACAGTGATAGACAGAGCTACAAGTTTACCAAAATGTGAAAGTCTGTTTTACTTTATCTGTTGGATTAGTGCTGTTTTTTATTCTATTTATAAAGTATCTTTATTTAATACTTGTAAGAATCAAAAGGTATTAATCATTTGCACATTACCTACTGGTGAATATTTAATAGTTTTTCAAAATCTACGATTCATATCTGACTATTTTTTAATAAATTTTTCAATAGAAGTAATAATTTTATTTGTGTACCAAAATAACACTGTTGGTTAATATAGTATATTAATTTTTGTTATGATTATCATTAAAAAAAATATTTTTAAGCTTGCTGGTAATATAACATGAACGTTGGGAATTCTATTAATAGGCTCCTAGTAGGTAAAGTGTTAACGTAAGAATTTTACTGTCTAATGTTATACATAATTTTTAGACTTCAATAATTATCATGATGTCTACAATGATTTTTCACAAGGATGGATATGGCTAGGAAGAAAACAAGATATTTCTGATCAAGAATGGAAGACATGGATACCATTGATGGTCAGATTAATGCCATGGTTATTTCTTCATCACTCTGTTAGCCATGTCATAAAAGCTTTACCAAACATTATGGTTTGACATATTAATATTTTTCTGTACTAATCCGTGTCATTCTTATTTACTAATTAATGATATATTCTTACAGCTATTATGCTATTGGTACATTTTTACATCGGTTTCATTCTTATATTTTTCTCTTGGTATATTTGGTGCGTTATGTGCACTAATTCAGCCAAGCATACTATATATTCTAACTTATAAACGTAGAAACCATATAATATGGTTGATAAATACATTGTTTTTGATCTTAATACATTTCCTCAAAATTCCTGATGGCATTTTTCAAAATATGTTACAACTGAGTGATGAAGAACATTATCTTCTAACACTTACAATGTGTTGGATTCAATTAAGAAGTATTAGTTGTACCATAGATAATAAACAAATATGTGTAGATGACAATTACCACGATACATCACACTTTTTAAGGAATTTTTTGTGGGCATTAGCCTACTCCTTATATTTGCCCACATTACATTTAGGTCCATTGATTTTATACCATGAATTCATAAATTCTGTATGTATAAAGTACTTTTCTATTATACACTTAATTCATTAAATTCGTCAATATGAATAATGTATAAGTTATTACAGATAAAAAAACCATTCCAAGTTTGGAAATTAGCAGAACTCGGATATTTTGCTTTAAATTTTGTGAGATACGTATTCTGGATACTATTTGCTAATTTTTTTTTACATTTTCTCTATTTCAATGCAATGCATTATCATCCTAAGGTAAACCAGCATAACGTTTTACATAATTGTATGAAGATAATTGAAGTAATTCTATTCTACTTTTTATATCAGGTTGTTGAATCCTTAAATTCATGGGCTTTATATGGATTAGGATACTGTATGGGTCAATTTTTTTTAATTAAATATGTTGTAGTGTATGGTCTGAATCGTACTTTGTGTACAATTGATCGTATTAAAGCTCCTTCCCAGCCAAAATGTGTGGCAAGAGTCCATTTATATTCTGATATGTGGAAATATTTTGATGAGGGTTTATACAAATTTCTTGTAAGGTATAGTACATAGAAAATATATTCTTTATTCAAATTTGGAAGAAAAATAAAAGTAAAATTAAACTTATTATGATTTTCAGATATATTTATACACCATTGTTAACATCGAATTTTAATAAGTTACTTGCTTCATTTCTCTGCTTTACATTCGTTTTTGTCTGGCATGGAATGCAAACAAATATTTTTATTTGGGCATTACTTAATTTTATAGGATTGAACATTGAAAACTTAACGAAATTAATTGAAAAAAGTAAATATTGCAATAACGTGCAAACAAGATATATGTCACCAATAAATGTTAGAAGAGTTCATTGTGTTTTAACAAGTCCTCTGCTAGCAATGTCAGTAATATCGAATTTTTATTTTTTTGCTGGTGAAGAAATTGGACACATCTATGTTTATAGAATATTAAACGGTATAATTTTCTTTTAAAATAATTTGAAATGGATTAATTGAAGTAACAAGTAAAATATTATTGTTATTACTTATTACAGATATCTGGTACTCCACCCTTGTTTTACTTTATTTTCTTTACTGCTGCTGCCAAGTTTCCATAGATTTAAAAAACTGGGAATCAAAAAAATTCTGATAAAGAAAGAACCTGAAAAACTTTAATAGGCGGGTGATTATCTTGATTATGATTATAAAATCAAATAATGTTGAACTATTTTATTGTTTTACGTACAAAATGAGTATAAAAATACAATATGTAACTAAGATTATTGTTCACATTAACATCATTACAATTGAGTAATGTTTATTACAAATTATAATAAAAAAATGTAGTACAAAGTATATGTGTGATTATTTTTTATATAGTTATAGTTATTACAATAATATGTAGCAATCAGCTTTACAATGTACCTAAGGCACGTCATAGTTTACAACAAATGCATATGAAATTATAAGTTCTTAATTATTATAGTCCCTATGTTTCCTGCAGTAGATAAAAAATTGACTTGTTTAAATTTTAATATATATGTATGAGAATATACGAAATGTATACATTTTTTTCATTCAAGTATTTAAACTGTACGTTTCGGGTTTAACTACTATTTTGTTCTAATATAATATTCGTATTGCCGTGTGTTTTTACTTCTAACCACATTTTATTAAATTATTTATTATTTATTCGTATTAGGTTCATAACAAAATATTTGTGCTACATAAAAATTTGTTATCCAAGAGCACTAATGTATGTAAAAATGTTGAATACACTGCTTCATTGATGTATTTTCAAAACAATATATTAAATTAAAAACAATATTATATTACATACTAATTTTTATACAAAGTGTTTATTACAAACAACTTTTTTAGAGCATATTAAATTTCGAAATACTCTTTAGGAATGTTAATTTCAATTCAAAATTATACTATTGTTTAATAAGCAAGTCAATGTAGTGTTGACACACTTTTGATGATTATTTACAGTAGAGACTTAAACAAAAAATATAATTAATTTTATCTTTTTTAAAAGTACTTGAGTATCTACATTAAATCATGAGCGTATAATATATCTTCCTATTCTTCATAGTATTTAAATTAAACTTAAACATTCTAAAATTTCTTTTAAATTTTATTGAAAATATTAATTTGTTTAAAAATTGTTCGTACAAAATGTACAGAAAATATAAAACTTCTCCTCTACAATCTTTAGAATTTAGTTTTTAAAGCCATGATATAAATGACTCATTATATATAACTTCTTTATTCCTTAATTTTCAATTCTTGAAATTTAAACAGTTAAAAATACAAACTTTTTGAATTAGAAAAAGAGGCACTATTTAATATTATATGAAATGAGTTCAGACTTTGTATTTAAATAATTTTTACAAATTAATGCTAGTATATTGTAACAAAATATTAACGTATTTCATTAAACTTTTTAAAATATATGTTATAAAAGATTATTAATTATTACTTATAAATTATATTATATTTGTTGCATTTATACTTTCACAAAATGAAACTATTAATTTTTATGGAAGACATTTTGTAATTATCCTGAAAGGAATAATATATCATTAACTATGCTTAACAATTGTACTTTAATTTCAAAAGAATATAGTTGTAGTATGCTGTCAATATTCTTAAATATAAGGACACAGTGGACTGAACTTGGTTATTTAAAACTTCATAAAATGATAAAATAAATGGTGAATAATATTGAATGTTATAAATGGTTTTAAATTTGATACAAGCAGAAATGTAACTAAAAATCTACAAAATAACATGTATTAAAGTTTCTTTCTTGTTAAACAAATTATTAATTTGCACCATGATTATTAACATTTGGCACATTAATGAATATTATTGCTATTGAGTAATTGCTTTATAATAATGTGTTTAAGTAAACTTGTTCCATCTTGATATCACCTACATTCTTTCGTAACACATATATACAGTTTTTAAATGCAATTTTAATAAAAGTATTTCTTTATTTTAACAACTGGAATAATTAACATATATGGAGGTTCAGTAACATATTTTTTTTTTTTGAGAAAACAAGAGGTACATATTGAACAATGTAAAAATAGTCTTCCTTTATAAAATGGAAATCAGAACATTTTTATTTATGTTTTTGCAATATTATTATATATAAAAGCTATACTAATACTGTGTATTTTGCAAGATCGAAATCATGTAAAAATATTTTATTGGATTCGTTTTTATACAATTTTTTATCTATAGGATCAATATCTTTTTTGAGATAGTATAAAATATTATATATATATTTTTATCAATATTTACACATCGAAATCTCAAAGTGTTGTTTAATATTTTATACACTATAACTATACTTTCATAAAAATGTTTCTTTAGTTTTAAAAGTTTATTGCTCTTAATCTGACGTTTCTCAAATTTAATAAGAAAAAAGTTTCTGTTATTTAAATCCTACTTACTTCTCTTTAATGTTTACGCCGAAATCGTCGCCAGTGTTCGTTTGTTCAATCTTAAGGATGCTGTTCTGTAAAGTATCATTAGTCAATAATAAAATTGTATTTTCATTTCCGTTTTGGTTTATATTGACTTCTTGAACATGTTTATTCGTTAGTTTTCGATTTTGATTAGGCTGCAATTTTGATTTTGCTTGTCCATTGTGACAAGCTTGAAATTGTGGAACAATGTTAACACATTTATTTTGTACTATTATACTCGTCAATGGTTCATTATTAATATATATGCGTTGTTTCGTTTGATGCATTAGTTTCTGACTTTTTCTAAAAACGTTGTTTAATGGTGTAATTACTCGACTTTTTATTAAATCTCGTACTATAGCTTGATGGTTACCTATTGTTTTATCTTGGTTCAATAAGGATTCTTCATTTTGTTCTAATAAAATATTTTTACAAGCTTCATTAATAATTTGATTATCTGGCTGTAAAATGTTGGTATTTATTAAATCTTTTGCTAAAATGATTTCATGTTTTTCTTCATAAGATTTATCATCATGAATGTTGACATTATTATCTTCTTCTTCTTCTTCAATAAGAATTGCATGCCTATTGCAATGGTCATCTATACTTTCACTCAGAAGACCATTGCAAAATTGTTCCTCGTTTTGTTCTACTATTTGAATACGATTTTTAAACTGTTTTCCCGAAAATTGAAAATTTTGTTGAAATTCTGTATTATTTTCATTTTCATCATTAATCGAAGAGTTATATTCGATTTTAATATATGATGGTGGCTCATTAATGTTGTGATAAATTACTTCAGATTTATCGTTTTTAATTACTTCTACCTTATTGTAAGAAACATTTTGTAACTGTGGCAAGTTTTCTTGTACTTTATCCGTGTATTCCATTGGTAACCTATTCTCAGTTCTAGTAGAAACTCTATTATCTATAGGTATTTCAGTCTCTATGGAATCAGTCTTATTTAATTGAGAATCTGAGCAAACCTCGTAGGTGTCAAAACAGTTCTTGATAATCTTTATTGCATCGTTCGACTCCCAATTTTTGTTATTATCATTAGTATCATTATTTATAATATATCTTTCAGTCGTAACATTTTGAAATTGATTTTTATCGTTTTGATAATTCATTAATGTTTTTGCTGCAGTTATAGCCTCATCTACCACACGTTCTTTAGTTACATCGTTCTTTTTTTTCCTATTAGTTCGTACTTTTTGAAAGTCTTCTTCAGAGAGATATAATAATTCTCCAGTAGTTGTTAAAACTTTACCATGTCTTGTTTTCAAATGGCGTTTATAAGTATTTCTAGTCTTAAACCTATTTGATGAAAAAATAGTTTTGATAATATAATAACATTGGTGATCTCATAACGTGTAGTGAATTCTAGAGCTGTGCAAAAACCCGAAAATGTTAGGTCGAGAATTTTATCCGGAATTAGGACGAGTTCGCGAAAATTTCCAGACTATCGAGAATATTCGGATTCTTGAATGTATCAGGATCTCTGAGGTTATTAAGGTTTTTGAATATTTTCGGAAATTCTGATATAATAAAGAATTCTAAAGTTTGCCTTGGTCATGTGTATCCTACATTTTCGGGTTCTTATACATCTATAATGAATTCACAAAAAGTAAAACTTTAAAACAAATCTAATAAATTTATTATTATACTTTATATTTAGAAATGTTACTGATTAACTTACCTTTGTCCACAGTCGTCACAACCAAATGGTGCTTCACCGGTATGTCGGCGCCGATGTTCCCTGAAGTGCGATGGATGTCTAAACTTTTTTCCGCAATCAGCACACGTAAATCGTGTTTGATTTTGATGAATTAACATGTGATACTTCAAACTATGTCTTCTTGTAAAAACTGCCCTGCATATACGACATTCGTACGGTTTTATTCCAGCGTGACTCCGGTAATGAGATACTAAAGTTGTTGGCGCTGTAAAACTTCTTGGTGGATTACAAATTCGACATTCAAGATTGCTTCCAGTTGGGTTTCCCTTTTTCTTGATACGATCCATAAACGCTAATGCCATTTCTCGTTCTTCTTTGCTGGTACCTATAAATTTTGCTTTGCCTTTAGGTTTAGTTGTTGTGATTTCTATATTTTTATTGCAGTTATCGGTTGACCATGATATGTCTGAAAATAAATAACACTGTTACATATCAAAATTTTCAGAATTACTGCGAAAATTATAAATTCCACTTACCAGGTAAATAAATGGTATCTGATTCTTGGCTAATTTTTTCTGATAGTTTTTGATTAATGTGTGAATATTCTTTCATGTGAACAGTATCAGCACCAACAACCATAAGTACAATCTGCAAAAAGCAGTCTTTTGTAATATTTAGAAATTATTTATTTAGACAAAATTTATGCTTACATTTTCATCCATTTCTGCATTTTCTAAGACATTACCAAGAGATGTTTCCTTGCCATTTGGGTTTTCATCCTTTAAACGCTCAAAGTAACTGTGGTCTCCAAAAACTTTGAAATCTGTTTTATCTACATCACTTTGTTCCACGTTATGTAGTTTTTTAGATTTATCCAGTTTTTCAAAACTTTTATTTTTATCTAATTCTTTAAAGTTGGAATCATTTAATAGAATGTTTCGAAGATAATTTGTTGATTTTTCTATTATAATGTTTTTATTTTCTTTATTCAATGTCTCCTGTGGTTTTCTTGATGATTGTAACCTATTTTTTTTACTTTGAGAATTAGTTTTATTACTTTTATGATTGACAGATTTCGCAGTAAAAGTTTTATCTAGAAATGCAAAAATCAATATATACAATTTTTATACTATAATTGTAGTGTAATATACATTTTCATAGTATATACTCACAGGTTTCTTTATTTGTTTTTAAATATTCCAAGTGTTCGGCCAAATGTGCTTTAATAGACATTCTTGCTCTTCCTTCGCTCGCAAAACTGGTATATTTCTGACCACATCCCACGACTAAGGCACAAGTGTAAGAATATTGCCTTTTTAATTCATCGCTTGTAAAAATTGAAAACTGTTTAACTAATTGTGATGCGGGCATAGACAACAGTTGAGGTACACTGTAAGATACTTCTTGGGATTTTCTTCTTATATAATCTGTTTTTGACTTGCATTGTGTTGCTAATAATGATTTATTATGTGTTTTTTCTGAATGCAATGTCTGAGATGCAACTTCTGCCAGCATATCTAATAAAGCAGCAGGACTGTCACTTCCCATAATACCTGAAACAATTGTCATTAAATAAGTTGACAATTGAATAGTTAACAATTGAAAAAGGTATACACAAATATTAAAATTATACAGGAAGATATGTATACTCATACTTTTATAAAAACAAGAATAACATATGTACAATATTTTCTAGATTGTATACATATATACATACATATATATATATACATATATAATATACTTTTTACTTCATAAAAATTTTAAAATCAAAATATATAATTTTTAATACTTTACTTATAAAAAGTTCATATTACGTATTTTAATGCATACTTTTTTGTGTTAAGTGTTAGTGAACTTGCAACAACAATAAGTATGATGATCCTTTGCTGACATTATGACATATGACAGTCTGTCTACGAAATATGAATATTTTTCAATTTCATAAGTATAATAAAGAATTCAATTAAGTCTTAAAACATAAAATACCAATAAATAAGTTTGAGAAATAATAACTTTTTACTTTTTTTCTGTGTAAAATAAAAATTCTTATTTTCCAAGCGTCATTCTAGCAGACGCCATAAGGACGCCCAGCAGACGGCTTTTCAATTCGTCTTTGCTAATGTAATTAAATATCTATATATATGTATATACATATATATACATATATATATATATATAATAATGCTACTATGTTAGAATGACGGAAATTTTTGTTATTTAAAGCGATTAAACGAATACCTCCATTGTACGAATTAGAAGTATATTCATGGTTTGTTTTGGTGTTCATTATGGCATTCGCATTCGCGGCGTGTCTTCATTCCACTGCCTTCTGTGCACAACAGGTCCCTTCTTGTTGCTTCCTTGTTTGTTCTTCTTTCTTGTCAATTCTGGAGTCAGTATTGCCAATCTGTGAAAAGAAGAATCGACACACTATTCTAAATGTAACCTGATGTAACCTACAGTTTCATTTATTATATTTATAAATTTAGTAAGATCTCAAACATTATATCTCTACATGTTATAAATAAAATATCATTTGCAAATTTTGATAATTGAATATATAAATGAGTGATTGTAATGGTTGGTTTTAGGCGCCAAATTATGAAATTAATCGGCTTTTCGCTTCTTCAATGGTATATGTAAATACAGGTCTTAAAAAATAATAAAAAAAATTAAATATAAAAACTTCAATTTTTATATTCAATTAATAATTATATATCAAAAATGGTTAATATTCCTTCTATATTATCAGTAGTCTCAAAAATATGGTCGTATTTCACTTATGATCTATGTGTTCTAAATTACTAAGGAATAAAAATCTTGTTTTTTTTAAATATTTTATTACATTAAAATAGAAGTTCATAACTTCTGAAATATGCAACGCTAATTATTGTGCTATAAAAAGAATATAGTACATATACTAAGTTTATATTCAGTTTATCTCTTCATTGTTTCTTTATAGAAGTTATTACTTTATTTTTTAAGTTTTATATTAATGTAATTTATTTAACTATCTATGGGTTCGTTTTTCAACCCATCAGTATTAAAAATATCTTTTATAATGTCTTGTTTTTTTGTCATATGAGTAGGCACACCACGAAACAAATTCTCAGTTATTTGTTTCCTGCTTGTGACTTTATTTTTTTCATAGTCTTGATTTAAATACTCTATATTCTCATTATCGTCAATAGCCTTCATTGTTGCTAATAACTTTTCTTTATTGTAGCTAATTGTTTTTATTTTGGCATCGTTCTCATTTACATTATCAACGTTGGTTTTATTAATTACATCGAGAATTGAATCGGACTTTGACGATTGTGTATTACTTAATGAAATATCAGTATCTTTTATCTCTGCGTTTACTTCTTGTTTGTTTATTTTATTTCGTGTTTGTACATTATAATTATCTGTATCTTTATTGTATATTACGTTTGACCTTTGTTGTTTATTTATATTGAATAACGCATTACATGAATTTGCTGCAATAAGTATATCCTGTGGTTCATTAGGAAATGTTTCTGGTCCTTCTGATACCGAGTCTGATGCAAATGATGTCTTGAACTTATCATTATCTTCGACTGAAATCATATGCATTAATACTGTGTCTCGTAATTCATCTTTCCTTTCATCTGTATGAGTAATATTTTCTTTTGTTGCTTCTTCCTTACTTATAGGTTGTTCCACAATAATTTGTAGATCTTCTGTAAATTTATCTATTGAATATCTGCTGTCATCTTGTTCGCTATTTATATTTGTATTATTCTGTAAATCACATAAGTTTTCATTTTCCACATTTCCAGCTTGTGTTCCAATTTCATTAATTAAATCTTGATACATTTTCTGTGATTCATTTAAAAAATGAGAAATTGTCAGCTTTTCAGATTTTTGGTCAGAACTATAATGGATTTGATTGTTGTCTGAAGTAGCAACTAATTTAGGAACACTGTTCGATCGATTTAACGAAAAATAGTGCCCAATTGATCCTTTCCTTCCTCCGGTGTCAGCTTCACAATCTATCTTATGAGAATCATCTTTTTTCATTGCTAAAACATTCAATCTATCTCCATATTTACTATTGGATAATAATTCCTTTGAACCTGTAGCTTCATCCCTACTATTCCTTAATCTGTAATTAAAATAAAATACATTATGATAGAAGTAAAGTGAATTATGAACTATAAAAGAATGATAGCTTTAAATATTCCAAACCTTAGATACGATTCTTTAGGACTAATGGATACATCATCCTGATTGTTTTTAAAAATGTCATTTTCATCTTCGCTTTCGTCATTTGCAGACGAATAATCTATTTTTGGTTCATTAAAAGTTTGACATTTTCGATTTTCAAATATTTTCCTAAAATTTTGCGCACTTATTTCATACTGTCCTTCATCATTCTCATCATGTTCTTCCAATTTTTCTGAATCATCAAAGTAAATTGAATTTTTTAAATCTTTGTTTGTGATCTCATTTAATTCTACATGCTTCTCTTCAAAATCGTCTGACGAACTTCTTCTCTGTGCAGACTTTTGAAGACGGTACTTTCTTATTTGCTCCAAATTAACCATTGTTTCTGACTTCATTAAATTTAGAGATCGGTTTAAATCAATTGTTTCATCTGCTCTGATGGACTTATCATTTCCTTCAGATGGAATCAGAGCAGGCTAATAAATAATAAAATAGTGTTAATGGAATGTTGGTAATAATATTTAATTCGTTAATAATATTTTTACCAAACTATGTTCTACATCGTTTCGCCATTTTTTATGTTGATCCGACGACTTCAATGAATTTGATGTGCTAAAATACGAATAATTACACTTAAAAAATTAATATAATATTATATTTTTTACATACCTAATATCTCTTGAACTAGTCAGAAATTGTATGCCCAATTGCCTGTTTTTTGTAGGGAGTGATGATTGTCCATTACAATATAATTTGCGTTCTCTATTATCTAATAAGTGTTCTAAACTTTTTAATTTTTGCGTTGTTTCTTCTAAATTTTTTTGCGTTGCCTTCCTCTTTGAAATTTCTGTATATAATTGTTGCTTTAAACTTTTACTTTCAAGAGATAATTTTCTATGTAATGTCTAACAAAATAATGAAACCGTTATAAACATGGTATAAAGGATTTTACAATCAATTTCAGATCTAAAACTACCTGTATCGTATCTTGTTGCTGCTTTATTCTATAATTTAAATCAAAAATTTGTGATTGCAATTTTTCTCTCTCTCCTAAATTACGATCTCTACTAAGTTGTAATAAGTGCTTGTTTTGAGTCTGTAAATAATATGAAATCATTGAAATTATTGTTAGATCTTGTCTAACAGTGTTTTACATGATTTGCGTTTTCACCTGTAACTGTTGAAGCTCATTATCTTTCTCTTTCAATAAATTACATGTTTCTTTATGCAAAGCTTTCAGCTTTTTATATTTAATTTGAAGTATTCGTGATTCCTCTTGATGTGAATTAATGATTCGTGGTAATTCTGCATTTGTTCCTTCATAACGTTTTAGTGCAGAGTCCTGTCGTTTTTGTAATGATTTCAATAGTCTATTTTCATTAGCTAACTCCTACAATGAAAGATATAGCTTATTACATTTAATATATTTGTCATTAATACTCTTAATGGATAACGATCTTTATATATTCACTGCATATATGAATTCAAATAATTACATTCAACTGATAATGTGCATCAGCTAATTGATTTTGTAATTCCTTAATACGTAACATTCTTGCTGACAAAACTATTCGCTTAATACTGTTTTTATTGACCTTTAAATGATCTGAAGACGTCTTCTGTCGAATGCTACTTTGGTATGGCTGTCCTATGAATAGTAAAACAGTAAATTACTTAATCATACTTTGCTGTGTAATATTGTTCTGGCTGAAATAATAATACAAACCAATTGGAGGATGTGAGCTCTTCTTATTTGACAAACTGTATGCTATACTTTTGTGTGTTAAAGTAGTTTTCACATCCGTGGTAAATTTTTTTAAATTAGAATTTTGGTTTCTGAAAATTGAAAATGCAGCATTTATAATACATAAAAACACTTAAGAATAAGATGTGCAAAGTTTAAATATTGAAAGTGGAATTGGGACAGTGTGTAAGAGAACTAAAATTAAAGTTGTTTAGTATGACTGCAATTACCTATCAAGATTTGTGTTGACATTTAAATGTACTACAGGTAATGTAGGTACTTCAGTTTGCATTTTCTGATTGTGGACACTACATCACAATTAGCATCTCATGCTTTTTAAGATAACTTTTTGCAAGAACAAATTGTTATGATATTGTGAAAAACTTATTGAAGACCATTCAGGTTCCATAATTGTTTTTGTACGGTTACCTTGGTAACATCTATGTACACAAAAACTTCATTAATCAATGATTTTTATATCCAAATATTTTATACAATTTTTAAGAGTATTGCACTCTTGCAAAAATAAATTTAAAATATATGATACACAGAACGTAAAATATTTGCTACAATGTTCAAGGTTTATTTTATACGTGCAAAGAAGGCGCAATGTATATATATACATATATGGCCTTAACGTGCGAAAAATTTCAGTCGGAAAACACCTGATTGACTATAATGCAAAAATGGTATTACCCAATTAGAGTGCATGTCATTGTTTTTAGAGAAGCTAGCTGGTATGAGAAAACGCGAAAAAGTTACTGACAAATCGGTGACCCAAATTCTTTTTGACAATTTTGCAACACCCTTCGGGGGTACTCTTTCCACAATTAATGATGCATTTATCTACTGCGGCCAGACTAATAATGCTACCGTCTTGAAAAAATTTCTGACCTAGCTTCAAACATCCCTGAAGGCGCCTGCACAGTTAAAAGAGGCTCGCATAAAAAATCATTATATCAAGCCCATTTTGGTCATTTTTTTTATTTTCGACGCCGCGCAGATTCAATGTTGCGCCACGACCGCAAATTCGATCGCTATCGATCTGAAACTTGACAGCCACATTGGCCACGCATCCTGAAACATACACATTCGTACATATAAAAAATAAGTAATAATTCAATAAAATTATTCCTTTATTCCATATTTCTTCTATATAATTTATTTCATTCTTTTCTTTTTACAGATATTTATTACATATATAATTCAAATATAAATAAACACGCGCACCGCACATGTATCGTTATATACATCTTTTTTAACAATATAAATATTAAACAGCTCTAAATACATACATTTCAATTGGTTTATTAGTTGACATTAGATGAAGTTGTAATACTGGAATCACTAATTTTCTGTACTATTACAAACAAATGAAAGAAAATTGAGCCACTGGATTAAAGTATATAGTTTTAAACTAATTCTCGAGTTTAAATGTATTTCTATCTTGTTACAGAATCATATTCTTTACAATACGCTGTTCACCTAGAAAGTGGCAATCACCTTTACTTTACTTTACTATTTCAAATGTATGAATCATTTCGAAATAATACTTTAAATTTAATATTGTACACAGATTGTTACCTGTTTCCAATATCTATCTCTGAACTCAAGCTCCTTGAGCACTTTTACTATTATCTTTCCCTTCATTGGATTTGAGCATTCCTATGTGTTGAGTTTCCCACAATTTATTGTAGAAAGAGTTTGGTATATTTAATAGTGAATCGTGCGATCCTCTCTCTATTAATTTACCATTATCTAATACAAAAATTTCATCTGAATCCATCACAGTAGATAAACGGTGGGCTATGACAATAGATGTTCGTCCTTTCGTTGCTCGTCGTAATGCTTCAAGAATATTCTAAGTACACATCATTTCATAAATATCATTAAATATGAATTACAAATATTTGAAAATACTACAAAATATAAACTTACATGTTCCGTAATGGAATCTAGTGACGACGTGGCTTCATCGAAAATTAATATTGGACTATTTTTTAAAATTGCTCTAGCGATTGCCACTCGCTGTTTTTCGCCTCCACTTAATTTTAACCCGCGCTCTCCAACAGGTGTGTCATATCCATCTGGCCATTTAAGGATGCTGTCATGTAAGTTTGCCATTTTGGCAGCCTCGAAAACTTCTTCTTTAGGTTTATTCAAATTTCCATAGTGAAGATTATAATAAATACTTTCATGGAAAAGGACTGTGTCCTAAAATTATAATATTTAAATCATAATTACTTAAACGGTTTTTAACAGATCATCCTCAATTAATATTTAATTACCTGCGGTACTATCGCTATCGATCGTCTTAAAGAATCTAAATCTAAATCTTGAATATTGTGTCCATTGATATAGACACCTCCAGATTGTGGTTCAAAGAATCGATACAATAATCTTACTATTGTCGTTTTACTGAAAAAGATATCCATGTATACTATGATCTCAGTGTGACAATTTTTATCGAAATTATATATGTTATAATAAAAATTTACCCGCAACCAGATCCTCCAACAATGGCAATTTTCTTCCCACTTGGAATAGTAAAATTAATATCATTAAAAATAGACTTGCCTTCAGAGTATTGAAAACTAACATTCTTAAATTCAATATTCGAGTTTTTTGGGCTTATATTGAACTGCATAGCGTTCTCCTTGGACTAATACAAACAATTATAAAACATATTAATAATTACAGATACTATATATGTCTTTATAAGAAAATATTAGTACCTTAATGGCTGTGTCCATTGTCATCAAGGTAAACATTGTTTGCATGTCAATAAGAGCTTGTCTAACTTCGCGATAAACTGAACCCAAAAATCCTAATGGTACTGATAATTGGAATAAAAGTGCATTGACCATTACTAAATCACCAACAGTCATAGTACCTAAATTCATTTGGAATAATATTATTATTCATGTCAAATACCATATAAAGAATTAAAGTATAACAATAAATATCGTACCATTTATAATATTGTCAGCTGCAAACACCATGATTAAACTTAAGGCACCGCTAAATATAGCGTTTTGTCCAAAGTTTAACATCGCTAAACTCGTACTTGTTTTAAGAGATGAAGCTTCGAACTTCTTCAAAGATTCATCGTATCGGTCGGCTTCAAATTTTTCATTATTGAAATACTAAAATAGAAAACACAATTATCTAGTCATATATTAAATAAAAATTACGGCAGCATACATTGTCTCTTACTTACCTTTACTGTTTCATAATTAATAAGTGAATCTATAGCTTTGTTGCTTGCTTCGTTTTCTGCCTGATTCATAAAAATTCGAAACTTCGTTCGCCATTGGGTAACAGCCAGTGTAAATATGGCATAGACGCCAACGCAGCCTAATGCAACACTTGCATACTCTCCACCACATTTTAAATAAAGTATTGTACTAACAAGCCCTAATTCGAAAACGGTGGGTACAATATTAAATACCATAGCATTTAAAACAAAATTGATTCCACGGCTTCCCCTGTCTATTGTCTGAATAAAATCATATATACATATGTACTTGTACATAATCTTTTCAAGCATACACGAGTTGATCTTATATAGTATACATCAATTCATTAACTCTACCTTTGATAATGCTCCAGTTTGTCTGGATAAATGAAAAGCCATGTCTAAATTGTGTAAATGAATAAATACATTTCTGGCTATTGTCCTTATAGAATGCTGTGCAACTTTTGCAAACACTGCATTCCTTAATTCACTAAAACCAGCAGCACCTGCACGAGCTATACCATCTATTTTATTGACACAAAGAATTAATTATTGATGATTATCATATTATAGGTCGCTTAATTCGTTCTTTCATTGATAACAACACCATATTTAAAAAACGGTATATTGACTTTGAAAAAACTCAAGGTCATCTTGATATCTCAGAAAAAATGAGACAAGAAAAGAAATTATATTCATTTGATAAATCCTTTACAATGTAATATAAGCTAATAAAAAATTGTTGATACAACCAATAGATACTGAGTTATATTAGATAGTAGTCCTACTCATTTATCTTGTATATGTTATAATTAAAACAACTTAAAATACATACATCCTATAAGTAATGATGTTGCTAATGTTGCCACTGTTTCCGGTGTTGTTCCTACGCTCAGAACACCACTGCCACCAGCTGCTATGCTTTCAGCATTGAGTGTGTCTATTGCATATTTGAAAATAAATGGAACACCAACATTTAAAACTTTTGCTCCAATAAGTAAACCAACAGCTACTTTCACCCTCTTTCTTATTTCTGGATCATCCTAAAAGCATATGTATAATTAATTTTAGTTATAATTTTGTAGAAGTTCCATATTTCAAACAACTCACTTCTGGCCAAATATATCTAAGCATTGCTTTAACCATATTTGAAGCTGTGACTGTTTCCCTATCTTTGAAATCAATAGCTTCACGACTTAAACTGGATACACCAGGATGAAAACAATCTCTTTTTGGTTGACCTGACTTTCCTCCAATAAATCCAGAAATTATTGGTGGAAACTTGATTGAAGGTACAATATTTTTTGACTGCCATATACTTTTTTTCTTCTGAGCATGATTGATAACATTTCCATTGCAACACTATAAATATTTACAAACGTGGAATAAATGTTTACACATTTTCATAACAGATATTTCATCAAAATATTATTATAATATATTAAGTATCAAAAAATTATTTTCATGTTAGCCACTTTTTCTAAGAAAACAAATATTTATTCTTATGGAAAATTAAGAAAACATTAATCAGAAGTAAATGTTTTTATTAAAATATTACAAACAAAATGTATTACATATATTTTTTACATACATTTTCATATCGTAACATCAAATCACTTATAGTTTCAATTTCAGTAGTTAATGGAACATGCACATGTGATTATTTGATTCTGTTAATATTGCTAAGTATTCTTCTAGAAGATTAATTGCAATGCAAAAAGATTGTGTATGGCTCTTATAATTTTGCATATTTCTTAAATGATTTATTAATTCATTCTTTTTTAAATTCAAAACCGGTTTTGCTGTATTATATATCTGACGAGTATCCATTGTAGTAAATGAATTACCATATATTTTTGCATTCCAATGTTGTTTTTGTAATTTTGTACTTAATATAAATAATGTGCAACTGGCATTGTAATTTAAACCTTCCTTGATAAATGCCATATTTTTTTCTAAATTATTGGACAATATAAAATCTAATTTGAACTTTGAAATATTAAAACAAGCTTGTACATCAAAAATATTAAAATAAATTTCATCTAATGTATTGTTTGGTATGAAAAAACCATAATGAATATATAATTTCAAATTATTATGTGACCCATAGTTAATAAAAACTTGTGACTCTTTGCTAAATGATTTTAATGTTTTAATTTCATAAAATTTATTTTTCTTTTCATCTGTAATTAAAGATGCATGTACAACCATATCAATGTCATGATTAAAAAGATCTAAAAATGGTGCTAAGGCCAAATTATTAGGTTGTTTTATGTTAATAGTAACATGCTTTATTTCTATTTGATCTGTATCAATGTACACAGCTCTTGTATTTACAATGTAATATGCCCATTTATATCTTTCAAATGTAAATATCTTTTTTAAATCCTTATTACAATGAGTACAGTAACCAGACTTGTTCAAACTACTTATTGACCTAATTAACGACTGAAAGTTTTTTTGAACATTATGATGTTCATTCATATAATCTATAATAGTTGCTGGTAATAAACTTTTTTCTTTTCGTGTACAAAAATCTGGGTTTGTTAAAATCTGAGGAAGACTATTTATATAGTAATACCATTTAGATATATTATTCAAATGCAATTCATAAACAAGAAACACTGCTAATACATGTTGTGCACTATATAATTCATTTTTAAAAAAAATATAATGTATATCACTTTGATATACTGTAGTAGTTGTTATTAACATTTTATATGGTACTCTGATTAGTGTTTCATTGATTTTAATGTCTTTTAATGTTTTCAACCCTCTGCCAGTAATGGGAAAATCAAATGGAATTAAATCATTGATCAATGAATAATTATTTGTTAATAACCAAGATTTTAGTTGTATCAAATTTTCATTTCCTTTGTCTGTAAATTTTTTGACATTTAATCTCTTCTTTTGATGTCGTTTTCTTGATGTTCTACCCATTATGTACAAATCTGTAGAAGTATTAAATAAATATCTTGAAATGAATAATATTTATTAGTTAGCATCAAATATTCTTTAGTAGATTGTATGTTAATTGGCACAGTCTTTATTTATTTAACGATTCAAGGTTTCTGTCAATTCTTATCAGTATGATAACAAATCTTCTTACCAAAGTGATTATGACATAATTAAGGCATAATTAAGGTAGTACTGAATTACAATGTCACGAGTCTACAATTAATATTTTAGATAATATAGAGAAATATATAAGAAGAATTACCCTAACTCCAACAGCTGAAAATAGTGGGTTAAATGACGAAACACAAAGAAAACCTCCCTCTGAGTAAATTTTTTGTCTTCGTGATTTAAATAAGCATGTTGTATACGATCTGATCCAAAATTTCCTTTCGTTATGTCCAAAACGTTGCAGGCGACGACTTAAAAAAATGCTTAACATTATCAGAAATATTTATTCACAAATGAAGATATAAAAATGAAATTCACAAATTAGGTTAGTGGATCATGCTACGGGCACTACTATTACCCTACGGGAGTGCATATCTATATTACTCTTGTTCACTCTCATTCGTGTCACTATGGAAACTGCGTGACGCTAAGAAGGCAGCCATAGTAAACTCAAGCTTTGTTTTCAAAGAAGCGACTGAACATAGAGTATAACAAAGACGAAACTCCTGTCGAAACCATTGATGTTCACATCTAAAAATTTTGAACATACTACCGACGGTGTTACTACTTCTATACATTAATATTCGTTAAAAAATTTGAAACGTTGGAAAGCGTGGCAATATATGAAATGTATTTAACAAATATACACGATTCCATGAATTAGATATTACTAAAAACATTATTTACTTTGTATTATATGTGTAATTCAATTTTATGATAATACTCTGTGCCTCTGAATACAACTTTAAGGTTCATAAAAATGCGTAAAATTATATAAATGATTGTATAAAGTGTCTTAAAAATGTTACACTTGCTCGAAAAAAATGAGTTCTGAGGTTATTTGATGAGGTTGATGATGAAAAAATGAGGTAATTTTTTCCTTTGCAAAAATATTTTTCGTGGCTTTGTTAATTGGCCGAACCAGAATCTATTCATTGTAGCCGCGCTCTGATTGGCTCGCGTTTTTCAATAATACTTCTTTAACAAAACTGTTATACTATAATGATGCACGTTCTCGTTGTTAATAACCATGCAGTGAAGCAGCTTTAACCAAAAAAATTGCCATAGAGAACAATTATACAAAGAGAAAAGTTACTTCAAATGACCTTGAGTCTCACCATTTTCAAGGAAGTACAATATTTTGAATCATCCTGTATATCTACAATATTATCTTCATAAGCATTCCCTACTCCCGGTTGATGCATGCAATTTTTACACAACGTAAAAAATACATGTGCAAATGCAATAGCATTTATGAACAACGAAGCTTTATACAGATAATAGAAAATAAATAGAGAATGTGTTTTCAAAGAATCACTATAATACACAAAACCAACTTTCTGATTAACATTAAATCGTATGCTTTCATCAGAAAATAAGGTCAAAAGTAAAAGTTTCGAAACGTCAATCATGTACGTTATACCTGTTGCATGCGTCACTAATGTTAATGTTGAGAGAGAACATAGTACACGTATGTGCGCGATATAAAATGTCCTCAAACAGAATTGCTTTTACTTTTTTAAAAAATGGAAGTATTACCAGATCTGTCTCATGCATTGATCACCGGGTGTACTATGCAGCACATAGAAATATACACACTTGTATGGAAAATAGATTTCGTTTACAACAATGTAATCAGGTAGAAGCTAAACTTGCTGGAAATCAAAAGCCTGATTGGAACAAAGCTGTTTCAGAAGCTGAGAAAATTGTTGGGTATCCAACGTCATTTTTGAGTTTGCGATGGCTTTTAAGCGATGAAATTGCAAATGTAGCACTGCATCTAAGAAAATTAGTGGGATCAAATCATCCTTTATTAAAGACAGCCAAGTAAGATTTAAAATATATACTACATTAACATAAGTTTATTTTCCTTCTTATATAACAATTTATTACTGTTACAGAAGCGTTATCTTTAATGGACGTAATAATATGCAAGCATGGGGTCTTATTGTATTATTAATTTCAAAAGCTGCTGGCCACTTAAATGTAGATGACATGGAAGAAGATAAAGCTGCTGGTGTGCTACATAGGTATAATGTTTAAAATAAAATATAAATAAAATTCAACAAAAGTTGTATTAAACTGTATTTTAGCCAGCGAGCATTGGCTGAAGTTACTGAAATGATACGTACCAGTCATCTTGTTCATAAAGGACTAATAAATATAGGACCAGGTCTTCAATTAGAAACTTCAGAATTAAACGATATGAATATTGGTAACAAAATTGCATTACTAAGTGGAGATTATTTATTAGCTAATTCTTGCGCAGAGTTGGCTAATCTTCGCAATCAGGAAGTATGTACATTAACACTTTATGTTACGATTCTTATGCGTGGAAGCTTGCTATTATACTATAATTTTATTTAGATTGTAGAATTAATGTCTAGTGCTGTAAGAGACTTGGCTGAAGCAGAATTTATAGGACGCAGAGATAACCAAAATAATCCTTTACCTTCTCTACCACCTGAAGATTGTACAGATTATGCAGTGAAGGAATGGACATTAAGAAATGTACTGAGCGCTGGTGCATTGCTTGGAAAATCATGTAAAGGCACATTGAAACTGGCTGGACATAGCAATGAAATACAGGAACAGGGTTACAACTTTGGAAAACATTTAGCATTAGCTTGGCAAGCTTATTTGGATTTAAGTCCATTCATTACAAAAGATCAGAGTGTAACATTCAGTTTATGTTCTGCTCCAGTTATGTTTCATATTGAACATGACCCATTGATTCTAGCTGAAATCGATAAAGGTTTAGAATCTGTAAATGATGTGGATTATGAAACGGTAGACACATAAATATTAATATACAGATAATGTGATTTTTTTTATGATGCTTACAATTATAAATAATTTAAATGTAGGTTTACAAAATCGTCTTGATGGGACCAGGAGTCGAATTAACAAAGCAATTACAAAAGCGACATTCACAAAGGGCAATGGAAGTGTTGAGTGTATTTGAGAAAAGTGATGCGAGGACAGCACTGTATAATATTATAGCAGCCATGGAAGAGTCTGAATGACTTATAGCATCTAAACTTCGTATAATTGCCCAAAGATCAGTTTAAGGACTCCGTCCTATGTTAAGTTTTCAATTTTACTATAAGTAATATACAAACGTGTAAAATTTATACATAACATATAACGTAAATAGTTAAGAAAACATCTTTTGTGCAACTGAAATAGAAGGTTTGGTAATCTTGTTCAGGGATATTTATAAATTATTTATAAGATATGATATTATGAAAATAACAAAGTTTTATATTAAATGGTGTTTGAATAAATTTTTATTGTTATAACAATTGTCTATATTTATTACTCCATATTGAAAAGTTTTTACACGTTAATATATTTATTGGTAGGATTGTATTACCACATATATGTATATGTTAACATTTACAAAAATACGTTATAACAAAAATTATAATATTTATATACTATCGTTATGCACAAATTACAATACGTAACGTAATCAATCAACATTCTAGATCGATAAATTGTTTCTATATGACACGTACTATGCTGTCAATTCTATAGTATAGTGAGGTACTCGTATTTGTAAACATGTCACGAACAGGAACAAAATTAGACTCGAAGAAAGTTGTAAGTTTATTACAGATGTACATTATAAATATCCACAATTTTGTCAAGTTTTATATTATTAATTTGTGCCGAGTTATTTAATAATATTTAAAAGTTATTATTGAAATAGTAAATAAGGTTATGTTGAAGTTATAGTATTAGATCGTGTAACTGTTTCATTTTAATTGAAACATAGATTATCACCTATATTGAAGGATTAAATAAAATAATAATTTCAGAATTCTGAGTTATTCACGTTGACCTATGGTGCATTGGTAACCCAATTGTTAAAGGATTATGAAAATGTAGAAGACATTAATAAACAATTAGAAAGAATGGGCTACAACATGGGGATTCGTTTGATCGAAGACTTTTTAGCTCGTACTGGATCTGGTCGATGTTACGATTTTAGAGACACAGCTGAGAAAATACAAACTGGCTTCAAAATATTTTTGGGTATTACCCCAACAATTACAAACTGGAGTGCTGCCGGAGACGAATTCTCCTTGTGTTTTGAAGCAAATCCATTGACAGAATTTGTAGAGTTAGCAGATCATTGTTTAAATCTAAAATATTGTAATATATTAATTGGAATTTTAAGAGGAGCTTGTGAAATGGTACAAATGGAAATTGCTTGTTGGTTTGTACAGGACCAACTTAAAAATGACAATGTAAATGAATTACGTGTGAAGTTTATTAAAAGACTGGAGGATGCCATTCCAGCAGGAGAAGATTAAATAAGCCTATTGTATTCAAACAATAAACTATTGTGGTAAAGTTAAACTTCTTTATTTAATTAAGTCGCTTAATCTCTACAATATATAGTAAATATATACAACAAATGTACTATATACATATTTTATGATGGTGCAGAGTTATTTATCATAGTTTTATGCCATTGTGTAGACTTACACCTTCCATTTTATGTATTAAATAGACATATATAAAGTATATATTTCTTTTTCATTGGTGTGCCCTTTTGGGTTAATAATTCCTTTTTGGGTGCGAGAGCAGTTAAAGAATCAATATTCACTAGGTTAGGAAATCAACAGTGTTTCTCCATTTTGAGGTATCAATATGTGTGTACATTTAATAATGATGAATATAAATACACTGTTAATAAAATGATTTTATTTTCTTGAAAAATTATATACGATAATATTGTTTTAATGATATTCGTAATTCAAACAATAAATTGTACATAATAATATTAAGCCTGTTTTAATAGTATTTTGTATGAATATACATGCCTTATTGTCGTATACAGATTATTTTTTTTATAATTAACACATTTAATTCATTGTTACATGTATAGTACTCGTATAAGATAATATATATAACACGCGCACACTTTGTAGATATATATATATATAAATAGATATTTTTTCTTAAATATCTATAACCTCTAAAAGTGTGTTTATACTTCACTATATATACAAATCATAACATCGATAGATCTTTAATATAATTTTTAAGACAATGTTATAACATTTTTGCAGACAATGAAAATGAAATGCAAACACTGCAGGAAAGATCTTTCAAACAAAGAACCGATACAACTATTAACTTCTCACGGTGAAATAAAACAAAACTCTATGGATATAGGATGTGCTAATACAAATGATTCAGAATCTTCTTCATACATAGCAATAGAAAATATGCCAAAATGGATTGCAGACATTGTAAATCAAGTAAACTGTATATATATTCATATGTTTGTGTGTGTGTGTGTGTGTCTATCTGTTTATATATATAATACAATGATAAATATATATATATACTTCACTGTGTGAAGAATAAATATTACTTTATTGGAAAATATATATGCAATTTGCAAAATACTTAAAAAGCCCACATATTATAATATGCATTTGTTACAGGAATCTTGGACCAAGGGTAGATTAAATTGCCCTTATTGTAACAATCGTATAGGTTCATTTAACTTTGTAAATGAACTAAAATGCAACTGTGGCCAATTTATAACACCCTTTGTTAGAATAACTAACAGTAAAGTAGACATTTCACAAAACTAAGTATTAACTACAAAAAAAACTAAATATTGTGTAAAAAATCAAATTAAACATTTAAGAAAACTCTTGTTACACAATAATATAATTAAGGTTGTCATTATGATAGATATTATACACTTATATAACATTAAATAGAAATAGTAATTGTTTTTCGTTTATTGGCTTATTTCTTATAATCTTTCATATTTATTTATTTATATTGCGCGAAATTTCTATGAAATATATATATATATATGTTTTATATGTATATGTGTATGCATGATTGTGTAGAATTACATAAAATTTTTAATATGAATGTAACAATAATGGCATAACATTAAACACATTTTGACAATAAATATGTATCATTGATTCAAACATTTTCACATGACTTTGCAAACTATCAGCCATTTTTGTTTAATGTATTCAAATTTTAAATATTAATTTATTGCATACGTATATGTATATTTTTATCAATAGACATTTATTTTACATATATCCATAACAATTTTAATAGTTTTTATAAGTTTATACATTTATAATGCATATATATATATATGTATATATCATACATGTATATATGCATATGAATGTATGTATATAACGCAAATGGTTATAAAAGTTGCCTGTGTACATTGTATATATATACACAACAGTTACTACCTTACACTAAAGTACAATAGTGGTAATTTATATCATATACGTAAGAGAATTCCTACTTAATCTAATTACAAGTAACTATTAATGCATAGCATTAAAACTGACTTCAATTAATTGTTATGAATCCATAACAAAGTGAAAAAATAAGTTAGACCATATTGCATATATTTACGATGAATTTTAAAATTCCTTCCTCTGCTTCTTGTTTCAAAGTATTTAAAAATAAATTTTTCATTTGTTAAATTGAACTTATTCTTTCAATTCTTTGTGGTAGCTTCCGCTGCTCTTAAGAATACATACGTACATTATTATAATGTACAGAATATAACAGTAATAAAACAGACAATGCATAATACCAATAAGTAACATTCACAATATAACAATGAAAATATATTAAATATAGACAACATTAACAGGTACTGTATTTTCTTACATAAAATCTTTATTAACGGCAATAACAGTAAATTTCTATAATTCTAAATAAAAATAATTACATGGAAATGAAAGTCGTATATTTATTCTAGAAAATTTGATAAATTTTCACATGTTTTCATGAAATCAACTCAACCATTTAAAGACTGTTATTAGCCTTGAAAATAAAAAAATTATTTTCTGCAACCATAAAAACAATTTCTTAATTAATTAAAATTATAATCTATGTCAAAAAATGAGTTTGTGCAACATATTTAAATTTTTTAATACATTAACTATATAATAACTGAATTAAGATAATAATAGCAATAATAGTTCAAATTGTTATATTTTTTTTATAAATATTCACGTATAAATATATTCATTTTACATAAAAATTCTGTATGGATACTTCAAATATATGGATGAACTAAGTGGACGAATTTCAATGGTTTTATTATTACTAACGTGAACAGTAATTTAATATCTAAGCTGTATTTATTTGCCTAAATTAGTATTTCGGTTTTGAGGAACAAAATAAGGTATATAATGAAATTATATTAAGAGCATTATATTAGGAAGACCAGAGAAAAGTATAATAGAGTATTAATCAATCGATTATAATTTATCTATTAAATTATAATTTGTTTGCATAATTTTCTAGCATAATATTGGCAGAAAAAAGGAAAGACCATTGTACTCAATTTTAATAATTATGAATAATTTGAAAAATTTTAATAGTTTGCTGCATGTGCATTTTCATAAAATTTTAAATCATAAATATTTGTTTTTCTAAATTATGATAAAGGTAAACTTTCGTAGGTGTTACAAAAAGAATAATGTTGGATTTATTGCACAATTGATTTGGGTTAAAGGCACATATGGTCCACTAAGAAATACTGGTGGAAATATTTCAAAAATATGCTTGGACAATATGAGAGTTAGTTGATCCATTGTTGATAGTCTGAGATTTTAAGAATAAGAATTATCAGCATTACCTTTTACAAAAATTTTCAGTTAGAAGTTAAAGTACCATAAACAGTTTATGAGAAGGAGTAAATACAGCTTACATTAATTCTGGATCAACCAATTTTGCACATGAAGTAATCTTCTATTATTTTCAACGCGTTATTCAGTATCCAATAAATATTTCTTCAAGCTCTTTAATGACACTGTCACTTTTGAACATATTACAGTCCAATATCATTTAGTTGCTACAACTGGAATATTTCATCCTGTTGCTGTTGAAGTCTCTGTAGGGACGTTTTCACTTTTCTGCCTTGAGTCATAACCACAGCAGTTGGAAAATTATGCATATCGCTAGAAGATGATGGTCGTACTAGTTCCGATGGAGAAGATATTGTATGTGTATTTGAAGACATAGGAAAGGAATTACGTAACTTAGTAGGCACTCTATGTCGCTGTATACAAGTATCGTTATCTTCGGTGCAAAATCTAAAGAATAACAAAGAATGTGGTTAATTAATAAACAAATTTGCTACATTTTATTAACAGGTTGTGTTTCTACCCAAAGTCTCACTCAATGTGTTAATTTACTTATATTTTTATGCTTATACTTATTAATAAACAACTTACTCACTACTCCCCTGAGTACGTCTTACTTCCCTTTTAGCATTGGCTATTGAAGAATCCATTTTAGCTAAAAAATCATTAACTGAACTATCATCATCTATAGACGATGCTATCGAAGATGGACTAGAAATCTAAAATTATATCTCATTTTAATATGAAGCAAAATAATATCTTAAAACTAACTTAATGAAAAAGATATTTACACTTTGAACTGTATTTTGTTCAGTTACATTGGTACTATCAATGTTTAGTGACAAAGGACTTTCTGAATTGACAGGAACAAGTAAATGTTCCCTTAAGAATAAGCTGTCAGAAGCCCATAATCTATTGACTCTCCTTATTTGTTCGGTCTAGAAGAATAAAAACATAAACATACAAAAGTTGTGATAGTTTTTACTGTCACGTGTAGAAATACTGTAGAATAGGATAATGAATTCATACTGTAACTCCATATTTTAGAGCAATTCCTTGAAGCGTATCGGTTGCTGATACAGCATGCTTTATTAAATTTTCAGTTCGTATAACATGTTTGACTGTACTACCATACTTTTTTAATGTTTTCCCACTATCTCTTATACACATTCGTTCTTCCATTTCTCGTGCACCATTTCGTTCCATTTTCAATTTGCGAAATAATGAAGGCGTTTAATAAGTTGAACGCACATATCACTTTTTAATATCCGCGAAGGAGAAATGCAACTTACGCGACATAACCATAAATCCTAACAAACATATTAGAAAAGTCAATATGTTATACATTAAAATATGAATTTTTTTACGAGCAGTCTTTATAGTATTATATACATTGTGAAAAATCAAAGAATGATAGTTATTAATCTTGTATAAACTACATGTTTAACAAATAGAAACTACTTTCTAAACTAAAATTATCTTTGAAATAAATGGAAGATGTACACATTACTTTAATTTATATTTTTTGTAATAACTGTATTTTACAATTTCATAGGTTTAGTCACAAAAGAAAATTTTTGTTACAATTTCACTGCGAATGCCTGCTCAGCTAATCAACGTGATAATAGTCTATAGATGTTCTTTAACCTGAATGATAGTGACAGGCCCGTTTTGATTGGACAGTTAAAGGGCGTTACATACAAACAATACTATTACAATATTCGAATATGAATGCAGTTTTGAAAAAATTATTTAACACAACGTCACGTTTTTAATGTTGTTAAAATCTTGCAATATTAAAGTTCGTTACAAACAATTCTTTATACTTTTATAAACGCATAAAAAATAAATAAATCGCTTTCCTCGTTATTGCTTCATTCTTATTACATAACGAATTTCGTTTAGAAAATACGTGGTAGATATTATTTCAAAGTATGTGCTAAACTATATCTTTTATACCAAGCTATCTTGAAAAGTAGTTTATCATTATCTTCACCCGTTTTATCGTTCGTATTTGTTAGAGGAGAATATATGTAGAAGTGGAATTAAATTTTAATAAAAACATACTAATTATAGTACGTTACACAGTTCATCTATTTTTAAATACAATATATTACAGAGAAACACACAGTTATAACTTACTGTTATTAATATTATGTCTTACATTATTTAACTTATGGTTATTATTATTATTATTATTATTATTGTTGTTGTTGTTGTTGTTGCTGCTGCTGCTGCTTTTTCTGTTATTACTATATACCAACCTTGATAAATATGTAAGGTGGCATAAAAATTATGTAATGGGAGACTAATTGATATATTTTATTTTAGGACAAGTTTTATCCTCGCATAGTACGTATTAATCTCCAGTAGCTGTGCAACAGTAACTGTAATATTGGTAATAAATAGTTAACATAGGGATAAATATTATGCTACTGCAGCAGTATGCTTCCTGGATTCTGGGTAAGGGGTATTTTCTTTGTCTAATTATTCAGAACTATGTTAACTAATATTCTACAAGACAGACCCCTTCCGCTATTCCAAATAATGTAGCTACTTAATAAAGATTTCATCAATATGCAGCATTTTATATTTGAATTTTTATTGTTCCTTCTCATCAATTTACGCGGACAAGGGTTATGTGCAAATTTCATCACCTTTCGTTAACACGGCAATATATTCATATGCCCGATCTGGTATTTTCTAAGATGGTACTTTAAAAAGTAGAGCAATATAAGTTACAACAAAATTGGAAGTGTAACACGTGCAGGTAAAACTATCTAGAAAGAATGAGTACAAAATCTGTTCCATCTGATGCATGTCAATAGTAGAAATGGTGTACCTTAATTTACATCTCCCACATATACTTTGGCAAGAGCATCGGCTCCTGCGCTCGCTATAAAAGGTCGCGATGGATGAAATGCTACATCTAATATACTTTCGTCAAACTTCTTACGGTGTGCTGTGATCTCTTGAACACATGTCTTATTATCCATATTCCATAATCTTATACTGCAATCGTGACCTACAATCACGAATTATTCGTTATACTAAATATTGCTCGAACTCTGATTTTCTTATACATCGAACTACTTACTTCCTGAAAGTAAATATAAACCATGAGGATCTACAGCAAGACTAGTGACTGCGTCCAAATGAGCAACCATGGCATGAGCAAGTGTAGCCGTTCGATGATCATAAAATCGAATATGTCGATCCTCGTGTGCAGCGACGACTAATGGTAATGTTGGATGAGCCACGACACGATTGAAACCTTTTGTTTCATTGACTTCGAGACGAGCTACGCTTTCACCGGTCTCTGTATCAAACACTACACACGCTCCTTCATAAGCTACGACCAACTTATGAGGCTCGTCTCTAATGAAGTCTACTGACGTTGGTATGCCATCTACAAAGAGATACGTATATACACATAATTTTCTAGAATATATTATATTAAACTTTGATGAAGAAAAAGTCCATTTACATATGAACAAGGATAACTCACCTTGATCAGAAATGTATGTATGAAGCAGGGGAGAGTTGCTTTGTGGACTCCATAATTTTACAGTTCCATCGGCACTAATCGATAACAATTGCGATCGTGATTGCAACATACTTAAACCCCAAACTGCATTTGTATGTCCCTTTAATGTTTGGTTAAGGACACTTGGTTGATAGGAATCGTACGGATCTATGTTAGCTGATGGCAGTGTCCAACAATGAATCATACCGTCTAGACCACCACTAAAACATTGATTTCCTGTGCTACACATAGCTAAACATAAAACTGGACCAGTATGCGATCTAAATGTATAGAGTGGTTCGACATCTAACGAAGCTGACCTAAAATAAAAAAAAACAGTATTTAGATTCTTCAAATATTATTGCAAAATCAAATTCACATCAAATTCCATGTATTATACTTCTTTGCAGGCAAAGTCTTGTGAAGATTCCATAATTTGAGAGTATGGTCATCGCTTGCGGTTATAAGAACAGCTTCTGTGGGATGGAAGACGAGTGCTCGAACTGCATCGAAATGAGATCGTAACGTATATTTTGCATTCCAAGTTTTTCTGAAACTTTCTTTCGCCGTGACTACCATCTATATAAATAAATATTTGATGTTAATACTTCATAAAAGAATAGGAAATATTTATAGGATGTACATTTATTGTACAGAATGGTCTGCATACTATGGACAACTAATTGAAAAGTAATTCTACATGTAAAAGTGAATTAGAAAGAACAAAAGTTTTTAATTTGAAACTTTTTTTTTGAGAAAATCTACAGATTCGCCAGGATTTTGCTTTAGTATATGCTGAATGTAAAATTGGTTAATTCTTATTAGATGTGCTAGCAGATTTCTATCTAATGGTACGCATATTTTCAAACTTAATTTTTTCAAAAACGGAGATTCAAATGAAAAAATTTGATTCTTTCTATTCAACTCATTTTTACATCTAAAATTGTTTTCCAATCGATTGTCTACGATATGCGATACACTCTTATACGAAGAAAACAGGCAAAAAGATAAATAGTATAGCTCACATCGTATGATGTTTCTGCTTCATTGTTAACGCACAATAGTTCTAATTCCCCCAATTCCAATGTGGAATCTCCTTCTTTAATTGGACACCTTAGGTCTGGTTCTAAACTTTTTTGAAACGCTTCCGTGAAAATTGAGTTTCCTAAAAAAAGAAGAATAGTATATTATTAGATAGTTATCGTTAATGACACATCTACTTAATTAAAGTGTCGTAGTGAAATCATAATCGACTTCAAGGCTGAAAGAGCAAGAGATTAAGATTACTTGTATATGATTCTAAATGAACAGAACTTGTTGGTGATTCTTCGATTTCTGTAAGAAGGTTTAATTCATTCAGTACTTCTTCTGCCTCTGCATCAACATCTTCATTTAACAGCATAGATGACTGAAAATAAGTATAATATTTTAGTGAAAATAATTAGCGTTTTACCAAAGATTAATATAATAAGAAAATCCTTATTACTCTATTTGTCTTGACTGCCACGTTTGTATCATAAGAATCATCCTCTACATCTCCTTCTTCTTCTTCTATGTCCATTTCCTGTCGAGCCAGAAGTTCAAATTTTTCCATAAAAGCTGCTTCAGTATCTATCATTATTTCTTCTGTCTGTTAACATAAAACAATATACAATCTCGCTAAATTGCCTATTTGGGTTAACTTCGATTAACTTAGACACAAAAGACTTTAGAACTGCCAAAAGCTAAATTATGTTTTTGTAAAAAAGAAAGGATTTACCTCGTCTCTTAGTTTTGGAAACTTGCGCATATTGGCATCAAGTCGAACTTTATTCGATGGTTCATTGCCATTTAGTGCAGGAGGATTCATATCTTCAGAGTCTGTATTATTATTTAAGCCAAGTAAAGATCTTACTCTGTTTGATCGTACATCTATTATTGTATCAGTGTAACCAATCTCTTGTAAATATCTATAATAAAAATTCCAGGTACATTCTTAACAACGATATAGTTGGTACTACTCATTACACAAAATATTTAAAAATTTTATTTGCTTACTGTCTCAAAATTTGGCGACCTTGTCTCCAACCAATGTTGCTGACTGGAGTAAATGGAGCTTCTCCATCACCATCTCCTCCAACTTCAGAGTTAACACAAGCACTACTACCTTCTTCATAAACAGGAGGGTTTACATCTCCCTGAATCACCAAATCAGTTCCATATTTCAACTTGTGATACCTTGCTCTGCAAAAGTAGTAAAACATGTATAATTATAATTAATAACGATCAAATTTTGTAATGAGTACATACAAGAAGATGTATTACCTTTCTTGTTTCAATGCATATTCTAACATTTTTATTCTTCTTACTAGATCATTTTTTAATTTTTCTTGTCCTTTCCTTTCACCTTGTAAAAAAACTATCCTAGCCTACGAAAGATATTGTTAAGTTAGAATACTTGGATAAAGTATAATTTCACAATTTATGGTATAAATTTAACACAATGATATATATTTTCAATAATAATGCTTAAAATTCTATCATTTAATTTGTATATGACAAAGCAAAGTTGTATGTATGTACATATGTGTATATACAGATATATACAAATGACTTTGATAGAATTCTTTACCATGAAGTAATTTTACTAGTTTATAACTGAGTAACGTATAGGTATTACAAATAATTTGATCGAAACAATAGAAAGTTAATTCAATTATAGGATATGATGAGATTAAGTACGACCAATTTTAAGACATGTAAGATTGTGATGATAGATGAGGTGTTTACGTAAAATCTAATTTGGTGTACAGCAAATATATAATTCAACATGTTCGTCAGCTATGTTACAATATCTTCTATATATTCTAATTGATTGTTTTTACAATGTTCTGTCACATGATAGATGAAGTGACAATAAGAATGAAAGGGATTGATAGGAGACAAACGAGCGTATCTTAAGAATTTTGAAAACAGGTGAAAATTATACCTGAAATTCTGCTCTGTCAAATTCCCATTGCGATCTTTCAAGTTCGAAGCGAGTCCATTCATGCTGAATGAAATGTAGAATACCAGGCATAGTGTACAGTGGTTTTTGTTCCTTAGCATCGCTATTGCTGTCACTGTGGCAGCCTTGATATTTATTATTTGTCGGTGGAACGTTCGTACCACTAGATTCTTGTTCATTGTGGTTTTCAGATGTAGAACTGGAGTTATCCTCCATCGTGGAACGACAAAGCCGTCCTAGTACCTTCATTTCATGACACGGCAGCCATTACAACAACTTTTCTTTCCTCTGGAGCCCAAAGAGTGCTCTCCCGTCGGATAATGTATTTCGATCGAGTTCGCGAAAAGAAGTAATTAATACGCATGCGGGCGTATTAGATTTCAATAAAACTGATATACTATTTGTAAAACTTTGTTGTTTGTTAATTGTTCACCGAGAAACCTTGTAAACTCTGTTCAACACTTTTGAAATAACACTTTTGAACTCCATTTATATGAACCCGTCGGGGGACAAACAGTTTATATACCTAGGACGTTCATATAATAGGAGTCCACTGATTTCCCCCACTTCTTGCGAGTTTTCATTCAGATAACCGAAGTTCACGTTCAGATAAGTGGATTCAATCACATATCTAGTTCATTCCGCGGATTATAGCAATATTGCAATATATATGAATTTAGGAGTAACTTATAAAAAGATTAATTTGATATATCCTAGTAAATTAAATTTTATTTATTTAAAGAATAATATAACAAAGATAAATATTTTTTATATTCTATTAATCATAAAATATGAATATAAAATATGTAACGATTTATTAATTAGTAAATACGTACACAATGTGTGTTTTATTAATTATAAACAAATTTATTTATTTTTATTTAAGAATTTTATGAATACTAAATTTTTGTGAAGTTATGAAATACTATAAATTAATTAAATCTGCATTTGACTGTGTTCTTAACCATTTCATAGCCACTTTTAAAGAATGAAGGGTATTAATACATCTACAAACTAATTCATTATCATTATCTTTGCTATCTGTTTTATCTGTTATCTGTCTTGTTTCTGTTCCTTATTTCTTTTTCTGCATTTGCATCTTCACTCTTGTGATTTTATCATTTTCTTGTGTTATTTTCACCATTACTTTACCATCATTTAGAATTGCTCTTTATTGTATTATGTCCTTTTGTTTGCAGTAAATGTTCATAGAATTGGAGTGATGTTCAGTACTATACAGTTAGAGCTCAACTTGAGTTCATTTATTTGGGTATTTACAAAAATGTTGTTCCAATAAATGGATTTCAGATAAAAGGAGATCCATTATAGTAGACAGGTATTATTCCTTTTCTTGTATATCTTCACAGTCTTACTTGCTTCCATCATGCTTATAAAGTGTAATCAGATGTGCTCTATTGTAGCCCTATACTGGCTTTTTACAAGTACTAAGTTTACTTTAATAATGATACAGCTCAAACTTCTAGTAATGGTTTTGTATACATTATATTGAGATCATAAAGATAACTCCATTTTTTATGGCTTCTTCTAACATTAGTTTTCTGAATTTGCCCATTTGTATTAGATTAAAATTAAAATCTCAATTTTGAATGAACATTTTGTATATATTGTTTTGTAAAAATTGATATACCAACACTGAAAATATATTGGACTTCTGCTTACCAGTCAACATGTAGTGTTCATACTTCTCTAAGATTGACTTAAAAAATGATATATTTTTCAATAATACGTATTCAATAATATGTAAAATTTGTATTAATAATATACTTTGCGAGTAACGTATTTTAGATGTAGAATTTGTTTTTTAACAATTTAAATAATTAACCCTTATTACCATTAAAAATGTAATTTTTTATTATATTACTAAGTTGTTAAATACTTAAATCTATTTTGTATTATGCTAGAATTATCACTAATACAAATTGTATGAATTGTGCACTACAATGTATTTACTTAGGACAGGCGTATTGTAAGTGTCGCCATCTACGTGCACTTATCTCTTTTGACAGAATACACCCGTATAATAGAAAACTGTACAAAGATACAATTTCTTTTGAAGATACAAGTGCACGTCCATGTAGTAAGTATTTAATATGTGTATATGTATAATATAAATGTTACATTCAAATAAGTATATACGGATTATACATAAAAATATATACTTGGATAATTAACATATATAATATACTATTACTTTTATATTCTTAGTACGTATTAAGGAAAAAAGTATTTGTCTAGTGTAGCCTTGCCCCAACTTCATTTTTTACACTTGAAATAAATTTTTTGGAAACCATGATTTTTTTTATTCATGAAATAGTTGTGTATTTTTATGAATGTCTGATTTCAACATAAACATACACAGAAAACATAAAATATAACAGTTTAGTGTATTTATAATGTTGCTATTTTTTAAATATTTTATGGTATAGGAAACTATTCGAAATTTATTTCAATAAATAATTTTGTTCCACGTTTCGACGATATATTCTATATCAGAAACTACACTGCATATAACGTAAACAGTAGATATTACCTTAATAAAATTCTTGAGAGGTCAATTCTTACAAGGTCGTGTAATCTATTATTTACGCAGAATAAATAATAAAAGTAATTCTTAATAGAAGTAAAATATACTTCCAAGTGCTCGATAAATGCGTCGACGATACTTAATCGTTACTGAGTTCACACCTTGCCGATATCTTTATCAAAATAGTGTATTTTCAACTCTACCCAGAAGTATTTTGCATATTACAGCTAATATTACAAGTTCTGAAGGTATTTTGCATCACGGCGCATGCGTTACTGAAATTTCTGAAATGTGAACCACACTATCAATGTAGGTCGATAATTTTTATTATTTTCTTTTTAATAATAATAATAATCCATAGTTCAACATACAATGCCTGTCTTGGAAGATAGTGAAATCCAAAATTCGACCAGTTCAAATCAAAATTTGACCCTTTCTGAATGTCTCGTGTACGCTAACGGCCACGAATAAAAGTGGCAACGTTGCTCTTCGCTTGTTTAGGTTGCGGTGTTGCAGATACTCGATGAACGGGTATCACAGTGTATCCTCGTTTCTGGCATTTATCGCAAATATAACGTATTTTTGTAAGTCAAAGAACATGTGCATCACTGATTGAAGACCTTCTGCATTATAACTGTACGTAAGTCCATCAATTGTGTATATATTTACATGTTACACTTCAGCACTGGGGTCACTTTGTTTTACTGCTCCGAGTTACAGTAAGGTTCAAATAATGAAACAGGTTTACTCAGAATCATCTGGAAATTCGGTGCGAAAAGATTCTCCGCTAATCATTCAATAAATAAGGTTAACAATTTGAGATTTTCATCGTTTTGAACTAAAGATAACAATACTCTTATGGTACATATATTGCATGCCAATGAACGATAAGACAATAGAAATCAAAAACCTATCTACAAAGCGTGATTTACATGCTAAAACTTTTGGGCCAGAAGTCCCAAATGTAACAGACAAGGCCATTACATACATCATACTATATACGTGAAGCTGCCATTTTATATAGCTGACGTGCGCCATTTTGTTATCTCACGATACAAAATGAAAGCTAACATAAATGATTGAATTTAAATTTATTTTATTGGACTTCGATGTAAAATAAAATTTGATATTGTTTAAAGATATAATAGATATTTTCATCCTTAAATAAAATTAGATTTAAATAATGTCCAATTAATATAGCAAGTTATTAAAAAGGTAAATATTTTGATAACTGTACTGAACAATCGATGACATTGCTTCGAATAGAAAAAATAAACATTTTGAACGAGGCAAGAATGATCGTATTTACATATAATTAGACCAAAAAATATAAATTGAAATAATTATTCTTATTGAATTTATAATATATATATACGTGGCGTTAATCAAAACAATGTAATACTGAAACTCCATAAAATATACTGCTTCTGTAATTGAAATAGGAGTTAAATAGTTTTTGAGTCCCGCACGCAATGCATTCGCGCATAAGCAGAATTCACCGCGCATGTGTTAAACACTAACAAAAGAACGTTCGGATACAAAATATATAATCTTTGCTATAAATATATACATACACGTGTATATATGTTAAATGAATTATTGTTACTTAGTTTAATGCATAATAAAGAATTGTACATACTTCACATGACGTAATGTAATAAAAAAAAGTCTAGTTGAAAAAAAACTTAATCCTATTAGTGCTGTATTTTAGAAATAACAGTTATATTGTGATTATCATTTTGAAGTAATTACTTATACTTATCATTTCGAATTATTAATCATATGTAAATGTAAATTTTCATTAATTTGATCTACATAACAAAATAATATTTTTCTACATTTATAAACAAAATGTGTGTAGTACGATTTATCAGAATATGATCGATAGAATAAATTTTTTAAATTATGAACTTTATGTATTGAGTAGTACGCGAGTTGTGCGATTCTCCCACTTATGAAAGAAATGTGTTGTATTACCATTGTGACGCATATTGACCTTGCCAGTTAGCGCAGAAAGAAAAGGGGTGGGGTTACTTATCAAACGTTCAATATAAGTACTCGCAGTTTGGAAAATAATCATTAATAAATATTTATTTCGACTTTTTGTGTGTAATTTATTTGAAAAACTTTTACTAATATTTAAATTTTATGTTGAGTAATATGTAAAAATTTTCAAAGTTTTTGTATGTATATACGTATACACGTATAATATTAAAATGTATAAATATAGTCTCACAAAGAAGCAATTAATTAAACAAATGCAAAATTTATAATAACTTTTTCTATCCTATTTTGTTTTTGTTTTAATTAAGAACAAGTACAACTGTTAGTAGTAGTAGTAGTAATAGTAGTAGTAGTAGTAGTAGTAGTAGTAGTAGCAGTAGTAGTAAAAAATATTAATATTTCTACTGTACTGCAGTTAATATTAGCAACGTAAAGTATTAAGTAGTGTAAGGATAGAACAGAAGTGGGGGAAGCAATAAGCGTGACCTTTTTGTGATTTCAAGTATCGAATCAACTTAGAAGTCAAAGATAAGATTACCATTCAGGATTTTACTGTTGAAGCAAATGTGTTTAACATGAGGGTATTGTATATTTGAATTTATTTGCTTTAATTTATTGGAAATTAGTTTAGCTGGGGGCGAATCACGACGCCATATTGGACGACGTCGTGTGCAATCGTTGATTTTCGTGAGGACGCATGTCGGGGCCTATGTTCGGCTGTACTCGTTCAATAGACTAGTTCTCCGAGAATCCCGCCTTTCTGAACATAAGTCTTCGTAGTAGAAATTGTATTTATTTTACAGTCTTTTAACGTGGTTGTTCATTGAAATTATTTGTGCTGTGCATGTGTATTCTTGATTTTGTATTCATTAAATTTTTGTTTTGTTCAAAATTTTCGACTTTTTATATGTTGGTGATATGGCGTACGACATTTGCTGTATTATCTTTATATATATCTTTAGTATGCTATACATAAAGAGCTAGTGTTGATTTCTTATTAATTAAATAATAATATTGGTATCCATTGATTCGGACAATGGATTACACGTGTTACTTAATACAGTAGCTGTCGTTAGATATACACAACTTCAGTCCGCCATTTTTGTTAGTTGAGTACTTATGGGCCAGGGACGACTCATGTTGGCGCGTCATCGAGGGGCCCAAATGCATTATCTTCATCTACGTTAAAAGAAAACTTGATTCTGTAACATAAATCATAACGGAAATTGTGGTTAACACGGCGTAACAATTTTGTACGTGAGTTGTTGTATAATTAACAAAATTACGACATCAAGTGGGCTATATCGATTTGGAAGCTCTGTAGGTTTATAATCTTTAGCGCTTTTGTTTGAACAGTGAATAATTATTTTTTAAATAAGCGTGTCTTTTTCGCGTGACCATTTATTCGAAAATACTTAAAATTTATTATAACTTATCAAAACATGAAATTGTAATAACCTTTTATAAACATTACCAATTAATTTAAAAAGATTAATTTTATTTTTAAGTTTTTGTATCAAACGATGTTGTACAAAATATGATTTGTAATTTCACAACCATGTATAATCAATTAATTAATTAAAAAATTAAACGAAGACATTGTTGTTGACATATTTACTATATCTAAAATTAATATACTTAAACATTTAAATATAGTATTTTCAAATAAAATTATCTCATACATAGTGATCACTTACAGATCAAAAGATATTAATTTTTGGAGATAAATGGGTGACCTGTGACACTGTCTTGCATATCTTACCTTTTTTTACAATGGAGGCATTAAGAAGCGATTCTGTACATACTACTGATTCTATACGTTCATTGTCTTGTATCAATGCACATCATATTGATGAATTATCTAAAGAAAAAGAAGATGAATTATTATATGGAGGTGATGATGGAGATGAAGAGGATGCACTGTCAGATGATAGTATGCGTTTAAGATTATCTGACGATGATGAGGTTGAGCCAGATGATATTTTAACATCTGTCTTAGATGACAAAGGACATAAGCCAGAAATTATGAAAATGGGTAAGCTACCTACTTTGTATATTTGTATAGGACATAGAAGCGTTAACATATAACATTATACCTCCAAGATTATGCACTCTCCAATCACATATAATTTGTACAATAAGAAAAACATTTATTTTTGAAAACTTGGATTGCAGCGGTAACACATGGAAAAAGTGAAGGTGTGCAAGCTTCTCCTGTTCCTGAAAAAAATGAAACGAAGAATGACACAACTCCTTCGAGGGAATTAAAGGAAGAGGAACATTGTTCAGGTAATGTTTCCATGGGTGACAAAATATTAACACATCATGCAAAGGATACCAAAAGAAATCTAAATGGATTGATGAGGCCACAAATGATTAATGTCACGCCTCGCTATCCAGGGCCAAATTATGAGTTTCACTGGAGGTTTGCAAGTACCCCTTACGTTCGGTATCCCTATGTCAATCATTTTCCTTATGTCAGACATCAGTATTCGGCACCTAGAGGACAATTTCGAAATCCATATGATTACAATACTAGATTTCACAATGCATTTGTTCCTTTTGAAAAAAGAAGAGGCAATGGAATGTTTAATTCATTTAACAAGTGTAAAGATTATAGAGAAGCCACGAGAACTTTCAAACCTTCTCCTATGAAGAGATTTAATGCTAAGAGTGATGTTGACCAAAATGTTATGTCTCCTTCAGATGCAAACATATCTTCAAGAACTGAAGCTGACACCAGCATCAAGGATGAAAGCTGTACTATTAAAAATAAAATTGAAATAAATGATGAATTAGTTAGTGAAACTCCAATCAGCAGTAAACAAAATAACGATGATTCAAGTAAATCATCGATTAAAATCTCGGAAGATAATAAGATTGAAGATTTGAAGGAAGGAATTGTTACTGACACCGATCGTGTTAACGATTCTCTGGAGTTGGAAAATAAAATGAAAAATGCGCTAGGAAATTCGGAGAACCCGTCTAATGCGGAATGTAGAGATAATGATGCAGAATGTAAGGATAATGATGCGGAATGTAAAGATAATATATCTATTGAAACTGATACATTAAATGAGTCCTCTAACGAAGAAATTACAAGCCCTTCAACAAATCCTCAGGATGAAACTAAAGAAGGTATTGAAGAGAAACAAAATACTGACACAAATAATGCGCAGTTAGATTGCAATGGTATACAGCGTTCTAGTAATTTTAATATACTGGCAAAGTTATTAACTGATAGCCATAAAAGTTCATCTGATGGCGAAGATGTAGAGTTTATTGAAGTGGATAATAAAAATAAAAAAAAAGATAATGTCACAATTGAAACAGCTAATTTAGATTTAGATGAAAAAAAAAGAAAATGAACAGTCTTGTAAAGCAGGGGATCGTGAAGTTACTACGAATCAACAGTATATAGAAATTACTGAAATGATAGAGGTAGTCGAAAATCAGTCACTCAAAGAGAGTACAAAAAATAATGAATTAGCAGTAACTGAGAAAGTATCAAGTCATGAAGAAGAAATTTTAACAGATAAAAATGACACATCTATACAAAACATACAATCAAATGAAAATGTTGAAACTCATACTCCAAAGACGAATGATGTTACACTAAATGATCCAAATAACAGTGAAGGTAGTAAGGAAATTGAAGTAAAAGAAAATAATACAATATTTGAGCCACTTGTTAATGGTGAAAAATGTGATAAAGACCGATTAAATTATAGTGATAATAGTACAAATAAATCTAAATTACTCGAATTACTTGTTTCTGATGATCATCTAATTAATACTAAGCTTCAGGAACGAAATAACAGTGTCACCGAGGAAAACATAAAATCTGTGAAAAACGGAAGCCCTATAATAAATATCCCAGCACAAACTGAAAACAAGGTATCCACATTGGATGAAAATTATTTATCTAGCGTTGAATTACAAAACGATTCATTAGGTCTCATTACTAAAGTAATGGATAGTGAGAAAAAAATCGAAGTTCCAGTAAATACTCAAAGAAGGAGAAGGCGAACAAAAAAAATGATCGCGGCAGCTCAAGAAGCTGTTTCTGAAGAAGATAAGCAAGGTAGGGCATGCTTTACATTGTTGGAATAATTATAGACTGATCTTAACAATTGTGGGATTCAGATATATTTACATACTACTTACTTTCTTTTATATCTTTGATCCTTTTTATATTGTACAACTATATATTAAATAATACACATTGCATGTTTCTTTTATTATAATATTCAATTCTTCTTTGCCATTAAAATTATAAAATTGATATACATTTTTTTTGTTCTCACTCCTTCAAACTTGAAAATACATAATATTTAGGAATTCGAACCAACAATCAAAATGCATGTCTGACAATGCTCAAAAAGTGTAATGTACTTTTTTGTGCAGTAAATTGTATAATGAAAATTATATTAGTAATTAATGAAGTCTAGTGATGCGTAAAAGTTTTTTTCTAAAATATTCATTTGTGTTATGCGTTATTGTTATCAATCATCTATAACTCTTATAAAAATTAAATTATGTAGCTTCAACTCCGACTTGCATATAATTATTAACTCTCTTTATGAGTGTGGGTTTACATTAATTTAATCCTAATTTATTCAATTTTTGTTTTAATGATATAGTTGTTATTATAATATTTTGTTACAGTTAGAGAAAGTGGAAGGCAAAAGAGAAAAACTGCCAAGAATGCAGAAGAAATCATACGAAAGAAATTTTTGAATCATGACAGTGATTTGGAATCTAGTGATAGTTCAGAAAAGTTTGTAATTGTTAACCATAAGGTAAATCATGATGCACGATCTCTATCCCCGCCGTCTTTAAAACGTAACTGTTCTGATCTGGATAATATAACAATGAATGGAAGCGTAAAAAAAATCAAAATAAACACCGATTCGTTACCAGACGAATTATCTTCGAAAGAGAATGATTCCGAAAATATTAAACAACTCGATTATGTTCATAAATTTTTCCAAAGGGATTTGAAGGAGAAATTGCCGAAATTGAAACAAGAAGTACGTTGAATATATTAGAATTTCAGAGGTACTAATATTAGTTGAATATATTCTTATGCTAATTAATTTTTTAAGGAACTAGAAGAACTTTTAATACAAAAAATTGTTGAAACGATTACAATGCGCGGTGAAATTGGGAAATTGAGAGAACAGGCACGTATATCGGAACGAAACCAGGAGGTAACACGTGCAAAATGCCAACAATTGGCCAAGCAAATCAAAGATTTCGAAATGGTTTTAATTCGTAATGCCGCAGATCGACGTGCTAATAATGACAAACCTGTCCCGCCAATTAAAATTAATAGATCCGTCGGATTACAAGTTAATTTTGTAACGGTACATATAAAAATAATTATTTTTACACGATTCATAATTATTGCTGAATATTACTATTACTATTATTTCTGATTAGGACCATGGAATGCAGTGTTTAAGGCAATTACAACAAAACACTAGTATAAAAACCGCGAATGTTCCAAATAACAATACTACCCCATTGCATACATCTGTTAATGAAGTTAATACCGCTAACAATTCAACAAGTCCAAGAAGGGGAATCAAAGTGAGACCTCCAAAGCGAATGGAACCGCCGCTAACTGCTCCAAATGCTGTGGTTTCGCAAAGTCATACACAATCTCCAAACGTTATACCCAACATAACTCCTGCAGCTTTAGTTGTATCTAAACCAATAGAGGCGCATACTTTACAATTACCCAATCAGTCTAACGTTCAACAAATTATATCTAATGTAAGTAGTTATAATTTTTATGTATTGTATTTATGCATATCATTTCATTCGTCATCTCGTGATATACATTTTTATACTCATTATAGTCGCCACTACCGCCACAACAACCACAACAACCACAACAAACTATAGTTCTAAATGGAAAATTTTCGAGTCAACTGAGCCGTCAAAATACCACAGTGAATCTCACAAAACCGAGAACAAATGATCTGATAGACCTTACAGACGAAGAAGAGAAAAGTAAAGGTACAGGAAATATTAATGAATGAATTACATGTGGGGTATCCCACATACCGTGGATAACCAATTGGGAAGTAATTTTACACGTAATAATGAGTTGAAAAGGAAAAGTAAACTTTTTTCATTTAAAGTTTCGTTTTCGAAAAAATCAAGTTTGAAAATTTAGCGAATACGCGCACCATTATGTAAAAATCTGTTGACGCGTCTGACTTCTTACTTTTTGCATATACTAGCACGTAAACCCGATGAATCCATAAACTCGATTTTCTCGAACCCGAGGTTTCAATTGAAAATATCTATTCTTTCTTTTCGATTTACTTTTGCGTGTAGAATTATATCCTACTCGATTGTCCACAGTATGCGGAACACGCTGCATACATAATTAGACATACTAAAAAATGTCAAACGTTTCTCCTTAATACTTTATCTTTATTATTTTTAGGTGCTACCACTACTCCGGTAGTTACAACTACAATAACTGAACAACAAATTAATTTAGCACAAAAAACACAACCTTGTTTTCCAAGGGTAATCCAAACTATCCCGGGAAATGTAGCTATAACGAATCAACCTCCTAGTATAAGAGTAGTACAACCTGCTAGCCAACCGACACCTACTGCCTTAGTAGTATGTAAACAAATAATATGTGATTATCGACAATCGCTATGATAAACATTTGTATAAACTGATTTTCTTTTTAGAATAATATGAACGCTCCGCGATTAGCGTACGTGATGCAAAGTGGTGTAGGCCCGACAAGGCTATTACAAATATCACCGAACGCTGCAACGGTAAAATGAGTTTAACATTTTTCTATGTAAACGGATTAACAATGCTTTGAAGCGTATTATAGTTTCGTAATTTCATGACAAAATGTTGTATTTCTAGATACGGCCAGTAACTTCGTGTAATAGAACTTCGTTTCCAACATTAACGTACAAAACTGGTATGTAAGTGATATTATATAACAATATAAATAATGAGTTTAATTGCATTTTACTTTTACAGGAGTATCGACAGTAGCAAATGGAACAGTCAGAGTACTAACAACTTCGGCTCCTTCAAATATACAATTGAATAAGGTATTCTACTTATTACATAGATTGCTGATTCTATTTGTACGAATAAATTTGTTTCAATGACTCTGACGTTTTTCAGCATCCAGCTCCTTTACCGGATACACGAAATTATGCTATGAATCCTGTGTGGAAACTCCCGCCACCAGCTCCGTCTCTGAAAATTTCTAAAGTTGCCAATGGTATGTAACAATGGTTGGAATCAATAAGAAAATTCCGAGAAACATAAATATTCATTTTGATTGTGTAGGTATCGTACTGTCTTGGAATATGAATTTATCTGATAAGTATGCAGATATTGTTAGTTATCAACTATATGCATACCAAGAAGTTGCCGGTATTCCTCCTAATACATCGTTATGGAAAAAAGTAGGAGACGTTCGAGCTTTACCACTGCCCATGGCGTGCACTCTTACGCAAGTAATTAAAATAGTTGTTACTTTACAATTTTTATATTTACTGATTGACAATTTTCATATCTATAATTTATCTTCACAGTTTTCTGAAGGCAATAATTATTACTTCGCAGTACGAGCAGTTGACACACATTCCCGAAAAGGACAATATAGTACACCCGGAAATATTTCTTTATAAAATATACAACCATCATTAAGTTATTGTTTTCAATCTTACTTTTAACGCACAGTTATGGTATAACAAGTCATGACTCATATAACAACAAATTCTATGCAGTTTTCTAAATTATCGTCTTATTCGATCATGTATTATTTAATTTTGATTAGTGTATGTAAGATACATTTAATGAAAAAAATTGAAGTATTTGTAATTTAGAAATATTGTCTGTGTCTCGTAGTGCGGTATTCGGAAGGAATGTTAAAGAAATGTAAACAAATCATCTAATTGGTTAACACATACAGTTAAGTCGTATGCATTTTCGCTATTCGCTGAGAAAATTACCACTACCACTTCAGGTGTGTCGCATCGCGTGACGGTAAACTTCACACTCTCTTTACCCCTATATCGTTCCGAGTACTACGTTAAGAAACACAGATAGTATGTTGTATAGAGTACACAAACAAACGAATTTGTTGTTTAGTAGTAAGTATTTGTTTAATTATAAGTGATTACTGTTCTACAATTATTAGTAACTATGATTGCGTCTGTAGCTGAACATATTTTTCTTGCTCCTTTTTATACGCCTTTATTTATAAATTCAAAAAAATATAAAAATATTACTTGTGACAATGTACATAGTTCACCATTCTGTTTTGCTTATGAAAATTGCAATATACGAATTTTTATAAAATTTAGTGCCATGATTCATGAAGTATTATTCACGTGTCATCCAGTAGTATACAATAATTAAGTATAACAATAAATGTTTAAAATTTCGTGTATTCAATACGATATATGCATATAAAAAAAAAAAACAATGAATGGCAGTAACGTGCTGGCAAAAATCTACGTTTGTACAAAAGTACATAAAATACTCTAGTCAACAAGAATTTCTTTAGCAATTATTTTGACATTCTCACAACTTGTAAAGACTGCTACAATTAAAGACAAATACGGAATTGCTTAAAAGTCTGATATCGATATTATTCACTAAAAGTGTTCATAAATGTTGCTTCCTTACGTTATATACAAATAATGCCTACCCTCACTTTTTTACTAACTTTAATTTACTCTCCTTGTTATTTTGTGGACGAGTCTCGCAGATTCATAATTTGCTCAATTTTTGATACAATTGTAATAAATTTTAAGTGTTGAACGATAATATACACTATGCAGATTTCAACTATGCAAAAGAAAAAAGGCAATGAATTAGTAACTGTATATATTAAAATTTGTATATTCTGATTTTCAAAATCTGTAATCAGAATATATACAATCTGTAGCATAATTGTCTAATATTTTTAAGTTTCTCTTTTCTTTTTTGTGTGATAAAAATGTATAATAAAGTGATTGTTCATTTTTTAGATAAATTATTCGTGGAAAACAATTCCTAATATGATTCTTCTATTTTAAATGTTTAAAAATAAGTTTCTTAAAAAAAAAATCATGCAGTTCAATTTATTAAGCATTTAATAAATACGACTATACCAAGATTTTTTAAAATATGATAATTGTATTAACGTTAGATTACTAATGAATTTCTAAATAAAAACGAATAATTATTATAAACTAAGGCTTAACAATAAATGGAAAAGAATCATGTATATTTGGTACATTATTAACGCGGTTTGAAATTAAATTTCCCGCACTTTTGTGCACATTTTATTATAACTACAGTAACGGGAGCCTCGAATTCTGTGAGTGTGAATTGTACATACATATATGCATGTGAAGTTCTAATCTTGATTTCGTTGTAATTAATTTAGAGATTGGCAATGTGTATAGCAAGTACGAAACATGAACCGGTGAGAAATTTTCCACTGTTCTTAGATTCTGTAAACTAAACGAATAATATATAGAAAAATTTTCATCATTTGCCCAAAACCTTCAATAAATCGTAGACTTATAAAACGATTAGCTGCTAAAATGTCGGTTGTATTGCTAAATCTGTGGATCGCATCATAACGATATTGAACAATTAAAGGGAAAACCATATATGTATTATAAACAAGCAATAAAATGTCGTATTGTTTTTAAACCTGATACCCTGCACGCTTAGAATTAAACGGAATCACACAAGCGAGAAAATAACCAACGGATAATAAGCAATGGTTTTAACAGAATTGTTACTTACTGGCACCGTTATTAATAAAAACACGTGATTATACCAGAAACATATCGAAAACTTCCTATCGTTCGAATTATTTTAATTTGTAAGAATTCATAATTTCATGTGGTATAATAGATTGTCACCGGAGTCGGCTCTATCTTGTGTTTCTCATACGCGTTAAGTGAGTCACAAGGATACGCGTATTATGTCAAACACAAAACAAATACGATTTCTGTAAAGATATCACCGTGCAACGTAGAGTGATAATCTATTTTCCGATACTCTGAGAAAAAGTGTGAAACAAGTGGGGGCGGAAGTAGTTAGTCGGTAATTTGTGTACACTGTTTGCTGCACTTTGTGTCATAGGACACGAATAGTCCGTGAAATTAGAAAAAAAGGGCATAAAATCGAAGCGCATCCTAACGGAATGATCGAATTGTCAATAGATACGCATTCCTTTGGATAATGAGTATGTGTGAATATTACGTAGCAATTTTCTTACTTTCGCGACATATCTCGGATTGACAAGCACAACATAAATATTCCTCGGGAACGACGAATATTTTTCAATTATTTCGTTACCGATTAACAATCCGTTCCGAGGTATATATGTTCGTACATTGTTCGCTATTATTTCGATTCTTCGGTTAACTATTGAAAAAGCTTACATTTTTTAAGATTAAGTAAAGAACTCCGTGTGTCAACAGTTTCGCATTAAAATGCAAATATTTTGTGAACGTTGTGTCGTAACTGTTTAATAGAAATCGATATCGTTTCTAATCACCTTGAAATTACACGAGGAGGAATATAGTAAAAATAATGAAAAAAAGAACGAAATATAGCAAATATTGTGAAGTTATGCCATAATGAATGAATTAAAATGTGCAGTGGCAAATAATTTTGTGGGTGTGACATATCCAGTTTTCATGATTTGCCTATGTCACTTGTTACATAGAAGATACAGTTGCAAACAGATTAGAAAAACCTGATAAACATAATTTTTATCTGCAACTGGTGGTGAAATTTTGATTGACAATTAGGGGATGCCCAGCCTACACTCGCTCGTCGTTCGACGGGCTCCACTAATGGATATGGGTACTGCTACCAGCTCTGTGACATCTGTAAATCCTTCTACCAAAATTACTACCAATCAGAAAAAGGTTGAAAAATCCAATAAACTCACTGGAGTCAGATTACCTTTATTACGCAAAGAAGCAAGCGTCGTCAATCTTTCCTTGACAGAAAGGACAACGTTGGGAAAAGGGGTGGATGCACCTCTACTTAGACCTGAGAGCAGTGCCAGTTTAGAAGCTCGTGGTAGTAGCTGGTTGAGCTTAGGTCCAGGTGTATTAAGAAAATGTGAAACTGCAGTAGGTTTGAGCACTTCAGCTTTGGAAGGCAGACCTATAAATCGCAGTCGAGTATGTTCTCGTTGCTCCAGTTTGTTGTCACTGGCTTCCAGTTCACGTTATAGTTCGGCTGTGGGCACTTTTGTTCCAGCAGGCTCTCAGCAAGTGATTGGACGTCTTTTTTGTAAATTATGTCTTGTTGAAACTTCTCTTTCTAAAACATTTAAGATAGAAGGCTGTGGTTGTTCCTATTGTAAAGATGTAAGTATTATTCTTCTCCTATATAAGAGAATACATTGTATAATATTGTTGTGTTATAGTGTATGAAAGCATATGTTGAATTTGAAATTGAAGAAGGTGCATATGAAATTAGTTGCCCCGATGCACAATGCGACCATGGAGCAATACTTTCTGTAAAAGAAATAGCAAGCCTTGTTAGTACTGAACTTATGGAAAAACATCATAAGTTTCGATTGAACAGAGGTAAGTAATGTTTATTACATAAATTCTTACTTATTGGTGAATAAGTTTTGATACAATAATCTAACAATTTCAATGTATTGTATAGACGTGTCTATGGATAAAGCACGTGCATGGTGTCCACGTGCTGGTTGTGAAACAATATGTCCAATAAATTCTCCTGGTTCAAATGGAACTGCTGTTGGACCTGTTCACTGTCCTAACTGCTCTATAGACTTTTGTTCTATATGTAGAGAGTCTTGGCATAATGGTCCTTGTTCTGATCTTTCATTAGGTATACCATTCGATGGTGACCATATTAAATGCTGTCCCATGTGTTCTGTACCTATTGAAAAGGACGAAGGATGTGCTCAAATGATGTGCAACAGGTGTAAACATGTTTTTTGCTGGTATTGTTTAGCTTCTTTAGATGTAAGTATAATTATTTACAGTATATTGAAAATGACGTAGTACTCTTAACTATTTCTTCTAAAGATTATTCAATTTCATAATTATATGAATACAACAGGACGACTTTTTATTGCGACATTACGACAAAGGACCATGTAAAAATAAATTGGGTCATTCGCGTGCGTCGGTCATTTGGCACAGAACACAAGTCATTGGAATTTTTGCTGGATTTGGGTTACTCTTGCTTCTTGCATCGCCGTTACTTTTATTGGCTGCGCCTTGTATTGTCTGTTGTAAATGTCGTGTTTGTGGTTCTTCTAGACTTGAACAGGAAGAAGGTGACACTGCAACATAGGAACTCTAAAAGTTTTTCAATATCTCCTGTTGTTTCTTTTCAATATGATAAACAGTTAAATTATATTACTCAATATGTGAATGTGATCGGCGACTTGTATAGATATACATTGAATCGAAAAATTCTATAATATATGTCTTAATATCAAATACACTTATAAAAAGTTTTTACTTTTGTGAGAGGGGTTTGCATTCTTTTTTTGTACTACTATCTATGGATGTTACGTTTTGTTCTTTTTTTTTAATTAAAGGGTACTTCGACTATGTTGACTTTGAGTTTATAGAAATATTTCCATGTACGTGTATATATTTATAGTATGATTATCGTTAAGTAAGAAACTTACAAAGTTTACTGAAAGCTACTTAATACTTCATTATTTCTCGGGAGTTGTTAAGGTGATTTTGAAAGGCAGTGATGATTTTTTAGTTTAATCAGGCATTACTAACATTTTTACGTTTAAACATGTCCGATTAACTGAATCACAAATGTTCATGAACTTCGTAGATAACATTCCAGAAAGTTATATTTACACCAAACGTACTGCCACGTCCAAAATATGATTTTTTTTACTGTACAGTTTCATTTTTATATTTATATAATTTTCTTTCAATATATTTGCACGGAAATTGTTACACTCATCCATTATTTTCATGTACTTTTAATGTTCTTCTGTTTTACGCCTGACCTAACAAGTTTGCAAGTACACGAATATAGATATAAACAAATAACTAAACAATGTATATCTATATGTATGTCTGTTCTGAAACCTCAAGATAGAGGTGCAACTTCAACGAAAAATTATTAACTATTGGTTGCATAGCAGAACTTGTTCGTACTATTTTCTTTGTAAATGCTTGTTCTATTATATTGCAGAATTAATTACATGAATAATACATGTACATTATTATAGACAAGTACGAATAGTAGTGTAGAATATAAGTTCTACGATATTTGCAAAAAAATGTAAAATTTAGAATATTTGTAAATTTCATTCTTAATAGATATTTAATATATTTACTATTAATTATATAATTATTATAACGGATTTCTTAATTTAAAAGAACATTATTCTGTACATGTTGTAATGCTATCGAAATTCAATTTTTCGAATTTGTAATAGGCTGTAGACCAAGAATAGCGAAGAAGCAGTATGTTATAATGTTTAACGAATAAAATTATATAATTACGGAATATATTGCAAATCATTTTTTGATAATAATCATGCGCTATGCTAATTAAGTATATGTTTTTATCCAAAAAGGAGAAAAATAATATAAGCTTCATATAACTTAAACAACCATGTTTGGTGTTATGGTACAAAAATATTTTTTCGTTGATTGTACGCGTATGCGTAAAGATACATAAATATAATTATCCAATTAAGATGCATAAATAGTTTATTCAAAATAAAACGGGAAATGAAAAATCAAATAAACTATATGAGACATAACAAGTTTCTCAAGCAGATATCTCAATTATTAACTATTCAGAACAATTGTGTGTAAATAACGACTAAGTTATATATATATGTACATTTATATGTGCATATAATGTAAATATGCACATACACTATACGCATATTTGTGTATGTGTATACAGAAATGCATATATATATATATGTGTGTGTGTATGATAACTCATCTTTAAATTATACATATAAGATGTATATGTAAATACTTGTAATTGTTTAATGCGTTTAAGCATAGAAGTCATTTGAATGCGTAATTACATAACTTAAAAAATGTAACAGATTTAAAGTTATACTAGAAAATTAAGATAGCAAATCATTTGCTATTGTCCTAGTTGTATGCTATCGTAAAATTAGTAAATAGATTTTCAAACTAATTAATGTTACAAACATTCTACTTTGTAATTTTCCCACTGCAATATAATATTTTTCAAAATATCACATAAATAATCAGATTATAAGTTCCATAAACTTAAAGAATTATTCAATCAATTTTACATAGATATGAAATAATTGAAACTTAATGAAATTTCAGTGTATCTAATTATTTGTAAGCATTTAGAGTCTCTAAACACTATATTAATTAATAACATGTTTGTAAGTTAATATTACTTGCGTAATAAACACTTCTGTTATTTTTACATAAAAGCATTGCATATACTTACGGTTTTCATGATAAACAGTGAAAGTTGAATAAATTTAATTTATTGTTGTTAAAACGTAATATTAGGAATACTTTTCCTACTAGAAATATACACAGAATTGTCGTTTTTCAAATGGTAGTTGTTGCTTTTCTTTCCTGCAGAAAAATTTTTACATGGCGAAACAATTTTGATTCTTACAGTTGTTAGGAAATTAAAAAATAGGGATGTTTTTGACAATAACGTCATTGTTTATTACACAATAACCCATTTATTATTTTTTTAATACAATATTTTTTGTAAGAAAACTCATAACTTGATTGGGTTAGAATTGCTTGGAATGAAAAGATTTTTGTGTCATTAAGATGCATTAGATCACACGCAGAATTCTCAGTAACAACAAGTTTCCACTTGGTAAAGTTTCATAGGGTTGTATACTTCGTAAATTCTTTGGTAATTTAATGCATCTTACTTACTGATCTTAATGGACCATCGGTAAATCAGGAGATGGTGCGATACTTTTATGGATTACACGATGATAGTTCTGTAGTCCTACTAAGAAGCTGTGATAGACTTTAGATTTATGTTCAAATACGTCGCTAGATAAAAAAAGAAGAGGAAATAACAATCAGTAATCTAAGTCTATGTATTACAATACATTATTAGGACCATTGTAAAATAGTTAGTGTCAAAAAAATATAATTAATAAATTTAATAAAAACGATTAAACGTAACGGCGGTTGGTGAATGGATTATTTCATCAGACCCTTGGCTTTAAATAAGTCTCTCATTAAGCCTTTTAAGTACCCAATCTCTCGCTGCAAGTCTTTTACTTGATCCTTTAATTTGTCGTTGTGATCCGTGAGCTCGCGCTCTTCTCCCAATATTTCTTTGATTTCTTGTTTTTTCTTTTGCCTATAACGCGTCGCCGCATTCTTGTTTTGTTCCTTTTTCCGGACTTTTTTGTCTTCCACGGTCGGACGCGAATATGGTTTCTGACGGCTTCTGGCTGAGGAGCCCGTCGAGTGTTTTGTACATTTTCTTTCGGTTTCGAAAATCCAATCTGGATCGTCTACGGAATCTTCCGATGACGTGTAGCTACCACCTGAACTCGTGCATGGGCTAGATGGCGAAATGTCCTCGGTTTGCAATCGCACATATTCATCGACCACAGCTAAGTCGTGCGCAACATTTGTGTTTAATGGATCTAATGCTATACTTTTTGGATTCCATTGTACAGGTACAACTTCATTGGTGTACGTTTTTTCCTCAGGGACCACCACATCATACATGGGTTGATGATTGGAGTATAATGGTTGTACAGGTTGTAAAGTAATGAGTAATTGGGTGTCCACGCTTAATGATTTATGCGGTTGTGGCAGTGGCGGTGGTGACTGAGGTGGTGTTAGCGTGGAACTTGATGTGGGAACTATTTGATGACAAGCTTCCACATCTCCCAGAACAGTTTCAAACTCTTGCAGTAGAGTTTGGGTATCATCTTGCTGAGGGATCTTCGAAATTTCATTATAAGTGGTTGGTTTAAGATGTACATTCTCGGGACCTGATAATTCCTCAAAAATGGGCAATTCTATCTTTTCTTCCAACCAATCTGAAAAAGGTTCTGTAAAAAGAAAGTTTTTTTTTTAAATATAAACAAGAATTACTGGTTTAGTCTTTAAGATAAGGAAGTACAGAAAACAGTCTGCTTTAAACATCAGTCATTAAGTGCTCACAGATTTTATATCAAACAAAACATTGATACCACATTATCAGATCTGTTGCTCAGACATATATTTATAGTAGATCTATAGATTATACTCGTTTAATTTTTAAATTTAATTGGAACTGGAAAAAATAACATCCTCTGTATTTTATACAATTTAACAGAATAGAAGTTAACAGTACTTTTACTTGTCTTGCATGAACAATAAGTAGGAGTGGTACATTGATGTATATATAATTTCATGGACATTGCCAGCTCAACTAGAAAAACAAGTTCTTGATTTGCAATTTCTTTGGTTACTAATATTCTTGATGCAATCAATACTTGTATAATACATTATTTAGAGTACAGTGTGATATTAAGATTGTTAGAATGCAGCTTATGCTAAAATTTCAAATTTTATTTAAAGGAAAATAAAAAATTTCGAGTCACCGTACAAATATAGATTAAATTCGGAAAAAGAAATTGTCTAATTAAAACGTATTCAGGAAGTGTTCAAACTTTTTCTATGGTATAATTTTGAAATTTTAGTTATAACATTCTAATTCTTTATTTTTCCATATATTTCAATACGTTTTACTATGTTAAACATTTAACGTCTGATAAACTACCCCTAACCTATTTCTTCGTGAAACTTTGATCAGGCTTCACTTGAAATATGGTAGTTATCTGCATTTAAATGCAGAGGGCAAGGGGTTAGATAAGAATTTTTTAAAATATAAAGATTTATATAAGTACATAGTACAATTATATCTTCAAGCGTGCCTTACGAATTAGCATTAATAGTATATGCAATAGCTAATAAGGAAAGTATACATTCAATTTTATTTCATAATATATAATATCATTATAACACGATCTGATATAAATTGAAAACTCATTTTCCTGCGTACTTTACGTTTATCGGTATGTACAACAATTGAAAATTGGGCCAAACTTTAGGAGTTGCCTTCTCTAACTTTTAATGCCCGTTACGACCGACATTCTATCCATTTAGACGTGCGTATCGTGTGTTCGAAGATTGCGCGGAACAATTTAATGCGCGCGCGATGTATTTAGAAGTTAGGCTTAAATTCGAACGTATAATTTGACAGTAATATATTTAGTAACGTTGCGATCCAGTTCCATGGTATGATAATGCGAACAATGTGGTAACAGTGCTCTGATACGCGTAATAAAGATATTTTTCATTCGATGTGAATGCTAGAAAGAGAGGGGAAATCTTGTAAGCGAAAGGAAACGTACCACTGTAACATATAGCAGCCATTATCACGTGTAGCGTGTTTTCGCGAACCTTTTTTTATTCAAAGAGCAATATATGTGTATATAATAATATGAAAAATATATGTATATCTATATATATGTGTGTGTGTATATATATATATATAAGTGGAAAAATAATGTTCTTGAAGCACGGTATACGATGTATTTTTTTTTTTCAATGTGAAGCAGCCAAAAGTCTACCAATAGGGACGCGTATCGTCCTAGTTCAACGTCTTTTTACTAATTTTTGGGAATTTACAATAATCTCTCGGTTCCACGTGTAGCGATATGCGAACTGCATGCTATCATACAACATTAGCACACTCAGGCATCGAGACAATTCGTCGTTTTCTCGCAACACTTTTAAAGATGCCAGTATCGTTTTATTGCCGTTCGATCGGTTTTTTGTCTCTCTCGTCGCGACTTGACTTCAACTAGATATGTCCATGAATGTTACACACTTCACCAATCACTTTTCATCGATTGACAAATCTATCGAAGAATATTCCCGTTCGTAATTGTCTTCACGGCCCCGGAATGGTTTCGGGTTAAATTCCAATGCGACCGCTGCAGCTTTTGGTCCCCGCGATCGATATATAGATCTCGTGAACACGTGTAAACACGCTAACGTATGTTGGGAATAATAATTACGTTCCGAATGGGGATCGACAGATCGCCGGCGAAGCTACAGTGTTTACAATATGTTGTTACTAATCGTCGAATGCAGTACAGCGTACGATTCACCATACACCAATTGGATCGTTTGATTTTTAAACGTAGAGATCACTGACACACACAGTGGAGTTCCTACTGTAGCAGATTTCGTCGGCCACGAAGTCACGACTCCGGCACTGGCGCGACACGATTAGTCGAACGGAGATATTTGCACGTTTGAAACAACAACAATGCGCGACGAGCCCGGAAAACGATCACGTATCGTCAGAAAGTCGACTCGTGACGAAGACTAATCGACGGAATCGTACGATCAGTTTGCAATACTGCTGAGAGACCACTCCTGCTTATCTTTGGATTTTCCCCTCTGCCGCCCCTACTCCAACGCAACTAAACACACGTCATTCCCCTATCGGCCTTCAACCAAAGCAGTTTGTATAGAGGTTAACCAGTTTGTCCCACTCTCTTTTTCAGAAAAAAAAGAAGAAGAAAGAAAAATGAGATACACACTGGAGGAAGCGGGAAGAATGAAAGCGATACCGAGTATCGAGAATGCTGTCCGATAAAATGCGTTGAACGTTAGCCTCTGTCCTTTTCGTATGTAGAGCTTCGAAAACCCGGGGACGCTGACTTAATCGATGCATGCGTAAGAACGAGCTGCAAGTTTTCTCCTACTTTTACGCAGTTTGGTATTTAGAGATATATCGAGACCGTAATATCTATTGCTCGCCGCAGACGCCATGCAGCGGTGATAATCTTCATCAAACTTTTTAATTCCCCAGCTATAGTTCTCGATGCCGTATGCATGCGTACTGCAGTGAAGTAACTATAAGACTATTTTTAAACGTTATTTCATTTGTGAATAAACAACAATGTTTTAGATTGTGAAACAAATTAACAGAAATATTGAGATAATTGTTACAATTCAGAAATTTATAGTCGTACCGAATTAGAGTAAATTTTTTTTTATACAAAGCTTAGCTTCTTGAAAACAAACTTTGACCTACTTTTCCTAGTAAAATTATACTTGTTTTCAATTGTACCATGATTTCAGATCTCCTATATATAAATTTACAACAGCTACTGTTTTTTTGTATACATGTTGGGATTATAATGCAACTTTGTGATAGGAAAGGTCACCTGATAAATGTTTCTTGCATTTGTGGTGACCTTTCATGAATTTCTTTTATACATGGCTGACGATCCTGTGCAAATTCCAATTAATTTTTTCTACTGGAATTAACTTCTACTTGTAGAGTTAAGAAGCTTGTTTAATATTTATATACAAATAATGTATGATAGAACAGTTCTTTGCAACAGTACTCAATAAAAATATCCATCCTTTCATCCTTGAAAAAATCATTAACATTTATATATAGATACCGATGCAATTGATTACAGAATTTTGAGAAAGCTTACCTTCCTTAATCCATTCGTCCAACTGCTCTAAAAGTTTTGTAGCAACTTGTGCTCGGGTGGAATACTCTTCGTACAGAACTGGTTCAACATTTTTAGCAGGCTCTACAGACTTATCATCGAATAGAAGCCAGTCATCCTCTACATCGGTCGATAGTGTCCCACTAGGGGACACTGGCTCTAGCTTCCACATCCAAACTCCTTGGTCCTGATCGGCTGACATTGTTGACACGGTCCCAATCAAGAGGTATCAATAAATAATGAAAAGAAATTTGTGTCGTCTGTGCGACGTAGCTCGAAGCGAGCGCCATATTGGCTCTGCAAATGTAAAAGACATATAGTGAGGTAAATATAAAAATATATACGATACCTATGCTAGGTAAAACGACCTCTAGTCCTCGACTACCTTGCAACTTCTATACGGGTCATACAATTATTTGCCTACATTAGAAAATGAGTATTGTTGACGTACTAAATTCAGTTAGGGTAATAAATTATTATTACACAATGTTACATATGTACCTTATAATAGGACAATACATTATAATAAATTTTGAATTTGTACTCTATTAATCTACGTCTTTAATATATCGTTTTCAATCCCGAGATTACGTGCAAAGAAAAATAAATTATTCACATAAAATTCGTGAACTGTAAATTGCAAATTGTACGAGCTGTTCGAAAATTTCAAACCGAACCGAATACGCGCGTTATTTCCCAGTTACATTATGTAACTTACAAGCGACTCATCGTTGTAGCAATGCTCGTGGAAAATATGAGCAGAAATTACAACTTCATGACGCAATACCGGACCCATGTCATCTGGTGAAATTTTTCGATGGTACTCGCTGTGCGTGTATCCCACAACTTTGTTTATCGTGAACAGTACACGACACTGATATCGTAGTATAATAAGTAAAACTCGTTCTTCGGCGATAGCGTCATTCACGAACGTAAAGTGTTTGGCCGCGAGGTGATGATTCACAAAATGGCAGACACGACACCGTACATACGCATTCGGAACGAACTCCGTACGCAGCCCTTAGGGTTATCAAATTGTACTTACTGCATGATTATATAGTTGTGTAGGCACACTTGCGTGTGCAAGCCGCTCGGTGAACTATTGACTCATCTTGCTCGTCGCGAGAAACTTGATGAAAATTCGAACGTCTTTCCTTTGCGAAGCATGGATGGAGAATAAGCGTCACCTTCTACCGAGAATTTGACCGCTCGGGTCACGTGATCTGGGAATGCGTACGCAAGGGTGCTCAGTTCGAGCCGATTTCGCGGATCTTCTGCGCAGACAACGTGAAAGTTGGAATTCACATTTATTGCGGTCGTTTCGCGTGCTACTTTCCCTCCGAAAATCTTCGATCACGTTAAAAACCATCCCACAGGATTTTTACAGGGCACCGATAAACGAATTTATTAATTACAGGGGAATTCAAGAAGAAGACGAATTTTCGAAATAAAATGCTTACTAGTTTATTCGTTTTATGTAGTTTACCTCGTTCTCTTATATTTTCTAGTCATTTTTTTTTCATCCTGCCGCGACTTACCACTAACACAATGTTTTTCTCAATCAACGAACATAAAAACGTAATATACACATATACACGCATTTACTATATTAACTATTTTTATTTTGCTTGAGGTAATCGTTCCTGAAACTCTGACTTAGAAATAATCCGATCTTCGTTCTGATATACACCGGCGGGATCGACGCGAAAATCTTCTGGATCCCGTGGCCCCAATAACCAGTACTAGTGTCCAGTTTCCCGAGAGTATTGATCGCGTTTTTGGCGTAAGTCGTTGCGTTCGGCACGAGAATGCTGGTCACCTGCAACCATTCAGAATCCTATCAACTTTTCACCTTATTTCTACGGTCTTTCTTTCTTCCGTTGTAATCATCGCGGGGCCTATATACTGTATCAAGCGAATCGATCACGCGTAGCCTTCGTATCGAGACAGAAGCGAATTAAGAAGCGCTAGAACCTAAGTAATTGTCAACTTCGTCCTTGATCATCCTATATTCCATTTACCTTATTCCACCTGCTAATTCAATTTTTATTTCGCACTCTAAACAAATCGATAAATTACTTATGCAGCTTCGCGTTACCTGCAGCTTCTCGCTGTACGCGTTCATCTTCGTGTTGACGAAGAACGGCGTCAAGTGTTGCACCGTCAATCCGAACCTCGAGTACTCGCTTCTGATGGCCTCCGAGAAGCTCCGGATGTATGCTTTCGTCGCTGCGTAAACGGTCATCAAAGGCAGCGGCTGCAGCTCCGAGCCGGAAGAAATGTTCACGATGGCGCCTTTCCCGCGCTTTTGCATTTCCCCGATGAGCAGCCGCGTCATTAGCGTGGTTGCGCCGACGTTCAAAGCGATGATGTCCCACAGCTCGTTTTCCGGTACCTCGCCGAGATACATCGGGTAGCTGTACATCATGCCGACGTTGTTCACTAGAAATTCAACACCGGTCGGATATCATCAGCTGTCGCAGCACTTTCCCGCGCTTTCTTCAGCGACTCATCCGAAGCTTCGAATTCACACCCTTCACCCTCTCGACTTTTAACTTCACCCGCGCTAATCACTCTCGCACGCGTTACCCTTCCATTTCCCGAGAAAAACCGATTCTCGATTACCTAAGATTCCAACGGGAACGTCCGCTAATTGTTCTTTCAGCTTCTCGTAGATTTCCCTCCCTTTGCTGAAGTCCGCCACGATGATCTTCACGTCGGTCCCCGGATTCTCCTCGAGAATCTCATCTCGGGTCTTCTCCAGTTTCTCCAAGGTTCGACTGATCAACACCAGATTCACACCTCTGCCAGCTAACTCCTTCGCGTAAGCCTTCCCGATGCCATCGGTGGATCCCGTGACCACTGTAATTTAAATGAATCGCGCGATCGAATCGAAAAGGACTGGGTTAGATCGACGGTGTCGAAACAATGATTACTCACCGGCCCATTCGCCGAATTTCGTTTTCAGATCGATCGGCGTCGAGTCGAAGATCGGCAAGAGAATTTCCCAGACGGCCTCGGCGAGCCTGGCGATGTTCAGAAGTAACCATAAGACGACGAAACCGATCAGCAACCACAACGCTAATTGCAACACCATTTTTCTTCAACCGACGACGATGTAATACTTCGGCTCGCGGTTCTTCTCGCACCACCTCCGGCTTTCTAGACTTAAACAGTTGTTCGACCTTCACCCGTTGTACAACATTTAGGCGCACGCTCCGGTAATTTTTATTGAGTCATCCCCGTTATTAAATGTAAAACGGTCATATCGACAGATAGGATATCTAATCGAGTAGATTCTTCAAATATAGACTGAGCACGACTGAAATCTGACTGCTATCGAACCGTTTTCAGTAACTTCAGAATTAGTCGGTAAAATGTGCGTTCGATTAGCGTTGGTCTTCGAACCGGACACCAGCACACTCAGGGCGAAGCGCGTTCCATGGTTTTGCACACCACCCTCGATTTTCCGTTAGGCGATCTCGTCTGTCTGTTTTTCGTAAGATGATCTACCGACGAAAGCCAAAGCAAGACTAAAGTCATTGAGGGCAAGTAGACGGCACACAGATGGTGCTCGAAGGTAAAGTACTTTCTCTAGTCGTCACGCGAGCTATGAGGCAACAGATCGTGCAGTTTCGGATGAGGCTCTCTTTACACACGCGTACACACTCCTATACGGGCCCCGATATCCGAATCCGTCCCCAGCCGATCTGTCTACCGGATCATGTGCCTCGTTAATTGATAGTAAGCGGCTCATTGTTGCGTGGCGCTTTCATAGGCTGGTGTGCTCCGTGGCTTGGCAATTTGCCATGTTTCACCTCCGGCGAAACGCGTCGCCTAGCGATTATTAATGCGGAGGCATCATTTGCATACGTTTTTGAAACGATAAAAATAACCTCGTGTCTATATTACGGGATTAAGGAGAGTTCCTGCTCCTCGGAACGACAGGAACGCTTTCTCGAGATGATGAAGTGGTTCTCGGCCGTGTCAACCTTTCGGAAAAATATTTGTCTACCGTTCTCGGTGTGGGTCTCGTATGCAAAATGAAAATTTAGTTGGTCGATTACGAGAAAGTGGAGGCAAACGACTCTCCCTCTTGTCTGGTCTCGTTTTAACACTTTATCGACCGGCGATTATTTCAGAATTTTTGTAACGCCTATGATCCATGACTGAAAACTTTTTAATGGATCTTTCAAAGCTGACAGCAATTTTTCTTGCGGATCAACAATGCATCTCCAATAATATTGTCTAATAATGTTGTTACAAATTGGAACCTAAAAATAGAATTTTAAGCTTCATTTTTATACAGCGCAAATATTGAAAAGCCTATTAATAGGCTTCCGGTCGATAAAGTGTTAAGCGGCCTTCGCTTTAATCGTTGTCATTCTTTTGTAACAATAGTAGAGAATTTGACAAAAGACGGTCAATAATGTGTTCGTGTATTATTGTATATATATGAACGGAAATAATAAATATTTTATGCATCGTTTATTTGAAACTTGCGTACGGGAAATGTATTTGAACGCCAAATACACGATTCTCGAACAATTGCACGTTTAACACTTTGACTGCCATGTCACCCATATATTGGTGACAGAATTATTTGTCCATTTTTAAAAATAAATTTGTACATTAATATAATCGTTGCACTACATTTAGTTGATATCTGAAGAATACAAGAAGGTTGATAGAAAATTATATGCAGAGAGAATGTAGCACAGTATAAAGATATAAATTGCTTTAACACTTTGACTGCCATGTCATCCACATATAGGTGACAGAGTAATTTGTCCATTTTTTAAAATAAATTTGTACATTAATTAAAATTTGAAGAATACAAGAACGTTGATAGAGAACTATATGCCATACATTTAAAGTGTCCAATCGCTGCTTCATTAAATAAATTAATTTGATTTTATAAAATTTTCGAGGTCGCCAGTTGGACAGTCAACGTGTTAAACAGTGAGAATTTCGTAAGAAATGATCGTGTAACAATAAATTCGGACTCGTTTCGAAGTTGGACGTCTTCGGTTTCATAATGTACCACGAAGTTTATTTTAAGATTGTTTTACACGATGTAGCGAGCTAGAAACCGAGCATGCGTTTTCTTTCTCCAAAATGTTACACGTTCAAATAACTGTTAAAACATCGAACAACCTTTTCCGGGATTTTTACCGTTCTAGATTCGAAGATTGAAGCTTCCTCTTTACAAAGATGCCTTAAAAATTGTTCTACGACTTTTTATCACTAGAATGACATTTTATCACTTTGAACTTGTTCTCCATTTTTAGTCCATGAAACAGAGAAAAAGAAAATCGTACATCAATTTTTAAGGAGTCGTTGTAAAGAGGAGATTTCAGTTTTCAAATTTGTGAAAGTTTTAGGTACCAGAAAAATGATTGAAAGCTTTTTTAAGGAAGACTAGATCCGCGGTTTCTCATCTGCTAGATCGTGTAAAAATATCTTAGAGGAAAATAAACACTGCTTTGCGAGAGTGGAGACTTTCATACTTTGAAACTGGTACAGGCTTATGGCAGTGTCGTGGGTTTTTTTTATGAAATAAATGCGACTTAAATATTTTCCTACAAATTTTAAGAGAAATTGTTCAACTCACCAATTGTTTATTCAGTGCGAGTTCCAGTCCCACATGGGTCTATTGTAGGTATTTCATGTTTATCGTTTTAGCAAGCTGAAAACGAGAGATTGGCATTTTTGAATCATTGAATCACTGTTTAAGTTTATCTATTTCTACCGTAGATGCATAAAATATGCAGTCTGTTCATTACTCTGGAGAACTATCTTTTGTGGGAAGGTTTAACCTTAACACTCCAATGGCTCCTCTGAGGAGCCACTAAAAATTGCCATACTATTATTCGAAACAACTATTACCCGGCCATAATTGCATTTAATGAATCGTTAAAAATAGTACTGTTGTGCGTACAAGTAACAGCAATAAATTCAATATGCAAGAAAGAAAATGAATCATGTACGATGTAATTATTCTACGTAAAAGAAATTACTCGATTTTGGAATTAAAATTGCTCGGAGTGCAAAGGGTTAAAATTAAACTGTTGTCAGGTTAACGAAAGAAAAGAAAATAGATATACATTTTATCTATACATTTTATCTTCTAAAGACGAACAATTTTATTAGTATAGTCGCTTGCAATAATATCTGGACACGTTTAAAAAGACGATAGCCTTTTTGATATTGGACTGAACAATTTGAATGTTTTCTGAGCAACGAGATTAATTAATTTGGTGCACTACGTGATTTAGAAAAAGTCGTAATAAAATACATATTTTACAGATCTGTGCCAATTTCATAAAAATTTATCAACGTTGCTTGAATATGATCGTAATTATAGTTTTTCTACAATTGTTCATCCCTAATTTAAGAGTGTTTCGTACAAGTCCTGTTAATTTCACTCGTTCGAGCGATCAGAGTCGTTAACAGTTACTATTAATTACTTGATAACGACGTTTGCACCTGGCACTACAACTTAGTTAATTTTAGAACGAACGAATCGATGTTCTGCGCTGCCAGTATCACGGACACAATTTTTATGCAAATTTTCAGCACCGGTCGATGATTACCGCTACCTCAACTTGCTGAAAAGTTAACCGCCTTTTCAAAGTTCTGGAATATTATTTCAAAATAATAATTTCAGATGTTTAACGCTATTAAACGCACCTGATTCGCGCAGAGGGTTAAAAACGCAGGAAATTATTGCCGTTAGGATATGCAACTCTTCCAAAAGAACATAGTCGAGGATTTCGGAAGGCTCTTGACCCAAATTAGAAACTCGTCGCTGTTTCTAAATAACAAAATAATCCAAATAATAAAAAATAAACTCACCCTCTTCGCTCGGACCGTTCAACCCTACTAAGGCTCTTCTACCCGAAAAAAGTCTACACTTTAGAGACATTACGCGACCAGAAACTTCTGTATTCCAAAGGTTCCATCATTTGTAGAAGAGAAGAACGCAAGAATGCAAATTCCGCGTTTCGAAAAAATCCGTTAACAACGCGGTCGATTCTTGCTACAGAAATATAAACAATTTGCAAACGGTTCGCGTACAATACTCGTGTTGCAGGTGGAGTCGGCGACACCGCATGCAAAAGTGGATCAACTCGAGAGAACAGTCTCCCGTTGTCTTATTTGCATGCTTGGAAGCGCAACAGTGCGGCTTTGCGTCTGATAAAACATCCGATAATTTTCCTACAAATATTCCGTCCGTTTATCAAACAGTATAAAAACGTAATTCATAGATCAACAAAGAGTCAACGGAACGGTGCGCGTAAAATTAACAGTCTCCGAATGATCTACGAAACTCTCTTATTCACTTCTCGAAAGACGACTGCGGTTTTGATCGTCGGACGATTCTTGGCCGACAGCATAACTTCTCTTGAGAAATAAAAGAAAAAGAAAACAAGCGAAAAGCGGTTCCCAAATTGTACAGTTAGTAACAGAGAAATCGTCCCAAAACGAAAGAGAACGTCGTTGGTCCCCGGTCTTGGGAACGGTTTAACCCTTAGCACTCTGATGGCTCCTCTGAGGGGACATTAAAAATTGCCATACTATAGTGTATCACTATATTTGCGTTTAAGAAGTCGGTGAAAATTCAAGTGTTGCACGTACGAGTTATAGTAATAAACTTTCTGTGCACAACAGGAAATAAACCATGTACAATGGAACTATTGTACATTGAAAAGTATCACGATTTTGGAATTAAAATTGCTCGGAGTGCAAAGGGTTAACCCATTGACTGCCACGCAAATTTAGCGCGTCTTGCCCTGGGTGCCACGATTTTATTTTAATATAATTAATTTAATATATAGTTTTAATAATAATTTTAACAATAAAAATTGATAATCAATATGTTCTCTACACTGTATACATTTTTCATTTATCCTTTCTAACAGTTCCTAACTCAAATAGCCATTTGTAGTAAACTTGCAGCACCCACTACGAGATATCTCGTAGCTGGCAGTTTTGGTACAGACACCAAGAGATATCTCGTAGTTGACAGTCAATGGGTTAACCAGTTAGCTGTGTTCGACGAGTATACTCGTCATGCAGAATTGGCAGTATTTTGTGTCTATTTTAGTATTTTAGCTATTTAAATAGTAATTCTAGCAAAAACTAAAATGTATTTGTAAATTTCAATATGTCTAAAATATTTGGAGATCGAGAGGAAATAAAACGAGCAAATAAAAAGTATAAATAATTGCAGATGGATGCCGAGTCAAATTGGCTCGGTCCGTAAATCTAGTGTTAAATCAATGCAATTAATTGCTGAAGAAAAGTCAAGACGTTTGATCCAATCTTAAAAAAGTTATTTAGATTTGAAGAGTGTCCGAATACTTTCGTGCGCTACTGTAGGTGCGCGCTTTGAAAAGCAGCCACAGTTAACTGGTTAAGACCGCTCATCCTTTGCACCTTCGAAAATCAAAATCCCCACGAATAATCAAACCTCTCGTCGCTCATTCAGGAATGTCACCCGGAGGAACAATATGTAAAACCAGACCCAGGGCTGTACCCGACAGGCGGGTTCGGCCGGGAGCGGTTGTTCGAATTTTGCCTGGCGTCGGAACGGCGACGAGCGGCTCAGGAGCGGGAACAGGTGGGAAAGGAAGATCGAGCCAGTGTCCCTGCTGAAGAAACGAAGATGCAATGTCCGGTGGCGCGCGCAGCTTCTTTCACTTCTACAAACTGGCACCACGTTCCATTCTTATGTCAGAAGGTCCCCGAGACAAGGCAATAGCCGGACTCTGTCCATCGGTTCGGCGGTGTTCGAGCCGTAAACCAGCCGTGCAACAGCGTTCTTCGAACGTGCCGCGTGTGTTCTTGATTTATCCGGCTGATCCAGAGAATTTTCGAGGGTCCTCCTCGATCCTCCTCACCATTTTCGGGTCGGCTACCTGCTCGAGCGGACCGCGCCTCGAGAGGATCGCTTCCAGAGCAACACATCTCGAGGAGGGCAGAATCACCGTTTCGGCGGCGGACGAATCGCCGAACCGGCTCCAAAGTCCGATTCCGTCTTACCACGTTTACTCGGATAGTCTGCTTCGCGGCGTGACGTGATCTACAACCTGCGTTAGGTGAGTTTTTCCCGTGGTCTTCGATTCAAGGATAGTAGGACGCGATTTTGCCCGGTCGGATGATCGCGCGCGGCGTTCCGGCCGCGTTCGCCGGCGTTCGTCGACGACCGTATTCGGTGACATCGTTTTTCCGGATCGTGATTCCTCGATATCGGTATCGGATTCCCCGGTTTCCTCGTTATCGGACTCGTTGTTCGTGTGCGGGGGTCAGCCGAAGGGGTCCATTTGTTCCGTCGAATTCCTCTGGCGTTGCGTAATCGTGCGAGACCTCGGTCGGCCCCGTCTCTATCGCCGATTCAGTTCACGCCGTTATCGGCGAATCGAATTCTCTGAACGCTCGTTGCACGCCATTCTTGGCAACCGGACAGAACCGACGCTCGCCGGGGACAGAGGTTGCGCGTCGGCAGGAAGGTCACCGAGGATGGTCCCCGCCGTTGGAGGAGAGCAAACGAGCACGTTAATATGCCGTAAGGTTGTTCATTCATTAGCGATCGGACAAGGTCGGCCACATCGGACCATGTTCCCGGGGCCGATTGCGCGAGTCATTGATGAGAAATCCAGCGGTTTCGACGGCCCTCGCGGCTGACAAAAGTGTCCGTACAGAGTTCTATTCGCGGGGACCGTTCCGATCGGAGTTTCATAATATGTATACGAGCATTCGATTCGGCTAATCGCAGCCCAGGTTTCAATGGGCTATCGTCGTCTCAACAAGATAATCCACGTGAGTCTCGAAAACGAAAATATTTACCGAGTGTTTGTCAAGCAGACGCGCGACTTCGGGTACACTACGAAATCGCGTGAAATTGTAATTATACGTTGGCACCAACCTACGTGTAATTGCGTTTCCATTGAGAACACGAAACTTTCGTTGGTGTGTGTTTGTCTTGATTCCACCGATCGGAATTAGGGGGGCTCTTAGCCGTTTCGCAAAGTTTTAATCTCTGTAACAATTTGCGTGAGGGAGTGTTAGATTTCGCGTAACGAGCATCGGCGATACTGTTATCACGGTCATCCGTGGTCACGTTTTCTGTGCTTACATGGAATCCTAGTTATTTATTTTTTTTTTTTTTCTTTTGCTGTTTTATTGAAAGCGAACGATATAATCGCTTCTATTCCCCCTCCCTCCGACGTTGCAGATATCGTTCGCGCTTCTGGAAATCATTCGGTCCGCTCGCCGTTTGAATCGTTGACCTGAAATCGACGCGTATCGAGCGCTCGGTTATTAAAAGAAAAGTCTGTTCTACATACGGCACAAAACCGTCCGTTTAAAAGCCACTCGAGAGGCGTTTAATTAGCGCTTTGGTAGGAGAGCTAATCGCTCGATCCGACAGTTAGATAGCCTTCCTTTACCACCCCCCCCCCCCCCCCCGCCTGTTACTTCGCGTTCTCGTTCTTTAATTCACAAATCGTTCCGAGAAATTTCCCACAACAGCCGCGAATTCGTGTCACTCAAACACGTAACCCGCCGACTGAATTGACACCAATAAACGTTTAATTGAAAGACCTCTCCTGGCACGCTCGTATTTCTCCGTCGAATGAAATCGATTTACGAAGCTCTGTTTATGTTAACGTTAATGTCAATGGAAACTCGTGAATCGTCAATGCATCATCGCGGATAATCAATGAACGACTATCGAACCGTACTATATCGGTTGTTTGTGCGAACCAGGAAAACCGAGTTGAATACGATTTTTCCTCGTGCATTTTGAACAACCGAAGCTGCACTTACGAGTGCGCGAATCGTTTAACACGCGTCGATAGATAATCGTCTGAACGGACAGAGACATCTTTTTCGAACGAGGAAACCTTCGGCTATATTAATTTGTAATTCTTTTGCAGTAATTTCTTGCGTTTTTAAAGCTCTGCGTGAGTCGAGTGGGTTTGGTAGCGTTAAACATTTGAAACTGCTAGTTTGAAATAATATTTGAGCACTTTGAAAAGACGGTTATCTTTTTAGCGCGTTGAGGTAGAGGTAACGATCGACCGGTGCTAAAAATTTGCATAAAAGTTGTTCCCGTGATACTGACAGCGCAGAATATCGATTCGTTCGTTCTAAAATTAAGTAGATTGTAGTGCCAGGTGCAAAAATCGTTATCACGTAATTAATTGTAACTGTTAACGACTCTGATCGTTCGAACGAGTGAAATTAGCAAGGTTCTTAAATTTGAGGTCAACAATTGTGGAAAAAATATAATTGCGATCATGTTCAAGCAAGGTTGATAAATTTTTATGAAATTGGGACAGATCTGTAAGATATGTATTTTTTATGATTTTTTCTAAGTCACGTAGTGTACCAAATTAATTGTTCTAGCTATTCAAAAAACATTCAAATTGTTTAGTCCAATATCAAAAAGGCTATCGTCTTTTTAAACATGTCCAGATATTATTAGAAGCGACTATACTAATAAAATTGTTTGTCTTCAGAAGATAAATCTTTGCGTTGTAGGCATTTTTCAGGCAGAAGCCAAATTGATTTCACTGAACATTTCAGCGTAGACATTAGAGCATTAATTAGAGCATTACATAACACTGCGAATGTTTAAGTCGCGCTTATGTTATCTCTCTCAAATAAATCACATTATTTGTAGGTATTTTTAAGGTGGCAGGGCCGTAGTAGGGGTGAAAGGTCGGAGCAAAGTTTAAAGAAACAGCGACGAGTTTGTAATTTAGTCAAAAGTTCTCGGAATTTTTCGGTAATGATCGCACCATAAAACTCGTGTATCTCAAACGATGCACCCCCTTGGTCTTGACCTTCCCTTACTCCGTTGCATCAGAAAAATGCAACTGCATATTTTTTTTAAATAGAAACTTATATTTTTGACTGCACCAATCGATGCAGTTTCTTATGCTCTACATAAAAGTACTAACATACTTATGCC
>CM052087.1:8996325-9009458 GCA_028453745.1 Agapostemon virescens
ATTCAGGATTTACATTGCTTAATCAAAAGAATTATAAAATGTCTAAATTTACAAACTTGATCAGATCTGTATACGATCGACGTAGAACTCAACATGTTAGAACCTCAAGTCTGTGTCACATTCAACCCCTAACCGAACAGTCAATGCTGAAATCGACAAAGTCGGATAAACAGAGTGTTCTAGACTTTTCAGTCTTGAAGAAGACATCGAGATTGTCGCGCTGCTTCATCTTAGCAGAAATAAATGTCATTCAAGATTTACATTGCTTAATCAAAAGAATTAGAAAATATCTAAATTTACAAACTTAGTCAGATCGGTATACGATCGACGTAGAAGTCAATATGTTAGAACCTCAAATCTGTATCAGATTCGACCCCTAACCGGTGAACGCATAAATCGCCAATGTCGGCGCAACAGACTGCTCTACAGTCTCGTGTCTTGAAGAAGACATCGAGACTGTCGCGCAACGTGTACAAAATGTCTGTCGCTCGCATCTCCAGTCCAGTCTGTGTAATACGGTAGCGGGACGAATAATACCTCGCTGTCTCGGCATTGACACTGACGGAAGAGCCGCACAATTTGCCCCCGCAGAAACACAGCTTGGCCGTCAAGGACGGTCCGTCGAGGAAGCTGCAAGTTCGAATGACGTCCGTGGTCGCCCACGGTTTCTGGATGCGTATCAAAGCGCAAGAGAGTTTCGACGCGTGTGTTGGGAGTCTCGCTCTGGACGATTGTTATTTTCAGCCGAGCGATCTAGACGGTCGGTTGTTCGCGCGATTTCCTAATCGCGGAGGATCGTTCCTTCTCGGATCGTCGGTGAAAGGCCACGCAAATGACTCGTTAACACGTCGCGCGTGACAAAATGTTCGAAAGGAACGGCCTCACCGCCTTTCTCTCTCTCTTTCTCTCGTATCTGTCGAGGCGGAATAAGAGGGTGAAGGATTCATCTGCCTTTCTCCATTGTCGTGTTACCGACGCGGCCGGGCGTCTTACTCACCTGACCAGAAGGAGGATAGCTCTCGTGATTCATAAAAGTGTGACTGTCCTGTAGCCATGGGCGGGTCCCCCGTGTGGCTCGCACACGTGCTCGGAAGCGGATAGGCGCGAACAGACGATGAATAGTTAATTTCGATCATCGTTGTCCGATATTGTTTCGCGATTCAACGCCGCGCATTCGATATTCCGGGAGCTCGTGGAGCGGCGGCATGCGCAACAGGCGTGTACATTCGCGATTCCATGCAATATGTATGAAACGGTTGACAGACCCGTTCGAAAGAGAACCCGGTGGCTACGTAGAATTTTTGTGTCTGGCCTTTTTGTCACCTTTTTCATATTTTATTGTGCGCGGGAAAGTCGACATTGCGAGCGACAAGATCCTTGCGAGCAAGTCACCCGACGAGGATCGGACCGCTACGACAGCCTCGCGATTCTCGCACGCAAACGGAAAACGCGCGTTTAGGTGCGTGTCGAGCCGTGGTTCCCATGGGACGCGAGGCGAACGTCGCAGCTCGTGCGATATTTTCAAGTTTCCGGGCGGTCCCACGGCGACTTCCGGTTCCCCGGGCGAGTTGCTCGTTTCCGGTGCCGCGACAATTTTCCGCCGTCGAGGGTAATGCCGCGTTCCTGTGCCTCCGGCCCTGCAGAGAAAAACGAAATAATCGACGTTGACTATTGACCGTAAACCTGCCGGTCTCGGAGAGAAGAGATAAAAGAGAAGAGAGAGAACAGTTATGTTCCCGTGGTTACGTACCCTGCGACCGCTCGCGGGAAACCTTTCCGAGGCGTAATTTTCGCTTGTTTCCATCGGTTATCCTCGCGGCCAATTATGCCCGCGGCCCTGGCACGCCGATCGCACAATGGAAGAACGACCCCTGCGAAAAACACACGGAGGAATGTAACGGACACCCGAAAGAGGCGCACACCGTCGTCGCTCCTTCTCGACCTTGATCCTCTTACCCGTGAAATATGGCGCAGGTGTTTACCTGGACGGTCAGGATGCAACCAGGCCTGTCCGTCCGTCGTGCGCAAGCCAACTTGAAACCGGAAGCGCCGCTTTCTGCCCTGCTGGCCACGAACAATGAGATCGAGAGAGATTCCTGGGAGGACGCGAGCACGATCAAACGGGCGAGGTGCTTTATCGACACCGAGGATCGAAAATATTATTTACTCGGGGGTCAAAGATCCGCGTCCCTTGCGAGTCCACCGATATTCCGTCTTTATATATTTATCCGAGCGAGGTTGCGCCATCTTGTTCGCGGAAGCTGGCTTCGCAGGGTATCGTTTGAAAAAAGTTTCTAACGTCAAAAACACGTATAAATAGGCGTTGCCTATTCTGATAACTAATTATAGAATGGAAAAAGCACAACGTTCATTGAAAAATAGTTATTGGACCGATGCCAATGTGACGTGACGCGCGTAACATCGACGCCATCTTGTTTGCTGCTACTTCGACCCGCGCTTTAAACAATTTCGTATTCTTAGCCTCCTTTGCACGTATTATTCGCGACCGAGGAACACGTTAGAGTTCCGACGGATAGAATTGGCGTCGGTTTTTGTTAACGATCGAAAGACAACGGCGCCGGGGCCCCTCGAAGGAATACAAAATGTGTATCGGTGGACAGGTGGCTGGACTTACCGGCATATTACCGTATCAATTATTCGAGGGGGAGATACCGTGACATGGACGCGTTCCGTGTTTTAACCATGCCCTCGCCTGCATCGGCAGATAAGCAACCCCAAGTTCAAGTTAGAAAATCAATGGGAATAGGCCGATGGTTGATTTATTGGACGCCCGCTTCTCGCCGCTAACGGAAACCGCGATCGTGTTCGCCCGAGTCACGATATGGAGAAACAAGTTTTATTAGAAGCGTCGGTTCCAACGTGTTACCCCCATAGCTGGATGCGTGCGTGTATGTAAATTAGAGAGCGGCCGTGGTATATTGTTTAATGCCTTCGGCTGGCCGGCACGATACATCGACACCGACATTTCCGGTCGTTCATGCTTGACCACGCGATCGATACAGCCAAGCCAGGACAATCGAGAAAATCTTTTCACGGCCGCCTGTCGTCACGTGGTCCGAGCACGGCCAGCAACAGGTGTGATGCAACAGGTAATCAAACGTCGGCATTATCATTCGTCGACGATACTCTCTCGACCAGCGAAAATTCCGAGCAATCTGCATGGAGCCGTTACAGCCACCACCACCGTCGACATCGCCGAGTAGAATTGCTTGAAAAATATGTCGAACGTTCAGAGAATGCGAGGACGGTCTCAGGTTGAAATTGTTTACTTCATCCTCGGCCTTTAACGCGATATATTGAAATTATTAATGGTGTAGATTTAGCGGAATACTAAAAGAGTATGAGGATATTCGTGCGAAATACGTACGGTCGTCGATGGCGGCAAACCGGAAACGAAATGAAAAATTCAATATTTCCACAATAATTTTCTGAGCAATTGTAATTCCGAGACACTTCATTATTTGTGCCCATAATTATGAAAGTGGTGTAAGTCATATATTTCTTGTTTCGAGATATTTAATGAATTGCATTTGAATAGATTAAAAAATATTTTTACATTATGCGACATTTTAATTTATAATTTTATTAGTCTTGATTAATGGAAATTTATTATGAATATGAAATTTTGTGTGAATTTCATACGAACATGTTGTTTTTAAAGTTTGAACTGACTTGGACCATTCTCAAGATTAACTGAATGTCCTATAAATAACTTAAAGCAATAAAGAACTATGAGTTTTATTTGAAACAATAACTTTAATGAAATAATTCATGAACATTTATTAATTATTTTTAAAAAGTAATCCATAATCTTTCTTTCTATACACAGTCCGTAGAAGCGTAAAACAGAGGGTAGTACGACCCCCAAAACTAATTATCCCCTAAAATACCGCGGAAGACCCAACCGCGCACGATGATGTCCCAAATTCGAATAATCAATTTTCTTCCAACCTAACGAGAAAAATTACAAACGATCTACGCCCTATTAGCGTACCCAACTGGACGACGCTCCCCGCCGAATCTAATTATCCCCTAAAACTCAACGATCATAGAAGCTCCATCGAACGCGATGACGTTCCAGGTTCGACCGCCTAACTTCCGAATGCAACGCGGATAGTGTCAATAGTCCGTAGTCCATGGTGAAAGGAGTTCTAGCTATTCGTTCACGGGTCGCACAATTACGCGCGTCCTCCCTAATCTCCGGGAGGCGAAGGCCTTTGGTAATGGGATGACGCGCGGGAACAGGCCGTTAAACGAATTCCCCGTGGTTTCCCGGGTTTCCGGGGCGACAATGAGAGGAAGAATGCACTTACCTGGCGACAGGTGTTGCGTACTTGGCTGCGTCGCGAATCGATCCGGGAGCCCGTCGCAGCCTTTTCCCCGACACTTTCTTCTCGTGGCCTGTGGCTCGGGCTTCGTTTCCGGTTGGGTACGCGTCTCTCTCTTTCTCTGGTTCTTCGTTCTCCGCCTCTCTCCTTCCTGGACGGACGTTTTGCTCGAGAAATGTGCGGCTGTGGGCCGTTGTCCCTCATCCTCGAGGCTTCTGCCTCGCGTATCCTCGCCTCGTGGAAGGTCGGCCTCGCCTGTTGCCAGGCCGCGAAGAGACTCGCCACGTGCACCGTTTGCGAGCTCGCGAGAAATCAAGCATGAACGTAAACGTTATCGCGAAAAAGTTGACCGGTCATTAAGCGTTTTGCCACGCGGTCGGCCTCGCTGATTCACCATTCCGCGTCATTCGGCGGGTTCTTGTCTTGCCGCGGAATGCGCCACGTTGTACCCCGAGAGACACACTCTTCGGCGATGTCTTATCCGTCGACGACGAACCGATTCCGAAAAGGATCACCGCCGATCGTTACGCGAATCGTTAAGTCATTCAGCCGTTGGCACGGTACTGTTGTCGATTTTAATCGGCGCTACACGAGCGACCAATAAAACGGTTAATCGGTCGGCCGGATGTTATGCGTTCACGCGGAACACACGATAAAACGGTTGACTTTGCGACGCGGGTTTGTTCGAGCTAGGCGTTTTGTGGTTGACTTGCTGGAACCCGTACCGGAGATAAATTACGTTTCGCGTTGCGCGAGGGACTCCGTAAATTACGGAGGCGTGCTATGCATTCCTAATTGCGATGCCGATGGAGATCGTACCTGCGGATACGAGGATGTCGGACTCTTCGCTGGAGAATGATTTTGTCAGTGTTTTCGGGGAGGAGAGATGCAAATCGAAGCACGGGCTGCTGTAGAATTGATATTAGTTCTTGAGCAGATACGGAAACGTTAGTCTCGATAGTTTCATTGTGCAGTCTCCATTTTCCTACTCGCATATCAACTTTATTATTTCTTGTGTATTTAAGATTTAAATTTTTACCAATTTTTTGTAGACGAATGTAGTGATGTAAAGTTATTTTGAAGAATAGTGTGGCAATTTTTAGCGACGCCCCAGAGGCGTCGTTGGAGTACTAAGGATTAATGTTTAAGACAAGCATCATCGTGCGTAACGTTTAACCCTTTGCACTCGAAGTTGTTTTAACACTTAATATTTTTCTTATGCTTGTATATACTTCATATAACTTATGCATATGAAGTTCTTTTACTATTACTCGTTCTTTGACACAAGCATAAAGATGTAGAAATTGTTTTAAACAGTGCTGCAGCTTTTTTTAAAAGGGTTAAATAGCGAGACTAACAAGAGAACGTATTCAGATGCGAAAATCCGATTTTGATGGAATTTATGGGAGCTTACAGCTCTATTGTTTAACACTTTAACTGCCGCATCAACAACCTCAAAAATTCTACAACATCAATGTAATTTTGTTGATAAAAGAACAATTTAATGTTTCCAATCCCTAATGTTTAACAATTTTCAAGTATTTGGATCGTTCCTTGGAGCAGCTGACGTTCCCTCGTAACATTCTACCGTTTAAGGGGGGAATACACTTTATAAGATGAAAATTTTCGATTTTCTTTTGTTTGAAATTGATTCCAGTATGTATCTAGAATACGTGTATAAAGTTAAGTAGCAAAATTTTATGTATTTTGGGAGATACAGCTAGCCGAACAGGTAAGCGTGAGGTGCAAGTGGCGCAAAGCTGAAGCGAAAGGTGAATTAGATAATTTTAATCATCCTAGTCCACTTCACCCAGATGTCCTTAAACATTTAAAACCGATATATGAAGAACTTTCAAAGGAGGATTTATTAACCAGGTGTCTAGGTGGACACACACAGAATTGCAATGAAAGTTTCAATTCAACGGTTAGGCGCCTAAATCCGAAGCATCTAAATTCCTGAGCAAAAATTATCGAAACCTCCGTCTTTATTGCGGCTGGCATTTTTAACGAGGGCTACTCAGCTATATTAAAAATAATGAATGTATTAAATATTAATATCGGGCAACAATGCAAATTCTTTGCCGATACGTATGACGCGCAGCGCATAACGAGACAGGAACGCTGCAGACAAAGCAGCACAAAAGAGGCACGAATCTCTCGTAGGATGCACCAAATGGAGCAAAATGAATTTTTTGAAGCCGCAGAAGGCTTACTGTATGGCCCTGGTATAGCGGATTAGTTTCCTCCAGAAGCAAGTGTTCAATAACAACTACTCTAACAGTTGAAAAACTTTAAACGCGTTTTTCTCAATATCATATTTCTGAATCTTGTGTAAACGATACAGAACGATCTATTGGACCAATCGAGCGCCTAAGGCGATTTTTCGTTAGGTAATGATAAAATGTCGTCGATGAACTAAAAAAATTCCTAAATAGTTGCATTTTTTCCTTTCAATTTACATTATAAAGTCGAAATTTTTAGCGAAAAATCGTAACTTTTTCAATAAAGCTCAAAATTTTTGCATTTTTGTACTTTTTGTTGGAATTTTTTTAGTTCATCGACGAGATAATTTTATAAGAATTAAAAAAAACTTTTGTTTTCCTGTTTCAGATGAAAATTAGAGGCTCTAGGATGTACACAAACTGACGGTGATAATCATTAATATAATGAAATGACATAATATATCATGAAAGTTTGAGAATGATTCGCTCTGTAGTTATTGAGAAAAAAATTCCTAAAAATCATTATTTTTTAGGCGCTCTAAAGTGTATTCCCCCTTAAGAAGTTAGGAGAGGTGTATCGAATCGACCTAGGGGACCAAGACACGTTAAACAATAGTCCGTTTCTCCCTGAAACCGCGAGTTCTCGGGCGAATTACCTTTCACCGAACGTGTGTGAGTGCTCTCCGGCGAGGTTTCGAGCGTCGGTGTGGGTTTACGTACGTGCAGAATCGTTTGAAGATTCGCGCAGGCCAGCGCGCAGGACTTATGATTGCGGTTGATGCCCGGGCAGCGTGATTTCCGGAATCGGCAAGCGTTCTCGAACGGCGGATCGCGTCGATCGCACCAGAGAGAGAGCACCTCCGACCTTTGGCCGAGTGTTTCTTGTTTCTAGACCGATCTCGATGGCGCGGCTTGCGATCTTCGTGGTTCACGAACACGGGGGACGGTTTTATCCTGTTGCAGGGCCGGACGCTGTGTATGACACGGGAGCTCCACGGGTCCGTTACTAAAATCCCCCGTGAATTCTTCCAGTGCCATTTACAGAATCGAAACCCGAACCGTTCCCCCGATTCAGACACGACCGATCTCTTTCTCGATCGTTCGATGAGCCGACATTGCCGTAACGCGTTCCTTCGACGAAGAGAGTCAACGGCCGACTATACAATGTTATAGTTAACACCCAGCTGTCGGACTCGCGGACCGTGTCGCGCTATAAATCAACCGGGTTGAAGAAACCCGCGGCACTTTGCGAATACCTCGTCCGAGTATGCAAGAACCTGACGAAAAGAAGAAGATTCTTCGAGGATAATTCATGACTCGGGTATGTCGACGGTTTCTTCCCAGTTTCTTGCTCTTCCGTCATGGAACGACGATCCTTCCCGGAAGCCGTGTCCGTTGTATCTGACGCCGATTTGTTCGCCGACCGTTCTCTACGCCTGTCCTTCGATTCCACCGATTTCCCACCGTTCCACTAGCCCTCTCTCTCTCTCTCTGTCTCTCTCTGCCTTTCTTTCTCTTTTCTGTCCCTTCTCCAGTTTATAGTACAGATTGCTTTTTTCAATTTGTTCGGGACCATCGAAGAATCCTCATTGGCCCGAATTAGACAAGCTCCTCTCGCGGTTTCCTAGTCCCAAAGCTTCTCATTTTCTTCCACATTCTTCCCCCGCCGATTCCCTCCGCGAGGAGCATAATCACGATTTCCCACGGTTGCGCCTCGGGGCCAGAGCCACCCGATAGCGCACTGTCATTGCGCTAAACAATCAATTACGTCACGGTTCAGGGGGTTCATTGAAAAACTAGTTACCTTGATCGATTGTTCGCCCGTTCGGCTTTCGTTCCGTTCTTCTCGCCGGTCTTTTCCCCGTCGAAATCGGTTTCCCTCTCGGTTTCCCGAACGAGAACCCGCGGAATTTCGTTTTCGAAGAAAGAACGACTGAAACCGATCGGAAAATTAGTTTTGTAGCTGATTCGAAAGACGCGAACAGGTCTGGTATGCAAGGGAACCCGGCTTTGCGCGTTTTCCCGTCTGGTTCTCACGATTCGAATCTTCTCAGCGCGCCGCGTATATACCTGCGATTCTTCAACCGACTATCTGCAAGTCTCCCGAGTTGAGTTCTCAAGCCGCTCTTCCGGTCATGCTATCATTCCGGTTCTCACGCCTTATTCGAAACATCGGGACACGGGCCGACATGGAAATAACAGGCCCCCCTCTTCCCTCTCTCTCTCTCTCTGTCTTCGGGACACAATGTCGTTCGGTTTCACGGCTTAGACGACGAGCAAAACAATTTACAGGCGCGCGCGGATCACCGACGACGGGATTTCTTTGTCGACGTCGACGTCACGGGGATTATCTTTATTGGTCGAGGGAGACGCTATCATCCTCGAAATGAGGAACTACGGCGAAGTGTGTCAATCGTTATCGACTTTTCACGCGGCGGTTTTTCAGCTACACCTCTTCCGACAGCTCTCGCGATGTTCTACTATGCTTCACGAATTCCCCGAACCATAATCGCGGCTTAAACGTTGCCTTCGCGCGGTGATGTCGCGTTAAGTGCTACCACCTTCGAAACGTTGCGCTAATCGTGTAGGGAAACCAGTAAGAAATTCGATACTGCGACGGTTATGCTATAGTTGCTCGTGCAACGTTTCGAAACAACGATGGTGGTATCTGTTTTCAATTTTACTTTGTCGGAGGAAGAATTGATAAAATTAATCCGTAATAACGAGCCAGGCTTGTTATGTTATTAACTTTGTAACTGAAATTATTGTGACAACTTCATCGCTAAAAATGTTACAGAAGAGAAAAGACAATTTACGTGTTTTATATTGCTGCATCTACTGGAACGTTTAAATATTGATTGCGAATTAACAATATTTGATTTCGCCCGAAAAGAAAGGCATAATATTTATATTTGTTAGACTTTATTTTAAATCTTCAACACGAGTCTGAGTCGTCATAATATGGCAAGGGGTTAATAGGCTCCAGGTTTTATGCGGTTATGACAGAAATAAATGGTTGATTAAAAATATTTACGCAAATTAACGCTAGAACTACCAAACCAGTTATTTTGACTGGACCCTAGTTGTTTCTTTCGCAATTATTGAAGTTACAAAAATGTTTTCGTCAGAAATTTTCGGATCTACTTCTTTAATAGCTTACATGTTAGAATAAGAATTATTATTACTTAAGTTAATCTTGTACCATCTGTTTTCAATTTTACCTTGCTGAAGGAAGAATTGACAAAATTAATCCGTAATAACGAGCCAGACTCGTTATGTTATTAACCCTTTGCATTCGAAGCAATTCCACTCCAAAACTGAAACAATATTTTTATCTTTAAACGCTCCACTGTAGATAGTTAATTTCCTTTCTTTCATACGAAATTAATTACTATGACTCATACTTAGAATTTTAACATTTCTATCAATCTCTCAACTGCAAACCTATCGATGTAAAATTGTTTAAATAATGGTATGGCAAGTTTTAGTGTCGCCTTAGAGGCGCCATTCGAGTGCAAAGGGTTAATAGAATTATGGCAATTATGACAGAAATAAATAGGTGCTGATTGATTAAAAATATTTATGCAAATTAAAGCTAGAACTACCAAACCAGTGATTTTGACTGTTCCCTATTTTTTTCTTTCGCAATTATTGAAGTTATAATTATGTTTTCATTAGTAACTTTCCGATGTACTTTTTTAATGAACCACATGTTACAATAAAAATGGAATCAAGTTTGAATAGATTTAGTCTTGTTATTATCACAAAGCAATGTATATCGTTGGATTTACTGTTCTAGTGTTAACGCGACTTTACTATAACGAGTCAGGAGAACATTATGATTTATACTACGATCGTGGGCAATTTTCTTGTTCTTCAGAATTTTTTGAACAGAGAACGAAGTTCGAGGGAAATGATTCGGGAAAAGCTGTTTTAATTCCAAGCCATTTTTTTCTGACCTAGAATATTTTCATTTTATATGATATATTTCATCTTATGCATACGAAATTTGTTTAAGTATTATTCGTCCTTGGAATGATTAAATTTTTACGAATTTCTTTGACACAAGCATGTAAAGATTGTTTTAACACTTTGACTGCCATGTCACCCACATATGGGTGACAGAATTATTTCTCCACGTTGAAGAATAAATTTATAAATTAATATATTGGAGAATACGAGAAGGTTGAAGGATTACTATATATTATACATTTTTAATTTTAACCCTTATCCGATGGCTCCTCTGAGGAGACACTAAAAATTACCATACTATTAGTCGCTAAAAATTCAAGTGTTGCACATACGAGTTATAGTAATAAACTTTCTGTGCACGAAAGGAAATAAACCATGTACAATGGAACTATTGTACATTGAAAAGTATCACGATTTTGAAATTAAAATTGCTCGGAGTGCAAAGGGTTAAATTGTCGATTCATCAAATAAATTACTTTGATTTTCTAGAATTTTTGAGATTGTTCATCGGGCAGTTAAAGTGTTATACAGAGCTACAGCTATTCTCACTGGTGCCTGAGAGTCACCGTTCGAGTGCAAAGGGTTAAAATAAATTCCACAGAGACCCGAACGCATTTCCTCGATCGCATAGAGAACCCACGGACGCTTCAAAGAGCATGGACGTCCCTTTTCATGTAGGACATCACGAACGTCGAAGAAATGCTAATCACTGCGATCGTGACATAATTCGTAGCGCGAGGAATTAACCACCGGTGGCAGGCGAACAACAATAGCGTTTTGTAAGCGTTAGTATCGTCTTCTAGAAACACGCGTTGCCATTCCACACGCAGCGGCTAGCAACGAATAATAACCGTTTCCAGCGAACTTCCCACAAAAACGCAGCACCAAATTTTCCGACGCAATCTCCTAGAAAGCGGAACGGCTCCAGAAAATATATGGCGTCCGTCGCCTAATTGCGTACGATCGTGGAAGCCTGGGAGGATCCCGATATCATGGCGGAGCATCTTTCGGAGATTACCGAAAGGTCGCTGAAGCGCGAGACGAAGCGCGAGACAAATCGCGTTGGGAGATGTTGAAAAGTGATTCGACGCGTTTTACGAGGTAATAATAAACCGGCTAATAAAATAATAAGAGCAGGCCCAGCCTGGCCGATATTTATCCGGCGAAGACACCGTCGTCGATGCTCTCGCAACCGAACGCTCGTGGCACTCGCCGAACGATCGTTGACATTTATGCCTGGCTATTATCGGTAATTTCTTCCAGGAGCCTCTTTGTTCCTTTCTTTCTCGAGAGCCACGGAACTCGACGGCCGTTTCGAGCCTCGCTTCGAATATCGTCTAATTATTTCGAGGAGTGTGTCTGCCGTGCCCCGCAGCCTCTAGCAAGACGCGCAGGAGACAAAACCTAGGTTTCTCGAGCGAGACGCCGTTTATAATGAAGATTAGCTCCCGGTGACTGAAAGCAAATAAGGAAAAGCTGTAATAAATACGTCGAAACTGGTTATACCGCGGAGTCGTGTAGAAAACCGTCGGTTTCACTTCGTACCCCTGCGCCTTCGACCTGTTCCCAGGAGGATCGAGGCTTTCCGTTCATCCGTGCCGGTGGAAAAGTTTTCAGGCTACGCGAGTTTCTACTCTGTCGAGGCGGACTGCTATCGTACAGAAAAATACTTCGGAGATTCGCTTGGTTACACGAAAGACTCTGCGAGTCTTGTAATTTCGCCTCGTCGGGACTAGAGATTCGAGGATTTTCAGATGCGGCGCAGTTCTCGCTGTTAACCCCTTGTCCTTCAACAACGAGTCAGACTCGTGATCAAGATTTCCAACAGAATCTTTTAAACATATGTTTTCGGAATTTTCTTTAAAGCGAAATAACAGTCTGTTTGATCTTTGATCGCATACAATCGGTGGAGAATAGCTATGCACGCGGGAACTACAAATTTGAGTTTTGTTTTTGTCGTTTCGCGAGGGATAAAGAAAATCTAGTCGAGGATGTGGCTTTAGACTCAGTTTATCTAGATTTTATACGATGTTTATAAAAATAGATGATTCAATAGGGAAGCGGATAGACTTAATTTCTACTCTGGAGAGGGTCGTTTAACCCCCTGTGTTAGGTTCAGGCGTTAAGGCTTTCGGATGTAGATTTTGTCGTAGAAACATCGTTTTTACTAAGTGAATCTAGCGAGCTATGAAATTGGCTGCAGAATGTGGCTTTGTATCATCTCTTTTATTGGTTTATCTCTTTCTTTGGTTTATCTAGATTTTATGCGATTTTTAACAAAATAGATGATTCAATAGGGAAGTGTAGAGATTTAATTTCAAAGAAGGCAATTTTGTAACTTTAAACATTGTAAAAGAAAAATTCTGGAGAAGGTCATTTAACCCCCTGTGTTAAGTTTAGCGTTAAGGCTTTCAGATGTAGATTGCGTCGTAGAAACATCCTTTTTATTAACTGAATCTAGCAAGCTATAAAATTGACTAGAGAATGTGGCTTTGTAAAAGTGAAGAGACTCGGTTTATCTAGATTTTATACGATGTTTATAAAAATAGATGATTTAATAGGAAAGCGTAGAGATTTAATTTCAAAGAAG
>CM052087.1:9009858-9022470 GCA_028453745.1 Agapostemon virescens
AGCTATAAAATTGACTACAGAATGTGGCTTTGTAAAAGCTACGAGACTCGGTTTATTTAAATTTTATGCGATTTTTATCAAAATAGATTCAATAGGGAAGCGTATAGATTTAATTTGTATTCTGGAGAGGGTGGTTTAACCCCCTGTGTTAGGTTTAGCGTTAAGGCTTTCGGATGTAAATTACGTCATAGAAAGATCGTGTTTACTAACTAAATCTAGTGAGTTATAAAATTGACCAAAGAAATGTGGTTTGTAAAAGTGAAGAAACTCGGTTTATTTAAATCTAGTGCGATTTTTATCAAAGTAGATGATTCAATACGAAAGCGTATAGATTTAATTTCTATGGAGGCAATTTTGTAACTTTAATCACTGTAAAAGAAAAATTCTGGAGGTGGTCGTTTAACCCCCTGTGTTAATTTTAGCGTTAAGGCTTTCAGATATAGATTACGTCTTAAAAACATTGTCTTTACTAACTAACTCCGTCAGAGGATAGAGAACGAACTGGCAAAGAACATTGAAAAACTAATTTTTATGGAACTCAGTTTGTCTAGAAAATTTTTATCACGTGCACAGAAATTTTTATTATTACTCCTCCTTAAAACAGTGATAATTTTACCAATTTTTCCGTTCAAAAGATAATAATTGAAAAATTTCTCGGGGGAATTCGACCGCTCTTTTCTCGCTCGCCTCGAGGACAAGAGAGATCGCAGTCGCCGGCAAGACGTGAACGCGAAACAGTTCCTTCTACACATTAAAAACCAACAAAACGTTTTATACACAATCTCCGGCAATTTTTACCACTGCCTCGGACTGACCATTCGAGCGGCAAGGGTTAACAGCGAAGCACCGTTTCGTCAATACCGCGTCCCAGCGTTTCTTATTTTTCACGTGTTCCTAATCGTTCGGAAGCGGCACTATCTAAAGAGGAAGTGACTATCTCCTCGAGAAACCGAAAACGAAGAAAACAACAGGGATCCCGTATCGCGCGGGCCGCTTTTAATGGGTGAACCGCGTCGATCACGGATTCCTTGATCGGTGCCTAGCGATTCGCCGCGCGTTCCAGCACGTTTCCCGATAGACGGTCGAATCGAATCGATGGCACGTGATTCCGAAGAAAAACCTGCGGTTCTCGTCGTCGTTCGTCGTCGTCGTTCGTCGTCGTCGTCGTCCATGTAATAATCCGCTCGCGGCCCCGTCGAAGCGTTAGCGTGCCGTTCGTCGCTCGTCCTGTTTATCGCGAGTCGGCAAAGCGCATAGTACGCACGCTCCGTCCCGTTTCTTTTACTGACCTTCGTCAAAACTGCAGCGTTTCTTGCCGGTAGTTATTTTCCGCGTGCAAGCACGGATTGCGTAACGCTTGCGAAACCGGCGCGGATCGGCCGCGGCGTCGCGGTTAAAAGAGACGAAAGATTTCGGGCAAAGGCATGATCGATCGCGACCGCGCGAGATCGTTTTCCGCTCGGAGGCCGAGAGGCGTTTCCGCGCGAAACGGACCGACTGCGAGAGATGGCCGCGGTTCCCACCGCTCGAGACGGTATCTTATCGAGTTATTATCGATCGCGATAGACGCGTCACGGTGGTTAGGAAAGAAAAAGAACCGGCCGCGGTATCCGGTCGGCGAGCGAGCGAACCAGACCGAAGAAAAATTCGTCCGAAAAGGGAAAGGGTAAGGAAAGAAGCGTGAAAAGAAATCGTTCGGGCCCCAGAAAAAGATTTCACGAAATGGGGGAATCGATATCTAGGCCGAGGAAGCGAGACAACCGAGACAGAAGGGCGACGATTAGCGGGGGAGGAACGGAGAGGGAAGCCGAGAGAGGCCGGCTTGGAAACAATAAAATACCGAACGAGCCTCGAGCCACTGGATACTTGGCTTGGCTCGCGGACTTTCGAAACCGTATTAAATCATGACACAGTTTTGCTCTCGGGGATCGCGCCTGGCTTGCTCGTGTTACGCGGGTGAATTCTTAACGGCTGATAAATCGATAGATCGCCTGCTCTCTGCATTCCGGGATACCGAGCCGCGTGAAAGCTAACGCGCGATGGTATGCTAATAACCGGTCCCGATCGATTTCTTCGCTCGGCCGGCCTACCGATCGCATACGCGCAGAGAGACAGAGAGAGAGAGAGAGAGAGTCCGTTTTTCGATCTCGTTTTCTCGGATCGTCTCGGAGGACAGGGAGACAAGAGTCTCGGGTGTAGGTTCGCGAGGATCGAACACGATCGGAAGGATGACCGGGTGGAACAACAAGTTCGCGGCGGCCCTGTTCCGCAAACAATTCGTTCCGATCGACGGCCGTTGCGCAATCCGGCGAGCGTGGCGCGATGTTTTTTTGTGGCGAGGTCGGAGAGCCGGGGAATAACGGTGACCGTAGCGAGGACAGTGACCCGATGAAAATCTTGGGCACACAAGAAAGAGAAACCGTTGAGAACCGTGGAGGGCCCCCCTTCGAGCCGGGCCCCTCGAACCAAATAGATTTCACCCGCGGCGCGGTGATCGCCGCTATCGATAAAAACCTCGCGACATTTAGAGTCGGCGGTGCGGCTCTCCGAGGGAATGGGAACCGATCGCAATATAATCATTCGAGAGAGGCAGAGAGTTTAACCGTCGATTTCGAGCTCGCAACCGATCCGCGTGTATTTCGAAAGGCGATCTACGACGAACCCTGCTCGGTACTCGCCGCAACGCCGTGCTAACGCTACCAGTGACCTTTGAAAGAATTTTCAGTATTACTTCTAGAGACCCGCAAGGAACGATGTTGGTTAGGCGCGATGAGAAAAGAATAATAATTGTTGCGATACCTGCTGAAGAATAATTCCTGATACCTGAACCGGTGTCGTCGGACTCGGATGATGCTCTCGGTACCGATCGCCATTGGTAACGACCTCTTCTCCGGTCCCTCCCCTTCTTTCTCTCTCTCTCTCTCTTTCTCTTTGCCTCTTTGCCTCTCTCTCTCTCTCTCTCTCTCTTGATCTTTGTCTCTCTTTTTGTTTTTCTCTCGCTCTTTCACAGAGAGCGTTAATACCTTCGAGAGAGTCCCATCTCAACATAGCACTGTTGCCCGGGTTTTGCAGCGTCCACATTCGAACTCTGGCTCGAAACTAGATCGAAGGCGCACGATTCTTTTTCAGCTCTGCCGTGTGTTCTCGGATACGTAGCGGTCACCACGAGGCGGTTACATCGTTCCGTCGATGAAAACGTCACGCGAATACGGGGAACCAGCAGCAAACAGCATCGGCAGCAGCAGCATCGGTGGTGGCGGCGGCGGCGGAATCGGCAGCAGACGAGGAAGAAGTCAAGGTAGCAGCAACAGAAGGGGAAGAAGAAGACGAAGAAGAAGAAGAACGGGAAGATGTCGATGAAGAAGGAGAAAAGTAAAGAGGGTTGGCAAAGAGAGAGAGAAAGAGACACGCACACAGAGAGACAGAGAGAGAGAGAGAGAGAGAGAGGGAGTGAAAAAGAGTGAGAGAGAGAGAGAGAGAGAAAGAGAGAATCTTGCAAGGAAGAAGAAGAACAGCGGCGGTTACGTGCTTATAAAGGAAAAAAGGAGGCAGGCTCGAGAGAGGAAGGCTTTTAAAGTTGTAGGAGCGCAGCCGGGAGGACTCCGCGAACCGGTTGCTCGAAGTGACGTGAGTGAACTGAGGCTGCAGGCTGGCAGGTAACGCCAGGTAAACTCCGAAGCCGACCTGCGATACACACGCAGGAGAAGGAAGGTGGCTGGCTGGCTGGCTGGCCGACCGGCTGGGTGGCTACGCGGAGCCAGCCAGCCGTAGAGACAGTCAGCTCAGTCAGTCGACCTGGGGAGTCAGCCTGCGGCCCCTGCGGCCGCAGGAACGAGCCACAGGTGAGGCACGGGGACCAGGGGGGGAGAACGGTCTCCACCGATGGGAGAAGCTAAGGGACCGGGAACGGGGGGAACAGAAAGAGAGACAGAGAGAAAGAGAGAGGGAGAAAAAGAGGCAACCACTGAGAGAGAGAGAGAGAGAGAGAGAGAGAGAGAGAGAGAGAGAGAGGGAAAGAAACCGAAGAGGTGGGGAACGATCAAGGTGGGAGAGACAAGGAGAGTACCTGGATGGTGTTGTGGTGTGTGACTCACGGCTTGGAATGGGCGAATAGGCTAGCAAGGCATAGCGAAACCCGTGGCAGAGAGCGAGTCTCTGTGTGAGGATACACGCGCGAGCACGTCCACGGTCTTACACAGTGATCGAGAAGTAAGGGGGCCCCGATGGTTTTCCGGTGAACCGGGCCCCGGACGATCGAACGAATGTTCGGCGGCCGATGCTAGAGGCCCGGGCACGTGGCACCGGCCCGACGCCAGATTTTCGCCGGCGTGTATCGCCGCTCGACAACATTCGCGACGTCTCCTTTTGTCCGCCGAGGAGCCTCCGACGCGAAAGGACCCCGCCAAAGGGGCACCCGTTGCCTGGTCCCGAGGTCCGGCCGCAGTTATTCCGAGGGTTGCGGGCTCCTCTCGTCGGATGCTTGCGAAGAACGCGGACCCTCCTCGCCTCGGCCACCGGGGCCCGTAAAAAGGCCCCCGCGCGACCCTCGGCTCTCGGCGCCTCTTCCCGTAATTGCAACACGATTTCTGCCGTTTCGGAACGCGCAGCGGCGGAATTAATATGGCGGACTATTTACGCGGCACCGACGATTTCACGTGCACCGAACCATAGTACGGTGCCGGTCGAACGGCCGTAGGCCGCCGTTCCTCGTGGGAACGCGTTTCCACGGTTTATTTAATAACGCTCGCCCCGCGGCTTTACGCTGCCAATAAAATGTCGATCACCCGATTCACCCGACAGCGGCCTCTTCTTTCCCTTCGCCGTGAAATCCTCTCGCGAAACCCGAACGAGCGTGCTCCTCTCGCGCGAGCATCTTCCAACCATGCTTTTTACCGTTCGTTGCCACGGGAACGCCGCGACGGCTAAATCAGTCGGGTTTGCCGTTCCGTTCGCTTCGCGAAAGAATTCTGAACGATTTGGACGAGCCACCCGGTGTATTAGAGGCTAACTATACTCGAATCCAGCAGAGCGTGACTTTTCACGTGTAACCGGGCCCCGGAGTGGGGCATGATCGCACTGCGCGCCGCGTAGACTCGGATAGACTTTGATAGAATTTACACGGTGGCTTCGGAACGACGGAGAATCGGCCGCGGAACATCTTACGCGGGGTCCGGTCTCTATGCCCACGGATTACGACAGCCGATTCCTCGGGCCTTTTTTATTTTTCGTTCCTTCACCCTGCTGACCGTGTCCCTCTCGACGGACAAAACGGTCCGGTCCCATTTGTACCGGGACGCGCGCAGGTACCATTCCCAACGCCGCGTCCCCTTTTTGTCCGCGCCACGCTGTTATTATTTCATTCGTGGCAGGCCGCTGTTAAACATCCCGAAAGGAGCACAACATCCTCGATTCTTCTCGGTACGCGGGAACGATGTTCGCACGTTTCACCGAATTAACATCGCCGCTAATTGTCCCGGTAATTAGCGGCCTCGATGCAAGATTGTTTCACGTTCCAACGAGGAATCACACCGCGACGCGGGTTTATCAAGGATTACGTCGAAGTTTAACTCGTCGACGTTTAACTACTCGATTGATCTCACAGTTTTTCGACCGTGGTCTCTTGATTTCTTGGTTGGTGTCCTTAATCGATTCGGCTCCTCCGCGACGATGTCGTACCATTCTCAAAAACAGCATGAAGAATCTTTGACTTTCGTCCGGAATCTTCCGTTACGAATTTCTGACTGCTCAAGCTGACTTCGATCCTGTTGGAAGGTATTTCTGGAAGAAACGTTATCTTTGTATAGTGATTGTTCGTGGTAATGTATCTCGAGTTTTACGAAAGTCGAGTTTGAATTTAAAAAGACAATCTTCAATTACGTCGATCATTTTATAAACTGCATGATAATGGAAAATGTTCTCTTTCCGATTAGAAAGTTTTGTGAAGGAGCAGGTGGAATAAAAGTTGCGTACAACAAATGTTTGTTTCATGCTATAAACGCGTAAAAATCAACGATGTATTTATTGCAGATTAATAATCATTTTGAGTTAGAAGTAGCTGCTACCTAGCTGAAAGGCGTTCTAACAATGTTGAGCTAAAAGAGGTTGCTACCTAGGTGGAAGATGTTCATTGACAATTTTAAGCAAGAAATGGTTGCTACCTAACTAGAAGAGGTTTATGAACAATTTTGAGCTAGAAGTGTTCGCTACCTAGTTATAAAATATCCATTAACAATTTTGGGCTAGAAATGGTTGATACCTAACTAAAAGACGTTAATGAACAATTTTGAGCCAGAAATGGTTGCTACCTAATTAGAAGACATTTATGAACAATTTTGTGCTAGAAATGGTTGATACTTAACTAGAAGACATTCATGACCAATTTTATCTAGAAATGGTTACTACCTAACTAGAAAACATTCATGAACAATTTTGATCTAAAAGTGGTTGCTACCTATCCAGGAGAGGTTCATGAACAATTTTGAGCTAGAAATGGTTGCTACCTAACTAGAAGACGTTCATGAAGAATTTTGAGTTAGAAATGGTTGATACCTAACTAGAAAAGGTTCATGAACAATTTTGATCTAAAAGTGGTTGCTACATATCTAGGAGAGGTTCATGAAAAATTTTGATCTAAAAGTGGTTGCTGCCTATCTAAGAGAGGTTCATGAAAAATTTTGATCGAAAAATGGTGGCTACCTATCTAGGAGAGGTCCATGAAAAATGTTGATCTAACAGTGGTTACTGCCTAGTTGAAAGATGTTCATTAACAATTTTGAGTTAGAAAAGGTTGCTACCTAACTAGAAGACTTTTATGAACAATTTTGATCTAAAAGTGGTTGCTACCTATCTAGGAGGGGTTCACGAACAATTTTGAGCTATAAGTGGTCGCTATCTAGCTAAAAGACGTTCATTAACAAATTTTCAGCCAGAAGTGTTCGTTACCCAGCTACAAAACGTCCATTAACAATTTCAAGCTAGAACCGATTGCCACCTAGCAAGAAGACGTTCATTAACAATCAGAAAGCGGAAACTTCAGCGAATTGCACAAAACTCGGGCAATTGTTTCCCAGTTATTTCCAAACATTGTTGTTAACCTTCTCGCGTCGTTCTCGAGTCTATCCGACCTTTGTCTTCGTTAACAGTATCCATTAGGTAAATTTATTCCCGTGCGTGCGGCAGGAGTCTACTGACATTGTCGTTTAATTACGGGCGAGTTTTCTTCGTTAATTGGGTACTATCTGCGAATCAATTTAATTTGCAAGATATCCGCATAAAAATGTTCCCGAAGCAGGAGGGGCTGGGGGAGCTTGCTTAAACATCCACCGATTGGATTTAATCGCCAGGAAATAGATGGTCTTCTAAAACGGTCTCTGTGGTCCCCGATCAAAGGTTGGCTCTTGCAGATCCAATCGGAAAATGTTTCCCACTGCGTCCCCATCCGATATTCAGATAGAGGACATTACGCTCGAGAAAAATCGGATTCGAGCGTGGTCGGCGAATAGGTTGTCATTCATCCGTGCAAAATCATGGCGAATCGATAAGATAGCCCGTGCCGGGCAGCGGACGTCACCTGGCAGGAAGATGGCAGGTACGCGTAGCCTGCAAGCGATTTTCCTAATCATCCTACACTCGCGTCGGTGCTTTCTTGCCGATTGATCGGCGCATCCCCGCGGGTTCATAATTTTCCGGCGCGTTTCTTTGTCGTTTCCTCTTTTTCCTTTTTTTCTTTCCTTTTTTTTTTCTTTTCAGTGGCGTGTCCCGTCGTTTCGCCAGCGCGCTCATGCGCTCGCGCTCACGCGCGCGTACACCGCGTTCCCTGTTCCTTCGAGATTACCATGACCATCGCAGCGCGACTGGTCTATGTGCACGGAGAAATGCAGCTGATGCGCACCGCTGAATCCCGAGGTCAGCGACTCGTCGACGGAGTTAGTGGAGCGCTTAGGCTCGCTCCAGGGATTTTATGAATTGGTGCATGGTGGAGACGGCGAGGCAGAAGTGGAAGGAAGAAGAAGAAGCAGCAGAAGAAGAAGAAGAAGGAGAAGACGGACGAAGAAGAACAGAAGGAAGAGAAATAGGAAGGAGTTGAAAAGGAGCGAGACCGACGCTCGCCGAGAATTAGCAGAAGAATCTTTGCCTACCTTGTTCGACCGAACGCCACGTAGCCGAGAAAAAAGTCCAGGAAGTTAGGAAAACGGCGAGAGAGGCGCCGAGCGACAACCGTCGACGATCAGGCCCGATTTCCTGGGCACTTTTGGGGCCCCCCCCTCGTACGGCAATCACGCTGGCCGTGGACGCGTTTAATAAGGAAGAAATAAGGTTCGTTTTTGTGCGGTACCTTCGCGCGAATCGACCCGTCGTCCTTCCGTCCCGTTCGGACCCTGATCTCTCGGGGCCCTGATCCACGTGGTTCCGTTGTCCTTCTTCCGTTCCCACCGCCGATTCTCTTCTCGGTCCCTCTCGCGATCGGTAGCGACGTGTAGCGCCATGATTGTCCTCCGACGTTCTATTCTCCCCGTTTCTTCTCCTTCGTCTTCTCCGCTTCATGGTGTTCCGCTCGCGAGCCACGGAGTACGCAGGTGCATTAACCGGACATTCAGCACCGTAACGCTGGCCTTAGAGACGAGAGGATACCAGGGGAACGGAGCGACGAGGAACGCAGCCTTAACGGAGAAAAAGACAGCGGCGAAAGGACGAGAAGAGGTGGAGGCGGGCAGAGAGGAGGGAATCCCGGAGGAAAGGAGACAGGACGAAAGTATATAAGAACGGGAAGAGCCTGGAGACGGCGGAGAGGCCGAGGGGAATGGCAGACGAGGGGGGGAACGAGCATCCGAGTACTAGAGCTCGGTGCTAGGGCAGATGGTTGGGACTCGAATTCCTCCGCTCGAAACCGCGAGGCTTAAACCGAAGCCCGGCCTCGGATCGCGGGATAGCATCGTCGTCTTCGTCGTCCTCGTCGTCGTCCTCTTCGTCGTACTCCTCGTTGCTTGAAATCGCGACGCCAGGAATGTCCGCGTTCGCCGGACGGGACGTTCGCGCAGCAGCGACAGATTTATATCGAAAACGCGAGCTGAACGTCGCTCGGCTCGAAAGTGGAAGCAAAACGCCGAAGCCAGAAATCGAAAGGGCAAGGAGGGATCGGTAATCTACCTCGGCCGCGGTAATCCTCGTTTAATCGACGCGAGACCGTCCGTATCCTGTTCCCCGGTTTTATTTCTTTCGAGGCACAATGTGCCTTTTTAACCCTTCGACTGCGGGAGCTCTCTGTAGAGGAAAGCCGTAAGCGTTTTGCCATGCGATATTCCGCGGCGGTCGTTGCGGCCAGCTAAGATAATTCACGGATTAAGGGGGGAATACACTTTAGAGCGCCTAAAGAATAGTGATTTTTAGGAATTTTTTTCTCAATAACTACAAAGCGAATCATTCTCAAACTTTCATGATATTATGTTCTATGTTTAAACAATAGAACAAATTTTCTATTTTAATGATTAATGTATTTCTTTTCGCGATATTTATAAATCTTCGCAGCTACGCGCATCGTCAGTTTGTGTACATCCTAGAACCTCTAATTTTCATCTGAAACAGGAAAACAAAAGTTTCTTTTAACACTCAGACTACCGCGTCACCCATATATGAGTGCCAGAATTATTTGTCCATGTTTAAAAACAAATTTGTACGTTAATATATTCGTTGTACTCAATTCAGTCGATATCTGGAGACTACGAAAAGGTTGAAGGATAACTGTGTGTCAGACATTTTAAGTTTTCAATTCTTCCTGTACTAAATAAATTACTTTGATTGTGTGGAATTTTCGAGGTTGTTAGTTCGGCAGTTAAAGTGTTAATCCTTATAAAGTGTATTCCCTCCTTAAACTGCAGAATGTTGCGAAGAATCTGACTTCCGGTTTGTTTCTCAGAGACGGTTATTTTTTGTCCATTTTTCCATCGTCAGCTTCCAAGGAACGATCCAAATATTTGAAAATTATTAAACAGAGATTGCACACGCGTCGTAGTAGTCGTTGAGGAAAATTACGGACTTTCACGGTCTCTAGTTTATGTTTGTCGTTTGATTTGATTGTTCGGCGATTTTCAAGTGTTCACACTTTATTGTTCGTAAAGCGGTTTCTGAGTAACTTTTCTAATATTTTTATTTTTGCCTTTCTAAGACGGCGGAAAAAGCGTTGTTGCGAAAGCGCGTGGTTATGGGGCTGACTGTACGCATTTAGTCCACCCGTGAGGATGAATGTTGATTACAAGGAAGCGGATCCGAGAATATGTAAATGAAACTTGACGCATAAAGATATGAATGAATCCTAGCCATGGCTGCCATGGGATCCTCAAAAGCGTTGGTTGTTTCATTTTCGTTTGACGAAACGCAATTATTGTGGTCGCCGCTAATGCGGTAATTGATAAAAATTTCTCGAGCGTCTTACCTTCTGCGTGTTCAAGAGTTAATTCGAAAGATGAGAGATCCCGGAGACGACGGCTAGAAACTCTGAGAAGAACAGGTTGCTGCCTCCGTAACAGTTGCGACGCGCACCCCGAGTTGTATCAACACGAGAGTCTCCTGTTATTATTGAAATCGAGGGTCCGATCGCTTACATCATCTTCGATTGTTGATTGAATGAATAATTTAACAGCACCTTTGGGAAAGCGACATTTTGCTAGACCTTTTTTCCCTCGATAGTAGTTGCAACGTACATCTTATGCTAACAAGGCGAGGACTGCTGCATTTATTAACCCTTGGGCGACGATGCCCGGGTTCTTTCCGAGTTGGCGCCTTAACACGCTACTTGCCGAGTCGTTCTTCGGGTTGTGTGACGTTTTGATTAAAGATTGAGGCATTATCATAATATATTTCATTATATCATTTGCTAATGACCGATTCGCTTGTGCCTAGTGCACTTTTGAATTTTAAGCCGGTGCAGGTTCAACGGGAAGTTTAATGCGTGGGAAAAGCATCATTCGACCTTTTCCGAATTACAATAAATTTATAGATTAAACTTACTGTTATACTATTTTCAATCTATCAGATACAATGAGAAAAGAAATGAATTTCTATTTTACTACAGTTAGGTGTAATTTAGGAAAACAGTTTTAGTTTGCGTAAAGATCAGCAGTCACAAGCCCATGTAGCTTGAATGGGAAGTTTAATGCGTGGCAGAAACATTATTCAACCTTTCTCGAATTACAATAAATTTATAGATTAAACGTATTGTTATATCATTTTCAATCTATCAGATACAATGAGAAAGGAAATGAATTTCTATTTTACTTTAGTTAATCGCAATTCAGGAAAAAGTTTTAGTTTGCGTAAAGATCAGCAGTTTAACAATACCACTATAGAAACATCACGATTTAAAAGTTTTGTAGAATTTATTTATTTTCGAATGCACGTCGCCACAATCAATCGGGATTTACACATATTTTCACAAGAATTAAAGTTTTATAAAACAACTAAAAATTTAGGGATTTAGTCTCATAAAAGTTAAAGTTTTATCTACAACCGTCGCGTAAATTTGTCACGTGTTCCGTCATTTTTTAAAAACAAGTAAATTCAATAAGTTCAGGAAATGATTGCAACACTATAAGCTTCTCCATCTCGAAACGGCAGACTCCGAAACGTCCTCGAGTTCTCTCCGAACCATTTGACACATCGGGAGTCCCGTCCATGACCAACGCGTGTTATCGTAACAATACTCGCAGCCTTATTGTACTAGCTGCGACAATGATTCACGCGTAACATTACACCCTGCAATTAGAAGCGTCGAATTCGTTGTACGTACACGCGAGTTATCTCTGACCTGACGTCGGACACGCGTTATTGCATCGACAATGAGTCAGGGACGTTGGTTGTCGTTCACGGAAACTCGAGACGGTACACCAGATAAATGATAGATTTACAAATTTGTCCCGAGAGTTTCCAAAGTTCGGATATCCGAAATTGTAGTCGATCTGAGTCGGATTGGGATCCCGAATGTTCGCAATATCCAAGTATTCGAATTTGTAAGCTGACGACGGCTTTGGTTCGAGGATCCCAAAAATCGCACAAGTACGGCGCTTTCTCGTGGCTTTGATTTTTAATTTCATATTTGAACTGTTTGGCTACCCAAACGCTGCAACCATAATTGCGGGTATCCCAAATTATGTTCACAATGTTCAAGCACTCAAATCTACCGTGATGGAGTCTGGTTCGAAGATCCCAAAAAATAGTAACCGCTCGAGTTCGAAGTTTTATCGTGGCTTTAATTTTTATTTGTCTATTTCAACTGTTTATTTACCTGAACGCTGCAACCATAATTGCGGGTATCCCAAATTATGTTCATAATGTTCAAGCACTCGAATCTGCACCGTGATGGAGTCTGGTTCGAAGATCCCAAAAAATAGTAACCGCTCGAGTTCGGAGTTTTATCGTGGCTTTAATTTTTATTTGTCTATTTCAACTGTTTATTTACCTGAACGCTGCAACCATAATTGCGGGTATCCCAAATTATGTTCACAATGTTCAAGCACTCAAATTTACCTTGATGGAGTCTGGTTCGAAGATCCCAAAAAATAGTAACCGCTCGAGTTCGGAGTTTTATCGTGGCTTTAATTTTTATTTGTCTATTTCAAC
>CM052087.1:9042696-9053804 GCA_028453745.1 Agapostemon virescens
TGATAATCGAAGACACGTTTCTTCTAAAAGAACTTTCAAATGTAATCGTCCCGGATTAAGCTTCGTCGTATCTGCAAGAACAACTTGTTCGAGGAAAATTGAAAAGTGATTCTTGATCCTGAGCAAACTCTCGCGGAGATAAATCGAGCGATCGCGCTGAATAACAATGAGGAGGGACGTTCGACTAGTGATAAATATTTTACAGCGAAAGCTACGACGACCGGTAACGGTTGAACCGTTTAGTTGGAATTAATCGAGCTAATCGGTGGAAATTGTTGGACTAGCTTAATCACTTTTAGCGCTCCCGCGAAGACGTTCAGTGCCCTGTAATCCCGAGCCGAGGAGTCGAGGAACGCGGTCACGTGCCTCGTGTAAAAGTCACGATTTGTCAGTGAAAAATAATTTTAGACCACCTCCGGCCATTTGTTCGCGCCGCCGGCTTAGAGGACTTACCTTAATATCGCGACTATCAGCCACTTCGTATGCTGGCCGCCTCGTGGACCACTCTGTCCCTTCCTCTTCCTTCGTCCTTGCCTCGTCCTTCCTTATCTTGGCCCTTCTCGCAGAAATACCAACCCGCCGTTATCCTACGTTCGCCGTGCACCGATCGATCCAGGACATGCCTGGAGACGCCTGCCTTTGGAATAGCAATGAAACGACTATGGTCGTCGTTATCTCCATCGCTGCCGCTGCACTCGATAGATCATCTACAAACCAACCGCGAAAATTAGTTGCGAACTGACTTTGCGGCGCCTCCTCGATCCAAAAGAGTTCCGGACATTCCAAAAAGCGGAAACGTCCGAAGAATTTATACATATCGCTGTCGCTGAAACTACGAACACTACGAATTTAGGTTACTCCGACCGGAAACGGTCGTATTCGTCGAAACCATTTCCCCTTGCTGACGTATTCAAAGGTTTTCCGCTACAAATGAACTTTTACACAGATCAAATTCGCCTTTAGATAGGTCAGATATTTCAGGTTTCATAAAGAATCAGAATTATTGCGCTCCGAACCATTCTGGACGGTGGAAGCCATCGGTGGTACGCGACTGCGTAAACGTGTTAACACTTTAACTGCGCAAACCAACGATCTCGAAAATTCCGTTAAATCAAAGTGATTTATTTAATGAAGCAACGATTGGTAACTTAAAGTGTACGACACATAGTTATCCTTCAAGCTTCATGTGTTCTCCAGAGCTCAACTAAATTTAGTGCAACGAATATATTAACGTACAAATTTATTTTTACACATGGACAAATAATTCTGTCACCCATATATGGGTTACATCGTTTAAGAACGATTATGAATAAATTAACAGCATTGAACATTATAACGCATTACTGCGAAAATTAACTAGATTATAGTACGAAGTGAGAACTTCAAATTTCAGTAGCTAACAATTTTCTTCAATAACGCTGATCGTTTCTATAAATGAAACAAATGAATCTTGTTCGAAGCATGCAAAATTCGCCCTGCATTCAACGTGTTTTAAACAACCGTGTGATCGCATCGCGCGGAGATCATCCGTCCGCAGAAAACTACGGTACTCGAGGAGAGTGTACCGATGCTCCGTCGATTTCACAGACAATAATTGAGATCAACGTCGCGATTCCGTTTTCGCGGAGGGCTTTTCGCCGAATGGCATGGCAGACGGTCTCCGACGGCGATATCGGTCTCGATCGAGGCAGGCAATTGGATGAAAATCAGTGCGCAGAACGCCATAAGGCGAATTTCCGGAGGAGCGGTTCCGTTGCCTTGTGCGGAGCAATGTAGATCGCAGCAATCGATACGAGAAGACAGCCTTCTTCCCCGACCCCCGACGGAGGGATTAATAAATAATGGAGCGCCGAAGTCGGCTCGATCGAGTTTCAGACGTTGCATCAAAGCGTACGCATCCTTTAATAAAGGATACGCTCGCCCGGGCAGACAGTTCGGTAAATAATACAGGACGCTTTCTCTTTCCAGCGGGAACCCGGCGGGGGTTGTGGGGGTGGTGCGTTTCGAAGGGAGAGTAAAGATGATGCAGTAAACTCTACAGTTATTGGCACTCTAAGCGCAGGTGTTCCGAATGATTTCTCTGGGGACCCCCTTCCCAGACGCAGTCCGTGAAAGCGACTCCTTGATTCCGACGCGCGGCGGAGATCGCGACGAGCATGGGAAATCAGACAAAGAAGGATTAACGGGCGGCAGCCTTTGAAATTGCCCGCGGATGATTAAAACTATCGGAGAACTTTCGAATCGGGACGGAAACTTTCCCAGGATTTCGGGGATTTCGAACGGATGGCTTCTTTTTCCTTTTCCCGGGGCCACCCCTTGGAAAAACTTGACGAATTAAACCGATCTTTTCGGATGGCAGCACTCGGATCGTCTCACCCGGAAGAGTTACTTCGGTTCTCATCTTCACCGAAGGACGGGTTAGAGTTGTCTGTGGGCGTCCAACTTTGCAGCTGCCGAGGAGAAGTTACCCTTTCGTGGGAAACAATGGTGAATGTTTTAAGCGGGACCGGTCTCGATTTATATTTAGCAACGATATCCGAACTGTCCAAAATGTTCTTTGGCATACGACGCTATTCGTCGAGGGGAATTTGTGTTTTATCGAAAGAGTTACTTGAAATGGTTTCAGAAATCGCCCCTTTCTAAAGAAGCACGACAATTTTGTCACATCTTGTCCGTACATCAGGGAATATATACAGGCACACGGTAAATAGGAATTTGTCCCCGTTTAAGAAATATAGGACGACGACGCGACTGCGATCGCGCAACCGAAAATGCAACATTGTCCGAAAGTTATTCGTTTCGGACACACTGTATGGAAGCAGATTTTGCTTCTCGGGCCACGTGCCCCGCTGTGCGGTGCGGATTTTGCGAGGGCCAAAAAACGGTCAGGTTTACGAACCCCGCGACAGGAAGATGGCCAAGAGAGGAGGTCGCGCGCGAAAGAGGGCTGCTGCGTCCAATGAAATTGAAATCGAGTGGGAGGCAATTACAGAGACAACGAGAGAGGGCCACGTTTACGCACACGTGCTTCGCACGCGTTCGCGTAATTTATACGCAACACTGGCTCGCACGCGGCGCGCATACGAAAAATCCGCGCGCGCACTCGCCGGGCCTCTAATTATTTTTTTCGCATGCGGAGAGAGCACCGGGTCGACGTCGCTCGGCCAATCTTCGATCTAAGATTTTATGAAGACACGTTCCGCGGTCGCTCGCATGCTGTGAATTTATGATCGTGGCCTCGTCTAGAACGGTGGACACGCCGCGGCTCCGCGGCCAGAGCCACGAGGCAAGCCACGAGGCAAAACCAGAGTGAGACGGTACACGCTATTCCTTTGGAAGTTCGTGTTTCCACCTACGTGTTTCCTTTCTCCTCCGCCACCCGCCATGCCCTTCGGGGCCACGAGAAAACGAGTCGTCCGAAATGACATCGTCCCCGTTGCCATAACGTCGCCGGGCCCCGGGTTCCTACCTACACGCGGGCCACTCGCCCGGGAACCCCCGATTATGCCACTTATCCGATTATGTCGGCGGCCACGCGCGAATTCGCCAGACGATACCGAACCGCGCGGAATTATGTTGTCCGAGTGACCGCCACCGAAAACCGTTTCGGAAATTGGAACATTGCTAGCGGAATATAGTAAAATCGCGTTAAATGCCATAACTTCGGGTTCGAAACGATAGCACCGTTTCGACGTCATTGCAGGATGTATTCCTCAGGATGTTGTGAATTTCCTTCTATTGGGTCCGGGTTGGGGAGGAGGTATTCAGTAAACTACACTTTCAATACATACTTTATATAAAATATATAAATTTATTAGACAAATTTCCAAGCTCCAAAAAGACATTTTACGCCACCGTTTTAACGTAAAGTGTTAAAGAAATGTCTAGAATCGTTGCCTATGCCAGCGCGGCGGTTCTACCTTCTGTGCTGACCGACAGGAGGACGATAGCACGAGACTTTCTCGCTAGTACCTGATCCGTCCTTAATCATTTTCTGATATCCTTGCGACAAAGTCAGATTTCTCCTCTTCCTCCAGCAAGCTCAGGACGAAACGCTCCCATTCCTCATTGCAGTGCTGTATCATTTACAAGTAATTCGCGTTGAACTCTGGTGATGAGAATGGGTTGAGAATGGTGACTCTGAAGCACCACTAAAAATTGTCAGACTATTATTTAACACGTTAACTGCCCAACTGACGAAATTAAAAATTCTATAAAATCAAATTAATTTATTTAATGAAGCAGCGATTGAAAACTTTAAATGTATGGCATATAGTTATCTATCAACCTTCTTGTACTCTTCAGATATCAACTAAATTGAATGCAACGAATATATTAACGTACATATTTATTTTTAAACATGGACAAATAATTCTGTCACCCATATATGGGTGACATGGAAGTCAAAGTATTAAAGGAGTTTTTACATCGTTATGCTTGTATCTTTGAAATTGCTAAAAATTGAATTGCTTTAAGGACGAGTGAGAGTGAAAAACCCTGTAGCATGAGATGAAATGAATCATGCAGAATAAAAATATCCTAGGTCAAAGGAATGCCTTGGTTTCACGTTGAAACAGCTCCGAGTACAAAAGGCCAATTTTGTTCAATTTATGAAATAAATTCTAACAATTACGATTACAATTACTTGCGGAGTAAGCGATTATATTTTCGACCGTGAAAGAAGATGGCGTCGAACATTCAGTCCCTTCTTCTTTTTCTAATTGATATGGAATAAGAACCCGGAACGTGTTTTAGGAGATTGTTCCGGGTCTGCAAATAATTGATAGAATTTACCCGGCGAGGATCGCGTGGGATCAGCAATGGTACATATGGAATTCGATTTGCGTTTTAATGGCCAGCCACAGAGTTTGAAAGTGTCGCGGACAGTTTTTCGGTGGAAGCTAACGAGCGCGACCAGGATTATAATAGCCGGGATGAATCGCGGGACGAATTTTTCGGCGGGGCGAGATGTAAAAATGTAAATCGCAAAAATTCGAATGTAAATCCGCGGGAACAGGTAGCGAGACTTAAGCCCACGAGGGATTACGATAATTTATTCGCGCTGCCGTAGGGTTACTTTGTCCCCTTGGAACGAGATAAATTCACGTCCCTTTCGGTCCTCGTTCTAAAGCGACGTTCACACCGATTAAATCCTCCCAGGGCGTACGGGAAAAGTGAAAATCAACCCGGCGGGCTTCCACTCGGTGAAAACAAACCCTGGATTCTCTTGTTATTCATTGTCGCAAGAAATACGTGCGAAGAAAACTGCAAGACAAAAATCGCCGCTTAAAAGAACTAGCCGTAGAGTGTATTACAAGATACTTTGTTTTTCTACATTCGGTTCGCAAACAATGGAAAAATGCTCGAAGAAAATGGTAGTACACAACGAGTACTTAAAAGAACCTTTAACACTAAATTTACCGAGCAATAAACTTGACCAATTTATATTGTCCTATAAAAGTGACAAGAATTAATTAATTTAGATTTTGTGCAATGTTTATTACGATGTATGTTAGAAGAGAAGCGTCCATCGATTTCTGCGAAGACAATTTAATAACGTCAGTGTTGAAATAACATCCTTCTGCAAGGAGTTCTTATTTATAAAATTTAATCGCTTTGGGATAATCAATTCTCGGAACTTTGGTTTCCGGACCTAGAGTTGTTTATTTATACAAGCAGAGTGGACTGGCGATTGTACATCATGACTGCGTCACGGGAAGGTCAGTCGCTTATGAGAGTTGATTTAATAAAGATATACCTTCCATAACACGTTGACTGCGTCGCCATTTTGCTTAGCTTTCGCGTCACATTTTATTTACCTTTAAAAGGAAATAATGTAACTGTGCATAAGCAAAAGACTCGCTTAGCCCATTTGTGCTTTTCTGTTTCAATCGAGTCTATTGAAATAGTGAGAATATTTCTTAATATTATATGAATTATCTATAACATGTTAATTTGTAAATTTGATACCGTCAGTCCCCAGGGACTGACGTAGCATTCAACGTGTTAACAGGGAACATATTCAGATGCTAAAATCCGATTTTTATGAAACTTATGGGAGCTTATAGTTCTTCGCATTTTAAAATAGCAAATTTAAGCATTTAAAACAGCAATTGTAAAATAGAAAATCTGGAAAGGATCATTTCACCCCTTACGATAGGTTTAGTATTAAATCATGAAAGTCGTTGTAAATTCGGAAGAAGAGGCAGAATGTAGTCTAACAAATAACAGCTGTTTATTTAAATCATACAAATCTTAAAATTATTTAAAGCCTACGATCGTTTTCACAAAAAGCGATCAAATAAATCTGGAGACGTTAAACAAAAATTTAGAATTAGGTTTGTCGTGAACCTCTTAGGCACTATGCGCCATCATAGTGGCTTTCCGGATACCATCTTATATCACGATGCGTCACTATAGTGGCTCGAGCAATAATTGCATTATTAATTATTAAAATAAATTATTAGAGTTAAAGTATACGTATCATATCTTTAAGAAAAATTATAATTTAGTTATGAAAAACTTAATTCCAAGGTGCTCTACCGTACAGAGAAACGGTCCCGTGGAAAATTCAGCCGTGCCTAAGAGGTTAAATAAAGTCTTGGTATTGTAAACGTAATTTCCCAGCGACGGAGCGTCGTTTATGGCAACTGGACAAAATTTATGCGTCGAGCGAGATTTATAAGATAATACGAACGCATAGCCGTCGCATTTGGCCGGATAATCCGTCCAGGTGGACTCCTTTCCCGGGACAACTGGCGCATTCGTCTCTTTCCAGATAAAGCGCGTATATTATCAAGCGTGCGAGAAGGAAACCTCGCGGAAACAATTTCGCCGCGCGTGAAAAATACCGCGAGGCACGCGCTCGCCGTTTCCCAGGTGAGACTGCGAACGCTGGTGGAGATGATCAATCGACGCCACAGGAGAGGATGGAAAGGGGATTGCAGAACATATCCACTGGGAGACACCTGAACGGGGCGAAATATACGAGCGCACTTTCGCCGGTTGGAAACACAACTTTAAGTCCCGGGGACGATGGAAATTAAAGCCGGCTGTCTTGCGGAACGTGCACCGAAAAGAATTAAAAACACTGTTCTATTTGCTATTTCAATTAACTGCCGTGCCGCGTGGGTTAACCCCTTCGCCTATGATTTATTTTCTGATAACAGTGACTAGATTTTCTGTATCCTCTGCGAAACGACAAAAAGAAAAATTTATAGTTACCGCGTGCGTAGGTATTCTCCACCGATTATATGCTATCAGAGATTAAATAGAATATTATTACAGGTTAAAGAAAATTAAGGAAAATCTTGATCTCGAGTCTGACTCATTGCTGTAAGGCAAGGGGTTAAAGAAATGCTCCAAAAATTTCTGATGAAAACATTTTTGTAACTTCGATAATTGCGAAAGGAAAAACTAGGGACCAGTTAAAATGACTGGTTTGGTAGTTCTAGTGTTAAATGCAAACATAGTTATGTAAAAGTTGTCTCGAATAATAATATTGCAATTTTTTGAAATGCAAATTGCAAATTTAAGAATTAAATAAGAACATGAATATTATTCGTCCACCCTTGGAGAATCAATAATTTTTCTAAAATCGAATCAAACAGCTTGAGTACGTTTGAGAAGTTGTAAACAAATTATTTTCGCATTAGCTGGTAAACCTAGTCTTCTTAATATCTTAACACGTTGAATGCCGAGCAAATTTTGTGTACTTCAGACAAGTGTAATTTATTTAATTCATAGAAGCGATCAATGTTATTAACACTTTAACTGCCCAATTAACGACCTCAAAAATTCCACAAAATCGAAGTAATTTATTTAACGAAGCAACAATTGAAAACTTAAAATGTATGACACAATGTTATCCTTCAAGCTTCTTCTATTCTCCAGATCTTAACTAAATTTAGTGCAACGAATATATTAATGTACAAATTTATTTTTAAACTTGGCCAAATAATTCTGTCACCAGTGAAAGGCAGTCAAAGTGTTAAAGAGAATTGTTAGTTACTGTAAAATAAAGCTTTCACCTCATACTACAATCTGATTGACTTTCACAATAATAAATCGATGTTCAACGCCATTAATTTAATGATAATCATTCTTAAACGATACAATGGTGCCGGTCACCGATGACCACCGCAGCATTCAACGTGTTAAACAAATTCAAGTCGTTCCGTGAACATTTAAAAAGGTTATTCTCTTCGAAAGGATATGGGAATACATGTTCTACCGACTGTGGAAGGGTTGAACACCGTACGAGACGCGCATCGGAAATTATTAAAGAAAAATGTCCGTCCTCCGTTTCGAACATCGGCCGCCTAATTTCGTCGTAAACGCACGAGCTCTGTAACCAATTAATTATTCGTTTAAGAAGCATCTCTCGTGGAAGCGATAGAAGCCGGCGAAACGAAACCCGAATCCTTATCGCATCGGGCTACCAATTTTTCTTCGTCTGAAGGAAGAGGAAGGTCGAAGAGCGGCGAGGAGGAACCGAGAGGGAGAAAAAGAACGCGAAAGTTTTTCCATCGACAAGACGGCACGAACAAAGAGACGCGTCTGACAAACGACAACAAGATCAACGAAATCCCATGCAGCATGAGAACGCACTTTACGAATCAAAATCGCCTCCGTGACTGACCGCGGTGTCCCCATTCATCAGGCTTCCCGAACTTCGGCCGTTCTCTCTCTCTTTCTCTCACTCTCTTTTCCTTCCTCTATCCTTTTCTCTCTCTCTATCTCTCACCACCACGGTTCTTCTTCTTCTTCGCATACTGATTAATGATCGCAGCCGAGATCGGGACGATCTTCCTGTGTTCGAACTGTTCCCTCATCGAACAGTGTAACGGCCGTTAATTCGCGAGATCGAGTCTCGACGTCTGTCTGCTGGCAGCTCTCCTTCCTCTTTCCCTACCCCGCATCCCCGTCGTTGTCTTTCTTTTCGTTCGAGGAACCACGCAGCTTCTTTCAATCAACGTCGATTAATCTCGATTTGGGCCTGTCTATCGTCCCTTCGTACCCTGATTTCGTCTTTCTTTCGCTGTCTTACTCTTTCGTTAGCTGTCCCTCTTTCCTACCCCCTTCTCTTTCACTCTCTGCATCCCTCTCTCTCTCTCTTTATCTATCTTTTTCTCTCGACTTCTTTTTTCCCCTGTTCCGAATTTTTTCATTCCTCTTCCCCGGGAGCGCGCGCGTGCACGCCGGACTTTCTTGGCTGCCGGGGGCTGAGAGCGCATAATTATTCATCAGGGTCTTTGCCTAATTCTCGGTCGTTAATCACCGTCTTCGGGAGACGCGGCGGATCCGGTCCTCGGTCAATGACTCGTACGAGATCGACGCTTTAAGCTGCTTTATTGAATCGTCGAGCGTGTATCGGCGATATCGTTCCATCACCAGCCACCGCAGGTGTCGCTTTATTTCCCACCGCCTCCACCTGTCCGCTGATGCACGCACCGTACCACGAGCTTAACCCCCTGGCGCCAGGCGGATCGTCCGCAATTCAATTATCTTCGTCTCAATTCGAGATTGCCGAATTCCCGTCGCGAAATTATACGCCTCCCAGCTCTACCGTTAAAAATTTCCTTACTATTATTTCACACGTTGAATACTATGTCAATCCCTGGGGACTGACGGTATCAAATTTACAAATTAATATGTTATACATAATTAATATAATATTAAGAAATATTTGCACTATTTCCAGAGATTCTATTGAAACAGAAAAACACAAATGGGCTAAGCGAGTCTTTTGCTTATGCACAGTTGCATTATTTCCATTTAAAGGTATAATTATGAATTACGATTACTCGCAGAATAAACAATTAAATTTTCGACCGTGAAAGAAGATGGCGTTGAACATTCAGTCCCTTCTTCTTTTTCTAATTGATATGGAATAAGAAACCAGAACGTGTTTTAGGAGATCGTTCCGGGTCTGAAAATAATTGATAGAATTTACCCGGCCAGGTAAAAAGAAATATCTTGATTTTACGTTGAAACATCTCCGAGTGCAAAGGGTTAATAACGAAACTAGCAATAATTTTCTGACTTTCTGAATTGTTGTCGGTGAGAGTGTATCGAGACTGCATTTAGGTTTCCACGTTCGAATAGCCTCATCTTTCGATCGTTTTGGAGGTACATGCGTTGCTCGAGCGATTTTCTAGTTGTCGGTGCGGGAGACACGGAGAGAGGGGTAGTTATCAAGAGATTCGTTCTCGCGATTAGTTGGATCATCGGCGCAATGGAAGTCTATTACACGGATGGCTATTAATTGAATCCTGCGCACGGTCCGTGTTATGTAACCGATATGCAAATAGATTGTCCGTTTCGCAGTGTGTCGCGCTCGGAATTAATTCCGGGGATTGTTTAACGAACAGACTATGGCGGTCGGGAAACCGAAAAAAGAGGGAGAGGGGCCAGGCCGGCAGAAATGAACGAGCAGGTGCAAACAGAAAGTGTTCCACTTAATTGCCGCGGGAATCGATATACGCTTTATTGAAAAATTTGTCGGACCAGAAAGAAACAGCCGCAAACATTCGCTGCCGATCGTCGGTATACATATTTTACGAACGTGTTCGAAACTTCCAAAATGATGACTTAAACTGTCCTCGATTTGCATCGTAGCACATCATACTCGCTTCCCAAAAAGATCCTAACATTGCAAATGACCGAGCCTAGACCATAATCGACAGGTACGCATTTCTAAAAGAACGAGCAAAAATTGTAGGATATAATTGTCTGTATTTTAACAACGTCTTCGAAACTTCCAAACTGATGACTTAAACTGTCCTCGATTTGCATCGTAGCACATCATACTCGCTTCCCAAAAAGATCCTAACATTGCAAATGACCGAGCCTAGACCATAATCGACAGGTACGCATTTCTAAAAGAACCAGCAAAAATTGCAGGATATAATTGTCTGTATTTTAACAACGTCTTCGAAACTTCCAAAATGATGACTTAAACTGTCCTCGATTTGCATCGTAGCACATCATACTCGCTTCCTAAAAAGATCCTAACATTGCAAATGACCGAGCCTAGACCATAATCGACAGGTACGCGTTTCTAAAAGAACGAGCAAAAATTGCAGGATATAATTGTCTGTATTTTA
>CM052087.1:9062385-9074455 GCA_028453745.1 Agapostemon virescens
TGTCGGGACGATCAATCGCGAAAATGGGAAAAATTAGGGTTGATAAAACGAAGCCCCCTGAATTTCCCTGTTATGCTGGCCTAAATTCTGGGGGCTCTTCTTAAAGAGGAAGGTTTGAGGAAGATTTTCCCGTTGGATTCATGTCGATACCTCTAATAGTTTCGCCGGGGCACGACTTCAAAGATTTGCCAAATATTGCCACGAAATCGCTAAATATTGAAGGTATACCCCTTCTTAAAATCGCGAAAAATCTTTAGGTCTCCGATTCTTTTGTAATTTGGACTACATGTTTCTAGACGCGCGATCAGAGTATATACCAATTTTTAAGTCGATCGGAATCGAATTGCAGCTGTGGCGCGACTTTAAATTGTCGGGACGATCAATCGCGAAAATGGGAAAAATTAGGGTTGATAAAACGAAGCCCCCTGAATTTCCCTGTTATGCTGGCCTAAATTCTGGGGCCTCTTCTTAAAGAGGAAGGTTTGAGGAAGATTTTCCCGTTGGATTCATGACGATACCTCTAATAGTTTCGCCGGGGCACGACTTCAAAGATTTGCCAAATATTGCCACGAAATCGCTAAATATTGTAGGTATACCCCTTCTTAAAATCGCGAAAAATCTTTAGGTCTCCGATTCTTTTGTAATTTGGACTACATGTTTCTAGACGCGCGATCAGAGTATATACCAATTTTTAAGTCGATCGGAATCGAATTGCAGCTGTGGCGCGACTTTGAACTTTCGTTGCGATCAATGGTGAAAATGGGAAAAATTAGGCTTGATAAAACGAAGCTCCCTGGATTTCCCTGAAATGCTAGCCTAAATTATGGGAGCTCTTCTTAAAGAGGAAGGTTTGAGGAAGATTTTCGCGTTTGATTCATGTCGATAGCTCTAATGGTTTGGCCGGGGCACGACTTCAAAGATTTGCCAAATATTGCCACAAAATCGCTAAATATTGAAGGTATACCCCTTCTTAAAATCGTGAAAAATCTTTAGGTCTCCGATTCTTTTGTAATTTTGTGTACACGTTTCTAGACGCGCGGTCGGAGTGTATGGCAATTTATAGGTCGATCGGAATCGAATTGCAGCCGTGGCGCGACTTTGAAATTTCGGGACGATCAATGGCGAAAATGGGAAAAATGGGGTTGATAAAAGGTAGCTTCCTGAAGTCCCCTGATATGCTTGCTTAGATTGTCGGAGCTCTTCTTAAAGAGGAAGGTATGGGGAAGATTTTAGCGTTTGGGCCATGTCGATAGCTCTAATAGTTTGGCCGGGGCACGACTTCAAAGATTTGCCAAATATTGGCAAATATTGTTAAATATTGAAGGTAACCCCCTTCTAAAAATCTTATCTATGGGTGACAGAATTATTCGTCCATGTTTAACAATAAATTTCTACGCTAATATGTTCGTTGCATTCGATTCAGTTCATATCTGGAGACTACAAGAAGTTTGAAGGATAACTATGTGTCAGACATTTTGAGTTTTCAATTGTTGCTACGTTAAATAAATTCCTTTCATTTTCTGGAATCTTTTAGGCTGTTGGTTAGGCAGTTAAAGTGTCAAAGAAAATTAAGGAAACACATCTTTAGAAGATTCAGTTCGAAATCTTGATCACGAGTCTGACTCGTTGTTGTCGGGCAAGGTGTTAAACCACCGCCAAAGAAGTCTTTCTAATTTTCACAATTCTAAAATAAAAACCCCAAAACCGGCGGAAATTGACCGGCGCTGGGTTTGGAGGCAACAGCAGTATAAATTGGAAATTGGCGTGAAATTTGCAGCGCTGTTCGTCGCGCGTCAAAAGAAGCGCACGAATCTCCCTAGTCGGTGTCCGAATCGCCGAAAGTCGATTTTCGCTGAAAACGGAGAAAAACGGTATCCGGCGCGAAAAGAAATCGCTGTTAATAAGGACATTACGCCGGGCACCCATGCGGTCGATGGTGTTTTTGCGATCCTTACGGAAGGATCGTCGTGATCCGCGGTCGGGGCCGAAATAATTCCGCTTAAGAGAAAGCGAGCAACCTCCGGTCACGCGAAACCTCCATCGGAGCGTCGTAAAACATTCAGGCGGAGGCGTGTAATCCCCGTGGCCGCGTGGAAGCTTAACGTGCCTTTCTTGCCCGGGTCGCAAAGACGACACTGTAACCCGGCCCGGATGGTAGCCGGGTAAGCGAGAGGCGAGTTCTCAAACGGAACGGGAAAGGAACGAGACTCGAGACGAAACGGGACGAAACGAGACGAAACGGGACGGAGCGAGACGGGACGGACCAGAGCCCCGTCGCGGAAGTATCTGGCTTTGGAAAGTTTTTAACGAGCTTTCTCGCTGGTCTTTTCCACGAGACCGGAGCAGTGTTTACTTTGCCGAAGTCCACGTTGGCGACGCTGGTACCCGTAGATGGGAAATCTTGTGGCGCACCGTCGTTTGTTATTTGTCTTCCGTCCGCTTCCACCAGCGAAAAACCGTGGCGTCGAAACTAAAACGTTCTACTCTACTTCTCTCTGTCTCTTTCTCTCTCTTTCTCTCTCGCGCTCACACTTTCGACGCGACGATTACTCCTGTTTGACACCCCCGCCGAACATTTCCCGGTTTTCCTGCAGGATGTTAATTAAATCGCGAAATTGAATTCTACAGGGAATTAGTGTCAATTAAAATTGAATCGCCTTTGACGCCACGCGGCATTATCATTCTTAGCGTTCAATTATCGACGAGCTCGTTAACGTTCGCGTTGAGTTTCCCCGCGGGAATTGGTTCTTGTTTCGATGCTAATTCCGAGCATTCGTTGTTGCTTTAATTACTTCTTAAAATCGTGCTTATTTTGATGCAGGACGACGAGATCGGTAAAACATTGTAGTTAGCACTCTTTTGTTTAACATATTTTTAGGAATCGTACGAGTGATTTTTTTGCGGATAATTCTTGAAGTTTTCATTCAGAGGGATGAAGTTGGGTGGAGGATCGAGGGTCGAAGACAGCATTCCCATCAACGCATTAATTAAACAACACTTTGCATTAATTAAATATACCAGAGAAGGATAAATTAAAACAATAGGATAAATTGAAGGAAAACGATTTCATAAACGCGAGTTTGTTTAACCCCTTCGCTTCGGCAGTCCAGTCCGCCGAAGTGCCGTCATCGACCGGAAGCACGCGCCAGAAATGTGCCTTTAAGTCTTAAATCATTACTATGCTTAATAAAATAATTGTTGCTCTAACATAGCACGTATTCTTCACATTTTGAATATGGAAAGAATTATATAAAATTATATTAATTATTCTAAACACATTAGACCAATTACAATTGACATTTTTTGTATACACATTATTATGGATGCCGGATATATCCGACGCTCGAAGCGAAAGGGTTGAACAAAACTAGCTAAAATCCTTAACCAGTTGCTTGTTTAATTTTTACTTCACGAATCGTTTCCAAATAACATGAATTGTGCTATGGAAATAAGAAACGGACGAGAATTAAATCTTCGTAGGGAATTTTGTGGAATAATTTCTCAAATGTGTTAATTTGAGACGAGCATCGCGATGGGGGATGAAGTACGGAGTGTTTAAGTAGAGGGCGATGATGTAAAGCATATGGAAGGAAGATTCGGTCTAAAATTAGCTGCAGGATGATCCCATAAATCCCACAGATCTAGCCGCGACGATTGTAGCCGACTATGCGGTCGGAGTTCTTAATGGAACTGGATTTCTTTCCAACTTCTTAATTGGTCTGCGTGGCTCGCGTACGATCCTGGAGGACGCGTGTATGCCTGGCGGAGTACAAATTCGTTTCGAGAAGTAAACTGCTGGTTGGCAAAGCGAGGCGAAAACTTTGCTCGTTATAAAAATCTGACCGGATGTGGGAAGATCGAGAGAATGGCAGACTCCTTTGACAAGTAGATCGGAGTGACACGAAAAGTCTGCCTCATTACTCCTAGCATTGTTGCTCCTCACTTAACCTTTAGCAGTCCAATGGCTCCTCTGAGGCGATACTGAAAATTGTCTATTATTTAAAACAATTTTTACATTACAATGTTTGTACTTAGGAAGTTGGGAAAGTTCGATTTTCGAATTAAAATTGCCTGAAGTGCATACACTTTTTACTTAGCCTCAGAGCCATCCCTAAAAATTGATATACAAATACTGATAATATTGTTCAACCCTTCGCACTCCAATGGCTCCTCTGAGGCGATACTGAAAATTGTCTAACTATTATTTAAAACAATTTTTACTAATAGTAACAAATTTGATGTGCACAAAAGGGAATTAACTACGTACAATGGAATTATTCTAGGACAAAAAATGTACCGATTTTGGAATTAAAATTGCTTGGAGTACAATGGGTTAACACGCTGAATGACACAGCGAAGTGCAGCATGCATCCGTTAAAAAATTTGTAGACATGACATTTTCAATTTGTCTGACGTTATATAATTTAATAATTTACATATAATTCAAATATATTTTTAAAGATAACACTTATAGATATACTAGTATTTTTGATGTCCTTAATTATGCAGTTATTCGGTTAGTTTCATCGTCAGAAATTTACTACTTAAATGTGGGATCAGTGCCATCCCCTAGACCAAAAAGACATTAAGAAATTAGAAAAGAGCAAGGGGGGGCTCCATGGGTCAGTGGGATAGTTGATTCTTTTTTCCTGAGATCCTATATAAATGACGATTTTGATGCTCTGGGATGAAAACGATTTAGAATTTGCTTGCGAAGGTTTAAAGATGTTAACGCGACCCTTAAAATTAAATTCGAATACCTCAGGATTAAATGCATATTTTGTTAGATACCTTAGAATTCAAAAAACGACAAGATTTATTTGAAACTATGCATTTTTAAGAATACAATAGCGCAGCACAGAGATTTAATAGCACAGAAACTTTTGAGAAAGTGATTAGTCTAAAATGGGCGAATTATTTTGCTATTTGTCGAAACAACAAAACAACCCTCTAGTTGTCTGCGATTAAGTAATAATTATCGATTTCCCAGTAGTTTTCTATCAGAAGCGTGTTCTGTTAACTTGAACAATGCTCCCTTGTTAGCGTCATGCAAATAACAAGTAGCGTTGTTTGCAGGCGGGTCATTACTTCGAGCGGAATCAAATCACGAGGCTTGATTCCTGGGGGGGTGGGTCCTAGCGCGGAAGATGGAGCTACGACGTTAATCCTTTGACAGTTCGAGGAACGACTATTTGTCGTGCTAATGTCACGCGAGAGAGCGGAAACTGAAGGACAGAGGAATCAACGGAGGAAGAGAGAGATCAAGCAGAGAGACAGAGGAGAGAGAGAAAGAGAGAAAGACAGAGAGAGAAAATGAGAGCGGTAGAGGAAGATGTCAAGAAAAGGGAGGAAGCGAGAGAGAGAGAGAGAGAGAGAGAGAGAGGGATTTAGGGATGAGGGGGTGGCATGGCCGACCCTCACGCGTCCCACCCTTTGTTTGAGCTTTGTCAGGCGAGATACATTTTCCGTTTCGCGCGGCATCCAGGCGAAACGCTGCGACGATGCTTGGCGAGGGTGCAAAACGATTGTTCGAGCCTGCAAAACGATTGTTCGAGAGCCTGGAAGCCTAGAGAGCATCCTTCGGTTGCACTTACGCACATGACCGCACCCCTCTCGCTCTCCTAATTCCTCCGTCGTCGACGAGGATTTATCCCTCAAAGAAATCGTCCCGACAGCCCCGGAAGATCATCCGGATTGCAGTCACGAAATGCCACCTACCGATCGCATCCCCATTATTTTTGCTTCGTTCCCCGCACTGACTCACCACTCGCACGCCCGTTTCCGCTTGCCTACAAAGTGCAACCCCGAGCAAGGGTTACACGTGTCGGTAGCCTCGACGATTCGAATGCAGCTCGATACGGGGCTATTTGCGGCAAACGAAACTGAAACGAGCTTCTTGCATATTAAAACGTCATCGCGGCATCATTAGACAAACACAATTTTTCGGACGTTCACGTTCGGCATCCGTAAAACTGTCTCCATTTTTTAATTCTTCCAAACGACTTTGGCGGCTGCTGAAAATTTCATCCTGAGTCCTAGCGGACCTTGCGTTGGACGCTGGGATACTGAAAGGCGATTAATACTTTGCTGACAGGCAATTTTACACAGAAACTATGCCATGTCACCGGCTATTATTTTGCAATTGAATAGGGAAGTAAAGTAAAACATTCTAAATAAATTCCAACAAATTTTATTTTAAGAAAAGTATTTTCTTTATTATAAAGTGGATACACGAGCTAAACACGATGCGCAAAGCTTTTGCAATATTCTATATCGCCCTGGGTTTCATAAATTGAAATAGATAATGCAAGTGCAATGACGAGTTAACTCGTCACCGGTCACCAATGTATTAAATTGAGAATTTATTGCGAAAGAACGGTATCTTACGTTTTATTCAAAATATCGTCCATCGCTGGCCACCACTTTCCCCCATCTTTCCGGCAACATCCGGATACCGCATGGAAAGAACACTTCGTCTTTTGACGCTGTCCATGAATCGACCCAATTTTTGCTATTTTACGAAAAATGGTTGTCCTCAATTTCCTTTAAACTTAATCAAAATTCTATTATATCGTTGCAGATTTATAATCATTGCAAAATTCATAAATATTCTCTAAAGATCTACTTCCTCTTTCCTCTAACAAATTATAGACGTCAAAGAAGTTCCGGTAGCTGCAACCTGCATTAATATGTTAAGGATGGTATACGTACGAATCGGAGACGAATCACGTACTAGCGAGAAAGTCTCGTTCTATTGTCCCTCTGTCAGTGGGCGCAGGAGGTGCAGCCTTCACACGACGATAACGATGTACAAGTTCGCCCTACAATTTGCCAAAGGGATTCTATACGAGGGTGGCTAAAAATCAAGCCCTTAGGGTTTCCGAAGCTCTGCAGCATTGCTAATATCTCCTCTCTGAACTAATGAAAGAAACTGAGATTCGCGGGTCTACAAAGCGGAGCATTCCAAGAGCAGATATCGCAGCGTCCCGTGGATCAATTTCCCCGGTTCTCGTTCGCATCGGGAATAATTAATTCTGTAAACGGGACGAAATTCCGAAGACAATAGTTCGCGTGGGGGGTTTCCAATCGGCTTTGTTAATCCCGCCTCGTTCGGCGTTGAAAAACAAGCGCCGGACGTGGTCCGATCGATCTCTCGGGCATTCCTTCGTGATTTAATTAGCATCCCGCGAAGGGTGAAAGGGTGTCGCGATAATCCGACGCCGCGGGAGAAGCGAAAGAGAGTGTTTCGCCGGTTGTGGGTCGATGGCGTGTCGCCTAACGCCGTGGACTCGTCGTCGGGCGTTCACGATTCTCGCGCACCTGCGTGTCTCGATCGGTGTGCAGGTGTAATCCGTGCCGCTCAATCGCGGCGCGCGCGCGACTATGGCGAGAATCGGTTGTAGCGGGAATCGGTATTAGCACTCCCCGATTATGTAAAGCCCGAGCGATTATGGAGATCGAATTAAGCTCGTGGCGTGCGTTCGAGCACTCAACGAGCTTGACGCGTGAAGAGTGGGCCAGTCGAGAAAGGAGAGAGAGGAGGAGGGTGGTTTTCACCGGTGGGATAGGGGTTGAAGGTTTCGGGGGAGGGGGATGGCGATGCGTGGGAGTGTGCTTGCGGCGGCGGTAGCAACGCGACGCGGACCCTGGCCGAGGGGTAGCAATTCCCGTAAATTAAAGGACAATCGAGCCGAGGTCACCTACCGCCCTTCCTCCATCGGCGCGAACCGCGCCGCATCCTCTCTCTGTCCATTGTTGCTAGCTGTGCTTGAAACGGTGCGACCGGACAATGCGCAGCCAGCCTCCGCGTCGTATTTCATGTAACTGCCAAATGCTCGTGGCTTCCGATGCAAAAGAGACGCGGAAATGCGACCGAGACGGATGCGCGTTCGCGAGGACGTCGACGATGCAAGAAGACGATGCAGGACGGGCGACGATGAACACACCACGAACGAGATTCGATTTGGGTATGGTGATTCGAAGGTTACCCTCACCACGCGAATGTTGACTCTGAAGCGTCACGAGAAATTGCCGCGTTAGAATTTATGGGAGGGGCAATTCTCGTGATAACCAGAAAAATCGATAGAATATTACCCTTTCTTTTTTTGAGGAACTACGGTGTCAGTTGTAACAGTTTATTATTCTATCAGTACGAAGGTGTATCCAGAAAAGGACGTGACTCCAGAAAGTATTCGGACACTCTTCAAACCTAAATAACTTTTTTAAGATTGGACCAAACGTCTTGACTTTTCTTGAGCAATTAGTTACATTGATTTAATAAATGATCTATGATAGTTATACGCATGCAGAAAAATTCATTAAAATCGATCGACGTACACACGAGTTACGTGCCATCGAAAATGGTGAAAATCACAATTTTTCACGATTCTTCATCAGTTTCTGCTTAAACTACAGAAATTCTTTTTCCCGTGTCAATCGATTTCGGTGAGATTTTCAGCATATGTATAACTAACACAGGTCTGAAAAACGCATATTTTAAATTTTCATTACTCCTTGAAATAGAAATGTTTTAGAAAATGTCTTTTCTCCTTTCCCACGTAATTTCTACCAATTAGAATTATTTCAAAATTATTTTGGCATATCATTTAGTAAATCAATGCTGCTAGTTGCTCCAGAAAAGTCAAGATGTTTAGTTTAATTTTGAAAACGTTATTTAGATTTAAAGAGTGTCCGAATACTTTCGTGCGCTACTGTATCTTTGCATCACGATTACACGGTGTAACGATTATGCGGTGTGGCGCTTGTATTGATTGTTCCATTCTAAAAGTTGAAAAAGGATTTCGAAGTTAGACAGCTGCAAACCTGATAAAATTACTAATCGTTGCAGCATAGAGGATACAGTATCCGTATCGCAGAGGATATATCGCAGAGGATACAGTAATCTGTAGTTGATGTAAAACTAGAAGACGGTACCGGTGCATTTACGCGAGTTCCTTTCAAGCCGGACTGCCAAGCGATTGCAGCGCGCGGATAGACGATCTCCGGAAAATTGAATCGCGGCGGACACGGCGTGCAGTTTTAAAATATTACCGGGCAGGAAAGTAAGCGAGTTCAGAAATCCGTCGTGGAAACTCGTCGAAGTTTACCCGGCCAATCGGCACGAGGCGGGGTAGATCCTTTCGCGACTTATCGAAGCCGAAGATCAAAGCGCGGGCGCCGGTAACTCGAGGCAAACCGTCGTGATTCTCGAGGTAAACCAAGAAGATCCAGTCTAACTTGAGAGAGAACCGACTGGCAGAGCTGTGTAAACGCAAGACCCAGCAGGTGGCAGGTGGTGGCGTTAAGCCGGCTCCAGAACTTGTCGATTTACCCACGGTGTAATGAGCTTAAAACACGACTCGCTGCTCGCCGCTCTTCGTCAACCCCCCACAAACCGTCTCATCCCACCGCCATTTTACCAGCCCGAACCGTGTTCGCCCGATGTTCGCCGTCGACCCACCCCTCTGTCTTCTATCGTCGACGTTCACGCGAACGCGTATCCGTCTCCTCGCGTTTCCGCTTCTCTTTCGTGTCGGAAGCCACGAGGCGTTTGGCAGTTACATGAAATACGAGGTACCAGACCCGGTTGGCTCTCGTTGTCCGGTGGGCATCCTCGCTGATTTCATCCCCTGTCCCCATTGTCGACATATTATATCCCGGATCCTTCAATTTGCTCACCTAATTTGTCGAATGCACGAGGGTTAATCAGGAGAGAGATCGCTTCGACGGCAACAAATTGATACCGAGCGGAAGTTTATCCCTCCGAGTGCTGTGTCCGAGTCTACTTTCACCTGGAATATCAAAACCATCTTTGCTTAGACAGTTTCTAGCGATCGGATTAAACGAATAGGTGGCAGGAACAACGGAAAGTCTAATGTGTCGACTACCATCGCCAATGCAGGGTTTTCTAAAGGAAGTTTTATAAATGTTATGTTACGCTTTATGTTTCGGGTTCCGTGTAACAATTAATCGAATAAAATTAATCGTTATGTCTATCAAACTCTGTCGAACGTATTCTGGTCAAAGTAAACTCGCAATATCCATGGACACGGCTTACCATATATTTCCTTCGTCGAATCAAAATTCATTCAGTCTTAACAAAAAAGAATTTTCATATTTTCATTCAATATTATTGTAACGTTAAAACCAGACATTGTTTTGTTTAAAATAGAATATTTAATGGAAGCTAGTAATAATATAAATAAAATTTATATTTTTATGAACTAGACATTATGTAGGAATATAATTTAGAATTAATTTTCTTTTTCTTCATCGTGAACAAAATTACAATGCGTCAAAGTAATAATTTTACAGTGTCCGAATGTTAACCCTTAGCACTCGAATGGCGCCTCTGAGACGCCACTAAAAATTGCCATACTATTATTTAAACAATTTTTACATGGCTACGTTTATAATTAAGAAATCGATAAAAATTGTAATGTTCTAAGTACAAGTAATATTAATTAATTTAATATGTACGAAAGGAAATAAATTATGTACAATGGAGCTATTATAGATGAAAATATTGTTTCGATTTTGGAATGGAATTGCTTCGAGCGCAAAGGGTTAAAATTACTCACTGTATATTAGGGGAGCCAGAAAGTAATATCATTGCGTAAGTACACACAAAAATATGTAAGAAAACAACATTACTTTCCAATCCTCTAATATTATATATAAATCGAATGCGGTTCAAGCACTAGCGAGAAAGTCTCTTCCTGTCGTCCCTCTGTCGGTAATCGCAGGAGGCACAGTCATCACAGGTTTTAAAAGCAGAAAATAATTTTATACGTTCCTAGTCGATTATGCTTCGTGGTCCCCGTCGGAAAAACGATCGGGTCGATAATTCGTGGGGTTTACCCTAGGAGGAATAATTTCTATTGGCAATTCATGATCGTGATTACCCGTCAGCGCCCGATTAGACGCGTCCAGGCCGAGTGACTCATCCGCAAATTGTTTTGACCACGGTCGTGTTATTTCTTCGTCGCACAAAAGCATACGAAATTGACGCGACCCCCTAAGTCGTAATCCCTCGGCTTCAGGACTCCATCGAACCCAATGAAGTCTCGTGCCCTACCACAATTCCGAATCTCTTCGTGTTTCGGATTAATACGAACGCGATGGGGAGAGAATAGCGCGCCGACCAATCGGAAATGTTTTCATTCCCGTGGTGACTGACACTAAAATCGATCAAACATCCCGCAAATATTTTATTGCGCTCCTACGCTCATTTTTCAGTCCTGTGGTCTCGTGTCCCTAACCTTTTCTCCGGCCGGTGGACATTTTCAGACCCAACCTTCGCGTTTCTTTACGGTCGTGATCAATTACTTTCGTTTTCTCTTCTTGTTCATCAAAACGAATCTTCTTCTTTCTATTTTATGCGTCAACGACATAAAATACAAACTTGAAGAGAACATGAAATTAATTTGAATCTGTTTAACATTAAACTTACCGAGCTGTAAACTTGGCTAATGTATATTGTCCTGTAAAAGTGACAAGAATTAATTTATTTGGATTTTATGCAATTTTTATTACAATGTATATTGGAATCGAAAAATCCATCCAATCGATTTTTGCGAAGACAATTTTATAACGTTAGTAATCGTAAAATAGAAAATCTGAAAAGGGTCATTTGACCGTTTATGGTAGGTTTAGTGTTAAAAGTATCGAAGGATAGATCCGATTGATGTATATTGCTTTGTAATAATGATAAAACTGCAATTTTTATTGTATTTTTTGAAACTTTTTTAATGTTGGCAATTATAAAAGAAAAAATTAGGAACTAGTCAGAATGATTGGTTCGGTAGTTTTGGTATTAGAAATCGATGATAGTAGCAGTAATTGTAGAAAAGATACAATTTCAAGATTCGTTGAACAATTCCAGGTGGCTGACGTCTAGCACCAATTCCGCAGTAACGTCTATCATCCAGCCGTCCAGAGTCCTTTTTCTTGACACTAGTGCAATCGGCGAAGTATTGGATTCACAGTTTGGGAAGGAAGCAGACAAGGAGGAGAAGGATGAGAAGAAGGATGAAGAGTAATAACGCAGCAGCCATACATCGTGAAAGTA
>CM052087.1:9074465-9096311 GCA_028453745.1 Agapostemon virescens
CAAGACAAGTAAGTGAGAGTAATATAAAATTAATTCGAACGTATTTAGGAATCGATGATAAAAGTGGTAACCGTAAGAAAAGGTACAATTTGAGAATCTGGACAAATATAAATGCCACGATGCATTTACACCCCCAATATTGAATGGCCAGTAGCATATATTGTGTTACTGTGGAGAACCCTTTATGTTAACCCTAGTGCATTCGGTGAAGTCTTACACTTACAATTTGGCGAGGAAGCAGACAAGGAGGAGAAGGATGAGAAGAAGGATGAAGAATTTAACGCAGCAGCCAAACATCGCAAAAGTGCGAGGCAAGTAACTAAGAGTAATATAAAATTAATTCGAACGTATTTAGGAATCGATGATAAAAGTGGTAACCGTAAGAAAAGGTATAATTTGAGAATCTGGACAAATATAAATGCCACGATGCATTTATACCCCCAATATTGAATGACCAGTAGCATATATTGTGTTATTGTGGAGAACCCTTTTTGTTAACCCTAGTGCATCCGGTGAAGTCTTAAAGTTATAATTTGGCGAGGAAGCAGACAAGGAGGAGAAGGATGAGAAGAAGGATGAAGAATTTAACGCAGCAGCCATACATCGCAAAAGTGCGAGGCAAGTAACTAAGAGTAATATAAAATTAATTTGAACGTATTTAGGAATCGATGATAAAAGTGGTAACCGTAAGAAAGGTATAATTTGAGAATCCGAACAAATACAGGTGGCACGATGGTCTCACGCCCCCAATGTCGAATGGGTAGTAACGTGTACCGTGTAACTGTGTAGAACCCTTTTCCTTAGCATCGCCGGACTAGGTGGAGAAATATTAGGTTCACAGTTCGAAGGAAGCAGACGAGGAGGCGAAAGAGTAGAGGGTATGAGGAGTGATAATGTAGCGGGGCGATACGTCGCGAAAATACGAGGCGGCCAACAAAAATAACGCCCGACCGGGTCCGGCCTTGCCGGATATTAATATCTCCAGGATGGCGAAATCTCGAAAAAGAGAAGGCGAACAATGGCGTCAGGTTCACGGAGGTCTGGCACGGACAGGCTCTCGACGTAGCAATGGGCGCGATGCCTCCTGTCCTGGGCGGCCGTAGGTACTTTTATCTCCGGCCGGCGGGCGCGAAAACGTACTCGGCAAGTATCCGGTGGCGCATCCGGCGCTTGCTACCCCTGACCAACCCCCCATCGCGAAAGGGGTTGAAGAAGGTCCGGGCTAAACCGGTGGAGAGCGTCGGTGGAGTTTCAGCTCTGTTATCGGTCGCCGCGGCGTGCAGGGGTGCCACGGACATTTAAAATGCAGATTAGCGCAGACCGGAGGGCCCCCGAGGAAACGAAACGCGAACGTGAATGCGAACGCAGACGTAAACGTAAGAGCGTCGGGTGGCAAGTGTTTTATTGGGGCCAGCTTCCGTTTTCCTTTCCCCTAGGCCACGGGCCTGCCAGCTGCCACCGCCGAACACCGATGCCACCGCAAAGATAAAGTCAGCCACGAGCTTCAGCCGTCCGCTAATTTATTGATCCCTGATTTATTTGACGGGCCAAGCCCCCGTCACGGCCATAATTGCCCTCGCGGAACTATTCGGTGGACTTTAATAGGACACGAGAATGTAATTCAGACGGCGCTGACGTCTTTCGACTGGCCCGCGATCGTGTCGACGTTCCTCATATCCCATCCGCGGTCCCTTTGTTCCTTAAACCATTTTTTTCATTAACCCCTTGCCCTTCGGACGATAGAAACTAAAGAAATTAAAATGGCTTCGAGTGCATTGGGTTGACGCAGCTTTCTAAACAGCGGCACAAAGAAACGAACGAATGCAACACCCTGTAACAAGTTAACCCCTTGCCCTGCAACGAGTCAGACTCGTAAACAAGATCTCGAACTAAATATTCCAAACATTTATTTCCGTAATTTTCTTTAATCGAAAAGAACATTTTATTTAATGATTGATCCTGTACGATCATTGGAGAATAGCTTTATTTTAGAATTGAGAAAATCAGGAAGACTTCTTTGGCGGTGGTTTAACCCCTTACCCTACAACAACGAGTCAGACTCGTGATCAAGATCTCGAACTAAATATTCCAAACATTTATTTCCGTAATTTTCTTTAATCGAAAAGAACATTTTATTTAATGATTGATCTTGTACGATCATTGGAGAATAGCTTTATTTTAGAATTGTGAAAATCAGGATGACTTCTTTGGCGGTGGTTTAACCCCTTACCCTACAACAACGAGTCAGACTCGTGATTAAGATTTCGAACTGAATCTTCTAAAGATGTGTTTCCTTAATTTTTTTTAACACTTTAACTGTCTAACCAACAGCCTAAAAAATTCCAAAAAATGAAAGAAATTTATTTAACGTAGCAACAATTGGAAACTCAAAATGTCTGACACATGATTATCCTTCAACCTTCTTGTAGTCTCCAGATACGAACTGAATAGAATGCAACGAATATATTAACGTACAAATTTATCTTTAAACATGGACGAATAATTCTGTCACCTATACATGGCAGTCAAAGTGTTAAACGAGAATAACATTTTAGAGAATAACTAGGCAAGCAGTAACTATAAATTTGTCTTTTCTTTTTTAGTCGTCACAATTTTTTGTACATCAGACAAGTTTTATTTGTTTCATTGATAAAAGTGACCAATGCCATTAAAGAGAATTGTTGGTTACTGTATAATGAAGCTTCCACCTCATACTACGATCTGTAATGTAATGATAATCATACTTAAACGACGCAATGGTGCCGGTCACCGGTGACCACCATGGCAATCAACGTGTTAACGCCTTTTTTACGAATAATTGTATTGCAGTTGAATATGCGACAAATGAACGGCCGGCAAAATTGTTAAACGAGAAAAGAAGCTTTCGAGTCGCTCGAATTTCTCGCGATTCACGCAGGCAATTTTGATTTTTCTTTTAATTCGCAGTCCACTTATTAGCTCCACGTATCTACTATACAAACGCTTGCCAGAGGCACGAGACTAAAAATTACAGAGGTATGGCCCCCATACGGTAGGGAAGCGTACCCGAGAGCGTTAAAACGTAGTAGGAACCAAATGGAACGAGCGTCGGCGTGCAAATACCGTATCCGGCGGTGTTATCCGTCTCCGGTTTCATCCGCGGCTCAAGGGTTGCAACAATAATTCAGCGGCGGCGTGGCGCGCGAAAGAAGATACAATAGAATCACACGGGGGGTATTTAATTTCGCGTGAAACAAGGGAAAAGCCGAGGCCAGTATTTTCGACGCTGCCGGATGGCGGCATGGCGTCGTCGTCGGTCGGTCGTCGTCGTCGTCGTCGTCTGCCCTTTGAACGTTCCCGGGGAACGGCCGGTTGCACAGAGGAGGATCATAACAAAGCCGGAACACGGTGTGTCCTTTTCCCCGTGTCGCGTTTCCACAGAGATCTCTCGCAAATGCACACGCACGGAGCTCTCGCGATATGGGGGTGAAACTTTTTCACCGTGAGCGACCATGATCTCTGGCCATTTAGCAGACGAGCCCTGGCTGCAGGGACGTGAGTCATCTTTCCCTTTCGTCGGCTCTGTAGCACGAACCCCTCCTCATCCTTTCTACATCCGTCTCTCGCTCTCTTTCACTCTCTCTTACTCTCTCTCTATTTTCCTTTTCTCGGTTGCATTCGATGCGCGGTCGTAACTCTTGTCCCATTCGGTTCGACGCGACCGTAAAATCGAGCATTTCTTCGGGCCCGGCGACCGACAACGGTGATTTACGTCGCCGGAGGATCTTCGCGGACATCTTACTTCCGTCGGTCCACGGCCGACTCCACTTGACTCCGGTGATCGTTCCTTGCAGCGTTCGACGCGTTCGGACAGATTGAAAGCTGACGAACCGGGATTTCTTTACGACGATCGAACACGAGTTACACGCGGCCCGGAAGGAAATCGTCCCCGTGGCTGATCTAACCGGCCTACGAATCAAAGGGACGCGAATGGTTTCGAGAAGGGTCGGATAGAGGGTCGGCTGCCTGCTGGGTTCGCGTTCTCTTGCGTTGATTAATATCTATGTCGTAGGAAGAAAGTGCTGAGCACTTACTAAGCATTGCAGTCTGTATAAATGATCTGACCTTAGGTAATAGTTCAATTCGAATAATAGAATGGTAGACGATAGAAACTGATGGGGATTTATACCGTGCAAATAATTCTGTTACCCATATATGGGTGACATGGCAGTCAAAGTGTTAAAGAAATGTCTAGCATCGTTGCCTATGGCAGCGCGGCGGTTCTACCTCCTGCGCTGACCGACAGGGGGACAATAGGACGAGACTTTCTCGCTAGTACCTGATCCGTCGTTAATCACCTTCTGACATCTCAGCGACAAAGTTAGATTTCTCCTCTTCCTCCAGCAGGCTCAGGACGAAACGCTCCCATTCTTGCAGTGCTGTATCGTTTACACGTAATTCGCGTTGAACTCTGGTGATGAGAATGGGTTGAGAATGGTGACTCTGAAGCCCCACTAAAAATTAACAGACTATTATTTAAAGGAGTTTTTACATCGTTATGCTTGTATCTTTGAAATTGCTAAAAATTGAATTGCTTTAAGGACGAGTGAGAGTGAAAAACCCTGTAACATGAGATGGAATTAAGTTAAACAGAAAAATCTGTTGAGTGTGTCGACAGAAGTTTCGTAAAGGAGTGATTAGAAACGGAAAGAGTAGTCAGTGTCGTTGTTCTCGCATAAATTGCGACAATGCTACGTCGATGAAAGCCATTACGGAAAGTTCATCAGTACCAGACTCGCAAGCAAGTAGACACTGGCATAGTGGGTAAACAAATGCCTCGTACTCCGGCGTTATACCTTATTCAGTTCAATATTCCAGGCTGGAAATCAAATCGCATGGACTCTTCCCGGGCGCATTGTTGCGCGCGGCACGTAACGCGCTGCAAACACGATTCCGGGGTTCATTTCGGGGACGTTAATGCCCTGGTGTGACGGTCCACTTGTCGCTGAGTAAATTCGCCGTCAAACAACGACGCCTGGCTGCGCATCCCCTTGTTTTCGGGACGGTGACTGTTGGGAACCAGGCAGTCAGCTCAAGAACAGACGAGACGTAACGAGACGAAGCGAAACGAAACGTGGGTCACGCCATCTCTCTCTCTCTCTATCTCTCTATTTCTCTCTGGCGATCAGTAACGTAGCAGAGAACACGGTGCAGCAACGGTGTTCAGAGACGATTGTCTCGTCGCAAAGCGAATAGAGAAGTCAAAGGGCACGGGGCAGGACTACTTTTATCGCCGGATGGGGAGCCGCGCCTTTCCCCATGCCTGAATTTCAGCCCGTTCTCATGCGAGCACAATGGGGTTTTCGCGAAAAAAATAGAAACGCCCGGACGACGGCGAGGCTCTTTGTTCTTCCGGGGCGCTTTTGAAGCCGGTCCCGACCCGGCAACTTCCTTCCCTTTGTTCCCAGACGATGTCATCGCGAAGAAACAAATAATTCCCGGCTACGGGCGGAGTCATCAAATTAAAACATTCCGAATCCGTTGCGAGAACTTTGCGAGTTCTCGCCATGGAAATCTTCCAATCTCTTAGTCGGTTCCTCGATGTTTGCGGGACACCGTCTACCGAGTCCGTCGGAGACAATGACCGTTGCAATGAATTACTTCAGGAAACGCCGGATTGTTTCTTGGCGCTTCGTTCTTGTAAAATGGTGCCCGATGGCGAGGTACCAGTACTTTAGCGAAATCGACTTTTTTTATTGTCTTTTCGTTAAACGGTTCGCGTTAGGAGCTTGTCAACGGCGAAAAGGGATTTGTCTCGATTCGCGAGAATCGAAGCGTACCGTTCTTTAGGACCTTATTGTATACTTAAGAGCAGAGCAAATTGGAATTAAGTTTTTGATAACCAAATTGTAATTTTTCTTAAAAATGTGATGCATACATTTCAGCTTTAACCCTTTGCACTCCAAGCAATGTGTAGTCCCAAAATCGAGAAAATTTCTTATCTAGAATAATTCCATTGCAGATGATTCACTTCTTTTCGTGCATACAAAGTTTATTGCTATTATTCGTACGTGCAACACTTCGACTTTCACCAATTTCTCAGATACAAACATAATGATGTAAAAATTGTTTTAAATAATAGTATGACTATTTTTAGTGGTGCCTCGGAGGCGCCATTGGAGTGCTAAGGGTTAATAATTTTGAGATGAAGTTTTCGATAATCCAGCTTTAATACATTTCAGCTTTAATAATTTTGAAATGAAGTTTTCGATAATTAAATTATAATTTTTCTTAAACATGTGATGACCATACTTTAACTTTAGTAATTTCTCGATGGAGTTTTTGATAACTAAATTATGAGTTTTCTTAAAGATATGATGCATACACTTTAACACATTAACTGTCGAACTGACGACCTCAAAACTTCCATAAAATCAAATTGATTTATTTAATGAAGCAGCGATTGAAAACTTTAAATGTATGGCATATAATTGTCTATCAACCTTCTTGTATTCTTTGGATATCAACTAAATCGATTGCAACGAATATATTAACGTAAAAATTTATTTTTAAACATGGAGTCAGAATTCTGTCACCCATATATGGTTGACACGGCGGTCAAAATGTTAACTCTAATAATTCACTTTAATAATTAATAATGCAATTGAGTGTGCTCAAATCACTATAACAAAGCATCGTAACATAAGATGACATCCGGAAAGCTACTATAGTGGCGCATTGTGCCTAAGAGGTTAAGAACGAGCGTCGACGTCAGGATTTATCTGGATTCTTGATAAATTTATCCCCGTCGCGAACCGAATCTTTTCAGCTCGCTGTAGCACGTTAGACGGCAGCAACTCTATCAATTTTTTAATTTCAACGAGACGGACAGAGACGAATGAAAATTCTGTGTACACGGTCGTCCCTGGGTTTCCCGGTGTCCCATGGAATTTCTACGGTCGCGCGTGTCGCGGAGTCGAAATTTATTAACACCCCACAGGATCCATCGTCGATGGGGGTCGCGAACAAAGTAACGTGACGGCGTTTCCACCGGCGGAGGCGTCATCAGATAGAGATACGTCGGGGTTCTGTCTATCTGTCGCAGACAGACAATGCGAGATCCGACGACAGACGTGGCCGAACCGCGCCCCTTTCATGTACCGCTGATTGATACCCTTGGTCCTGTCCGATGTGGGGTTGCGACGGTAATGTCGGCCTCGTCGACGGCGCCGCCGCGTTATCAACTCTGCCGGAGATGCGTCGATTAACAGAGACGCTAATATCGAGCCGAACCTGCGAGGATTGTTTACAAGGAGTTTACACGAGCCGCGAAATCGACTTGTTCCGTCGGTGTTAATTAATCCCATTAATTTCATATTACGTTCAAGCTGTTCGAAGCAAAGTTCGAAGAAATTTGAAACGGTAGATTCCTTTTAAGAAACATTCTCCTTTGCCATTTCGCGATTTGATGCCTCGTAAATTATTAATAGAAAACGTGGACTATTAAAAGCGCGGCGGAGGCTGGTTTATGGCAGTGTGACTTCAAGTCTCGGGAAAAATGGCGGCAAATCTAGATGGCTCTGAACGATAGGAAATTTGCTTGAAATTGACACGAGCCCATCCCTTGTTGCGCTCTGATCGGTCCAAGGTTTTGTTTAACCCTTTGCACTCGAATGGCGCCTCTAAGGCGCCACCAAAAATTACCACAAAAAGTCCCTACGGACTGGCGACAGATTTTTCATTCTGCTATCGCGGCGCGCGTTACGTTACCCGACTGTTTATACTCTGATTCGTCTATCGGCGAGCGGCCCGGCAAGGCCCATCTGACGGCTAACCGTGGCTTGAACGAAACGGCACAAAAATTCGGCGTGGCGCTTAACGTGTTCAAGAGGAAGGTTTGGGGAAGATTTTAGCGTTTGAACCATGTCGATAGCTCTAATAGTTTGGCCGGGGCACGACTTCAAAGATTTGCCAAATATTGCCAAATATTAATTATTGCCCTTCTATAAATCGCGAAAAATTGGGGAAAAATCTTTAGGTCTCTGATTCTTTTGTAATTTTGCTTACACGTTTCTAGACACGTAGGCAGAGTGTATGCCAAATTTTAGCTCGATCGGAATCAAATTGCAGTCGTGGCACGACTTTGAAATTTCGGAGCGTCCATCGCGAAAATGGGAAAAATTGGGGTTGATAAAACGAAGCCCCCTGGATTTCCCTGAAATGCTAGCCTAAATTGTGGGACCTCTTCTTAAAGAGGAAGGTTTGAGGAAGATTTTCGCGTTTGATTCATGTCGATAGCTCTAATAGTTTGGCCGGGGCACGACTTCAAAGTTTTGCCAAATATTGCCACAAAATCGCTAAATATTGAAGGTATACCCCTTCTTAAAATCGCGAAAAATCTTTAGGTCTCCGATTCTTGTGTAATTTTGCTTACACGTTTCTAGATGTGTAGGCAGAGTGTATGCCAAATTTTAGCTCGATCGGAATCGAATTGCAGTCGTGGCACGACTTTGAAATGTCGGGGCGATCAATGGCGAAAATGGGAAAAATTGGGGTTGATAAAAGATAGCTTCCTGAAGTCCCGTGATATGCTAGCCTAGATTTTGAGAGTTCTGCTTAACACGTTAACGAACGACACAGAAATTCGGCGTGGCGCTTAACGTGTTAAGAAATCGTTGAAAATTTCAGTGTTGTAAGTTCGAGCAATACTAATTAATTTCATATGCAGGGAAGGAAACAAACTATATACAATGGAGATATTATAGATAAAGATATTGTTTCGATTTTGGAATGGATCTGCTTCGAGCGCAAAGGGTTAATAAGTCGAAAACGGAATAAATATTTTCGAAAAAGTTGATTACAAGTGGCCGAGCGTAGTCACAGATTTGATTGCAATTTTTCGGCGATCAAAGTGGTCGCAAATTTAAAACTCTGCGACGACCTATGCGTTGGCAAAGGGTGTCTTCGGGGTATTGGAACGTTCATGCCGCTCTTCAACGGATCATTGTTCGCGCTACCATCCCCGGAAACAATTGCCGGTGCGGGTTTCAATAATGTCACACCCCGGTGCAATCCACCTTCCGCCAAGTCGCGAATTCCAAGAGAACGAAGCCTGTACCCGCTCGGTGGGCCGGCAATCACGGGATGACATCTCGTGCTCGCGTCAACAAGATTCACTGGCAGGCTCCATTGTTCCCGGACCGCAAAATGACCCGCGTCAATCGTCGACAACCGCATCCGAGCGTGTAACAGCGATGCATCTCGCAGTTTCACGGCGATCCACGGCCGTCATGACACAAAGGCGCGGCAATTCACCGAGCCTCTCGCGGAACTTTCGACAAATGAGCCGGTTGTTTGTTAAAAAACCAAAGCGAATCGGAGAACGAAAGTTTAGAGAATCTACCAAAGAAAGATCCTAAAGTGACACCTCCGGCTCTTCGTAATACGTTGCGGAATGTGGACAGTGTATTTTTATGCAAAATCAAAAGTCTTTGCATAAATCCCCAGTTACAAGAATCACGCAGAGACGTCCGTCTCTTTGGTCAATGAATCTTTGACGGCTGCTAAAAATGGAGTGAAGAGAGAGAGAAAGAAAAAGAGAAAAGATTTGGTGACAGAAAATGGTAGAGGAGAGAGAAAGAAAGTTTCGTCATTGGTCCACTAGCGGACTCGTCAGTAAGGCCGACTAGCGGACCCTGCCTTAGACGCTGGGTACTGGAAGACAATTAAGGATGGTATATGAATTGCAGGCGGATCAGGAACTAGTGGGAAACTCTCGTCCTACTGTTCCTCTGTCGGTGAACGCAGGAGGTACAGCCGCCACAAAACGTACCCCATCCCCTGCTTAAACAAATGGCAAAACTGAAACAAATTTTTTGATCACCGATTCTTTTGTAATTTTGTATAGTCTGGCTACAAATAACTGGACGCATAGTAAGGGTTTATTTCAATTCCCGGATCCATTGAAAACGAATTGCAGCAGTGGCGCGACTTTGAAATTTTGGGTCTGGAGAAAATCGCGAAGATGGGAAAATGGGGTTGATAAAAGGAACCTTCCCACAGTCCCCTGAAATGCTAGCCTAGATTTTAAGAGCTCTCCTTAAAGAGGAAGGTTTCAGGAAGATTTTCCCGTTTGAATCATGTCGATAGCGCGGTTAGTCTGATCAGGACACGTCTGCAAAGATTGTCCTAATTATGGTGGGCCCTGTCGAAAAAGGAGAAAAAATTGAAAAAAGATTTTGGATCGCCGATTCTTCTGTAATTTTGATTATAAGTTTCTAAACAGAGTGTATGCCAATTTTCAGGTCTATCGGAATCGAATTACGGAAGATATTCTGGTGGGTGGAATATCTCAACCCCCGAAGTGGCACCCCCGGTATATATGTATATGAATCGGAGGCAGGTACTAGCAGGAAACTCGTCCTATTGTCCCTTTGTCGGTGAGTGCTAGATGCACAGCCGCCACAAGCCTATTGAGCTGGAAACGATACATCACTGTATTTAAATTCTTCTGTTTCACATTTTATCTATTCATTTAAATCATCCCACAAAGTCTAAATATTTCCAAGATATTCGATCAAGTATGGTTCTCAACATTATGGACTGTGTTTACCCCTTCAAGAATCCGCGAGTTCGTTAGGATCTGAAGATGTCGTTTCGGGCATAATGCGCTGTTACATCTGTGGGATCAGAACCCCCCATATTAACCCCTTGGGTACGGATTTATTTGAGAAAATATTTGCATGTGGAACGGAAATAATTTTTGGTTGCTTGGAGTAGTATGTAAAGGCAGTACATTTTACGTAAGAATGTATTTATTTCTAAAATATTTATGTATTTATTTCTTCGAAACGTTGGTTTTATATTACAATTGTCATCATTTTCTAGTTCAATAACATCTTCATCACCTTCGCTTTGTATTTCATTGTAATTGTCAATTTCAGAATCACTAAACAATTCTTCTTCAGATTTTTCTACGTCACTTTCGCTATCACTATCATAAAATATATTCCTTGCTTTTGACATAATGGGGCAATGTATCGCGAATAATGTTCACCCAAATACTGTAATTGCCTCTTCTATTATGAGTGATACAAAAAAAAAAAAAATGACTGATACAAGCAACAATGAAAAGACCAGAATTGTACCTAACCTCAAATAACGTTTTAGACACGTCATCTGTTGCTAGGGAAACCAAGTGAATGACGTATCTCAGATGTCAAATGTACCTAAAAGTTTAATTTTTGGTTTGACGTCTTAGACACGTCATCCGCTCTTAGGGGAAAAAAGTGAATGACGTGTCTCAGACGTCAAATGTACCCAAGGGGTTAAAGAAGCGTTAGGAAATCGGGAAAAGAGCTCGGAGGAGAGCTCCGTGGGTCAGTGTGGTAGTCGATCGGCTACGACCCCGAGAAGTCCCGGGTTCGATTCCCGGTGCGGTCCCTCGTTCTTTTTTCCTGAGATCCTACACATCTTAACTTAACTTAACTGGTCGAACGCGGAAAACTTGTCTTTGCCAGTCACGTTAAGAAACGGCAACTTTTGCGCACTGTCCTTTAAAATGTCAACTATCGGGCAACTTTTCGTTCCGAATATGGCAGCGTGCGTCGTCGGCGTGTTCTATAACGGGAAAATCCGCGGATCCGGGGAGCCGTGGTGAGTTATGCGTCGGTTCTTGTTAGAGTGATGTTCGCGAGCCACGATCAAAGGAGGCATTCCACGGGGGCAAGAATCTACGGAATTGCTTCCCGGACGCGGTGACAAGCCGGGTGTGACGATTCCGCGAGGAAATTAGCAGGTCCCGGTCTTGTTCGTCGGCCGATGCCGTCGACGACGATACATAGACGTCGACGGCGCAGCGTGCCCTGCTGGAATCGTTGCTGATCCAACGTGGCACGCGACGCGCGCACCAGAAGAATTCCGGGCTTCTCCGATTACCGGTATAAAGACACGGTGCACCGGCTCGCTGGCAAGAATTTCATACTTGAACCCGCGTGTCCCTGTGCTTTATCCGGCGACTGGCTAACCGCTCTCGAAAGGATTCCTCTCGGTCCTCTCGCGGCTGGAAAAATCTCTTGCCCGCGGCTCCTCAAAATGACCAAAGAAAACTGTTTTAACCTCTCCAAGCTGCGAAACGTCCGCGGCCTGGTCGTTGCTCTGTCTAACAGCCGACTTGAAAGAGGATTCTTGAAGAAACGCTGACAGATGTCTGTCTAGACCGACACTCATTTCGGTTACCATTCTACCGAGACGTCAACGTTGTACGTTGCAATTTAACCAGTCGCCTAACTCGTCTAACAAACGTGAGCGTTACATGCCTCCCCTTTTTTTGACGAAATAGAACTTTATTCGGTAACCGTACGCAATTTCGTTTTGCGAAAGAAAAATTTTATTTTCTATCAGAGTTCGGCGTTCGAATTGTCCCTAATAAATATTTATCCGAAATAATTGTTCGAGTAATACAAAGAATTCTCACAGAGACGAATTACATGGTACTCCAACGAGCCCGTACCCTTTCCCAACGATCCCCATTCGACATCTTCAAACAGCAACAAGCCGAACAATTGCATTCCTTGATTTTTCCATCTGTTTGCTCCGTATCAAAGGCTGCTCCTTGGAAAGATTGCCAGGAGAAAATTGATCTTCCTCGGCGAATCTGAATCCTCGCAGGAATAATGCGCATCGAGGATCGTCGACGACTGTGCGGGTACAGAAGCTGCGAAAGATGTCGTGCTTAGAGTCCTTTGTCGTCTGCGGAACTGATTCAGCCGGTAATGCGAAATCCACCCCGGCGCGCGCGTTCCACGTCGAAGTCGCTTTCTGCTCTTTTACTCTTGTTTGAAAATATTTGGGCTTTATGGACGCGGCCGCGGCCGTCGGGGTGCATAAATTATACGGTGTTCCGTGCGATAGAGACGCACAGAGAAAGAGCCCTTCGAGAATATAATGTCCCGCCGGGTTTTTCCACCCCGCGAGAGGGGTGGAAAACACCGCCGATAAAGCACACAAATTGCGGGGACGAGAGCGGAACGACAGCGGGACTTGTCCGATGAGTTCCGACGTCGCATCGAATATTCCTTGAATACGCTTCCCTACCGTGTTCGACGCGAACCGACGTCGATGTTTCGCTCCTCCTTTTTCTTTTTTCTCCTCTTTTCTGCCTGCGAACCTCGATTGCTGCGGAGAACGAGCGACACGCGCGAAAACACGCGAAAACACGCTGTGTGCCGTGGCCCTGCGATCGAAGGTTGCGACGCCGAACTTTTGTGCTGATCGCCAGACGCGGGATTTTTATGGGAAAAAAATCTTGTGCGTCAGCGCCGGAAACCCGGGACCAAATCGATATTCCTGTTTCTAGCTTCGGAAATTCGGTAAAATCTTTGCAGAACAGTTGCCGTTCCACGATTCAATTAAGACCGTAAAATTTCTGAAAATAGATTATTTTTAGTTTCGCATTCTAAAACGTAAAATATTTTGCGTTGAATGGTAAACCGTATTCGTTAAATTCGCAATTCGATGGCTAATGTCATTTTCGAGACAGAAATCACTTCTTTAGGTATTCTGCAAGGTATTCAGCCCTTTGTGGTCCCCGGAAAATGCCATTTCGGAAAAGGGCAGCCCTCAACGTCCAAACCGACGACAACCCCCGAGATATCTGGGTTCAAGATTAGGGCAAATTTAAAGAGCACCCTTAATGATAACATTTTCAAAAAATTCTCAAGTAAACTATGAACATCTGGCTTGATCATGCCGTTGGCGGAACCTTAAAAATCTCAAAGGGAACATCACAAAAAAATCGAGGGTTGAACCCACCTCCAAAACTCGGTATCGCTACCTCGGTCGAGGTGTACTTAGGTATGATGCTGCGACCGCAATTCGATTGCGAATTTTACTTTTGAGACAGAAATCTCTTCCGTAGACATTCTGCAAGGTACTTAGCCCTTTGTGGTCACCGGAAAATGCCATTTTGAAAAAGGGCAGCCCTCAACGTCCAAACCGACGACAACCCCCGAGATCTCTGGGTCCTACGTTAGTCCAAACTTACTGTGCACCCGTAATGATAGCATTTTGACAAAATTCTCACGTTAACTGTGAATATCTAGCTTGATCATGCCGTTGGCGGAACCTTAAAAATCTCAAAGGGAGCAGCACCAAAAATCGAAGGGTGAACCCACCTCCAAAACCCGGTGTCGTCACCTAGGGCGGTAGTACTTAGGCGTGACGCTTCGAGGCGCCATTTTCGCAATTCGATTACGAATGTCATTTTTGAGACAGAAATCTCTTCTCTAGGTATTCTGCAAGGTATTCAGCCCTTCGTGGTCCCCGGAAAATGGCATTTCGGAAAAGGGCATGCCTCAACGTCCAAACCGACGACAAACCTCGACATCTCTGGGTCCAACATTAGGGCAAATTTAAAGAGCACCCTTAATGATACCATTTTGACAAAATTCTCACGTTAACTGTGAACATTTAGCTTGACGATTCCGTTGGCAGAACGTTAAAAATCTCAAAGGGAGCAGCACCAAAAATCGAAGGGTGAACCCACCTCCAAAACCCGGTGTCGCCACTTAGGGCGGTAGTACTTAGGCGTGACTCTTCGAGGCGCCATTTTCGCAATTCGTTTGCGAATGTCATTTTTGAGACAGAAATCTCTTCTCTAGGTATTCTGCAAGGTATTCAGCTCTTTGTGGTCCCCGGAAAATGGCATTTCGGAAAAGGGCATGCCTCGCTATTTCGCTTGTCCGACAAAGTGTGCAGGGTGGCAATGTTTGAGGAAGACGCTATCCCCTAATTAAGAGGAAAGAATCAAGGCTCCCTCCCACGTTGCGCGCGTGACACATAGCCTAACGATTCCGTTGTCAGCGCGGGCGTGAACAAAAGGCCGCTAACAACTTGCGTTTAAAATAAGCTTCGGGGCAGTCGGAGAAACTCTAGCGAAAAAAATAATGGGGCGTCGGGTGGCGTCGAACGAACGGGGATGTCTGCGCGGAAAAGGGTTGGCGTGCCGGGGCGCGTTAAAGGCTGTCGTTACTCATAATTAGCGGCGAATCGGCGAGGCTTTTACACGGATGAAGGCCCTTCGAAACGACGGATTCGTGACGGCCGGCTGTTACAATAGATGGGCGAGCAGAGCCGTGGCATTACGGCCGAGTTTCTGACCTGTGTCGACCGTGCAGAACCTGAAACAACTAGGAAAAAGTCCGGCTTTCTCTCTCTTTCTCTCCCTCTCTCTCTCCCTCTCTCTTTCTCTCTCCCTGCGCCACGAACTTCGAACCGAACTCACCGGCGAAATTGTTTCCCGAGGGTTGCCTTTATTCCTTTTGCCCCGTCCACCTGATCGATAATCGCACTTCCCAGTCGCCTTTTAACTAATTATTTTACCTCTCAGACGTTCAGACATTTCACACTTTCTTCCTCTTTCGATACATTCGCTGCGAACCTCTATAGTGGCTCATAAAATAATTTGAACACCCGTTACATCTAAATAATATTTTTAACCTCTTAGGCACGGTTGAATTTTGCACGCGACTGTTTCTCTGTATGGCAGAGCACCTTGGAATTAAGTTTTTGATAAGTAAATTATAATTTTTCTTAAAGATATGATGCATATATTTTAACTCTAATAATTTACTTTAATAATTAATAATGCAATTGAGTGTGCTTAAGCATTGGAAAACCACTTTCAATTTTTACTTAATTAAATAAGTTACTCTAATGTATACATAGAATGTTCCAGATTGTTTATCTGATAGTTAACCCTTTGCACTCGAACGGTGACTCTCAGGCACCACTGAAAATAGCTGTAGCACTGTTTAAAACAATATTTACATCGCTATGCTTGTGTCAAAGAAATTTGTAAAAATTTAATCATTGCAAGGACGAGGAATAATAAACAAATTTAAAATGTGTAAAATGTACTGTGTAGAATGAAAATATTCTAGGCCAGAAAAATGCCTTGTGGTAGGAGTTAAAACAGCTTCGAGTGCAAAGGGTTAAAACAATAACTCACACGGGAACATATTCAGATGCGAAAATCCGGTTTTGATGAAACTTATGGGAGCTTATAGTTCTTTGAAAAATATTTGACACGTGTTTTTTTTTATCGGCAACCATCCAACTTTGAAGAGGTGAAAACAACCCTCAAAGTTGGGGTATTTTTCGGATACTTTGATCGCAGCATCCAAAAATCCGAAGAAATCTCGATCTTTCCATTCGGTTTTCGACTCATTCGCTTGCGTTCCATCACTGAGGTTGCTTCCCGACGCGGCGAATCAGTTTCGCAAGGAGTTGCAGGTAAAAATTCGTCGTTCGACGGATCGACGAGCATCGCGCAGGAGACAACACGTTTCCAGGACGGAATCAAACGATCCTGCGCCTGCGGGACCTTCGTCGGATTCTGGAAGAGGCGGAGCAACGACTGGCGCCAGTTTCGCGGCTCGAGGGACAAAACTCGAAAGGAAAACCGGATTCCCTCGGGAGGGTTTCGACGGCGGGTCGAGCGCTCCGTTCGATCAATCGAAAACTCGGCGTCATTCCTGCCGATTTGTCGGGAATAAGTCGATCGACGTCCCAGGTGCACGAGGGTTATCGGTGTTCGGTTATTCGCACTCGGTTCACCTGAAACGAAGATAGATGCGTTTCGCTCTCGTTTCGCGTATGAAGGGAGTCCCTCCGCTTCTCGCCACCATCGCGAAGCCTTAAAGCCTCGTTCCAACGATTTCCTGTCTTCGAGATTTCGATATCCACCTTTAATATTGAATACCCTCCGTTTATTGCTCTGGGGAAGAGTCTGCGTCGACCGTTACCGCTGCCGTACGTCTTCGGGGCTTATTCGGCATTCTTTGAGACGATTCTTTGCAGGCATTCGATATTTAAGCGTTAGATTATGGATCTGCGAGCCTCGGGAAAGATGGCTGTAGATCCGCGAAAGGAAGGAGTCAAATCGCGAACCGATAAAGAGAAACGTTGCTTAACCTCTTAGGCACGATGGGCAACTATAGTGGCTCGAGCACACTCAATTGCACTATTAATTATTAACCCTCTATGGGCCCGTGTAACATTCAGGTCACATTTTAATTTACCGACATTTTACCAAATAATTATAGCTTTTTTCATGAGATGACGCATGAATCTTAATTCTATAACGTTGCAAAGACAACCAATATTAATATTTATGACCGTTATATTAATCTCTGCACTCTAACAATAGTCGGAACATTCATCTGCACCTTTCGTTCTCCACGAATGTCCAACATCTCAGCGCCCCCAAATACACTTCCGGTTTCCTAGCGCATGCGATCACTCTTTCAGCATAGCAAACGCACGACGTGCTCCGAGAGCGAAGACGTGCAATTGCTCTGCAATGTTGCAGAACAACGACTAGCAACCTACAGGTTGCACATAGAAACAAACAAAGAGGAATTTGCATTAAACAATTCAATAGCAATTTTATTCCTAATACAAACGGTTCTTTAACCCTCTATGGACCCGTGTAACTATCAGGTCACATTTTAATTTATCCACATTTTACCAAATAATTATAGCTTTTTTCATGAGATGGCGCATGAATCTTAATTCTATAACGTTGCCAAGACAACCGATATTAATATTTATGACTCATCGACCTGAAATAATAAAATAAATGCTGTGCAAACTGTCTGCAGTAAAAATAAGCGAAACAAGCAGTCTGCGAATAAAAAGCTGGGTTGCTTTTAGAATTTATGGTTAACCGTCGTAGAATCTTTGGAAATAATTGCGCGACACCCGGAGGGACGTGTTTCATAGTTGTTTACGATATTAGGTGTACGCCTTTCGAGAGTAAGACATTGTTAGATGTAAAATTATAATGAATTATTCCACTGTGAAATGAAGTGAATAAGCCAGGATGTAGAAGTTCGGCCATTTACCTGCAACGGAGGCAGTATATGCAAATTCCGTGACATAGTGCTTCATAAAGTGCTCCGTGCACACCCGTGTCGTACCGAGGACTATTAAATGAAGAATATGGGCGCTTTGTTCGGAAGTTCCGCGTCAATATCTCTGACAGGGTGTATGAGTGTTCGATGCGTCACCTTCAACCGCATTCGAGTTCAGAGAGATCGGTTCGAGTACCTAACAGGCTCCTAACTATTAAATTTAGGACGCAGCGCTTAACTGTCAGACTGAATTTGGCACTCTGTCTATTCACTACGCAAAAGTTGCATCGCGTTATTTAAAAAGAAATATATTATTTTCATCCTCGCAGACTTACGCTTCTCCTGCGAATGCAATAATTTTCTCGCGAAAGATAAACTTCGAATAAAATTCGGATTTTTGTGCGAATCGCAAGGGTTGCGATTCGATTCGGCATCTGTTATTTCGCACACCCTTTCCTAAAATCGTCAACACTCTCTCTCCACAATCGAACGACCAAGGACAAACCTTCGACGGCGGCTGCACGCGACGTCGCAGCTCAGATTTTCTTTTCTCGTAAAGGAACGCGTTATCCTCTGTTACGCGACTCTGTCACCCTCGTGAATGTATAGTGAGTTACGAAAGTATTCGAACGCCCATTAAATCAGAATAACTTTTCTCCAATTCGATCCGAACGATTTACTTTTTGTACAGCGATTGGAAATATTGATTTGCCAAGTGACGTGCCAAATGGATTTTGAAAAAATAGCAATCGTAGAAAATTTTTTATTTTTCCACATAATTATCGCCGACTGCGATCTTTAAACAATTTTCTTTGCACGCAATTTAGCAAGTGAATGCCTTTGGCTGTTTAAAAATTGTCGAGTCGTTTGATTCGATTTTTTGTTTAAGTGGGTTTCGAATACTTTTGTGGGTCACTGTATATACGAAAGGGCAAATTGCATGCAGAAGAATGAGGCCCTGAAAAGAATGAGATGGTGGACAATTTTTTATTTTTCTGTACAATTATCGCCGACTGCGATCTTTAAAAAGTTTGCCTTGCACGTAATTTAGCTAATCAATGCCTTTGATGGTTTAAAAATTGTCGTGTCGTTTGATCTTATTCTCAACTAGTTATTTTTATGTAAACGGGGTTCGAATTCTTTCGTGGATCACTATATGTGTTTAAAGAGGAAGGTTTGGGGAAGATGTTAGCGTTTGAACCATGCTGATAGCGCTGATAGTTTCGTCAGGACACGTTTGCAAAGATTGGCCTAATTATGGTAGGACGTAGCCCCCTCCTGTCGAAAAAGTGGAAACAATTTTGGATCACCGATACTTTTGTAATTTTGGTTACACGTTTCTAGACGCGTGGGCAGTGTGTATACCAAATTTCAGCTCGATAGGAATGAAATTACGGCCGTGGCGCGACTTTAAAATTTTTGGGCTGTTCAAACTGGCGAAAATGGTCAAAATGGGGTTGATGAAAGGTAGCTTCCTGAAGTCCCCTGAAATGCTAGCCTAGATATTGAGAGCTCTGCTTAAAGTGGAAGGATTGGGGAAGATTTTGCCGTTGGAATCATGTCGATAGCTCTAATACTTTGGTCGGGGGACGCCTTAGAAGATTGCCAAATATTGAAGCGACGTACAGTTAAACGCGCCCGAGCACGTGCTAGTTCGCGCGCTTCTCTCTCATTGGCTAGTAATTTTTCGACCATAACTCGTTAACAAAGCCGCAGATGGAATTTTCGCTCAGAAAAAAGTTGCTTCAAATGACTTCAGGAACCCTTCACTTCCCATTGTCACGATACTTTTGGGACACCTTGTATATGGGAAAGGGGAAACTGCGTGGAGTAGGATGGGGCCCTGAAGAGAATGCGACGGTGGAAAAATGAAGAAAAGGAGACATTTGTTTCGTGACGGTGGCGGGAACGACCAATGGAGGAACCGTCGCTTCCGGACGACGACGACACGATATATGAGTTCGTATACTGGGTGGGCTGAAAGAGCGCTGATAAATTCGGCAGAGATTGTGTTTGGTAAGAGGGAAGATGTCGGATAAATGGGGGTTCATAGATCAACTCATGCTCGAGTGGGGCAATTATTTTTTGGTCGGAAGAATATACAGTTATTTGAGACGTAGAACAGAATTGATTGTTTTATGAATGTTTTGACGATAGAGATTTAGCATTGGAATTATTGCCATTTTTATAATACTTTATGATAATAGCAGAATTGCAGTTGTTTAAATTTTGTGCAATAAGTAAAGTTATTCGGCTGCGTTTTATAAAAATACAATTTTAGAATAATTACAAGTACAACGTGGATTTTATGAATTTATGAGAACAATTAGCGAGATTTGAAACTGCAATCACAGAAAATGATTATGAATATTTTTATAATATTTTCGTGTTATTGGAATTATTAAAAGGAGTTTATTTTCAATTTACTCCTTTTTCTTGTTGTTTTAATGTTAGGCGGAGGAGTGGTTGAGCCGTAAATAAACAAAAGACTTCGCGGATCGTATTTAAAAACGCTATTCCATATATTTTTTGTGTATCCACTCGATTTATCTCATAAATATTAGCACTTTCGACGTATATAGAGAACCGTAATATTTTATACAAAAAAATAGATACGCCCCATTTAGTTTGATCAGTTCGATACCGCGCGTCTCCTGTTTCGGACCTGCAAAATTTATATTTATGGTGAAATGTTCGACGACATAAATTTAATTTAAATTTCGACGTATCCGGGAAGAGTTGGAGTACGAGCGGCATAAAAACTGTGACGGATGATGTGGATACAGAGACGATACTTCGTTTTATTTAGGGGAGGGTTCTACCCTTGCGAATATTCTATAGAGTTCTTCCAAACATTCTTAAATATTAACGTAGCCTAGATATTTATGCAAGACATTACAACCCAAGTTTCGAACGCCCTACTTATTCAGAACTCCCAGAAAACCTATGAAGTTGCCACGAGGGCTGATTGGCAAAGATATTGCGAAAACGGCAAGAAAAATTTGCAACTCGGACCTCTCTAAGAACGTGGCAAGCAGTCCTCCGCTAAAACAACAAGCAAACAACGCGAAACATATTTTTATATGTGTGTGACGACCAGTCGCACCAGCTTCGCACGTTCTTCCGCAAAGACGATTGGCATTTCTGGTGATCTCGAAGGGTTGCTCGCCCTCGAGCATTCTAAAAGTTCTTCCAAACATTCTCAACCCCTTACCCTACAGCAACGAGACAGTCTCATGATCAAGATTTCACACTGAATATTCTATACATGTATATCCTTAATTTTCTTTAAACGGAAGTAACATTTTATTTAATTGTTGATCGTGTACGATCAGTGGAGAATAGCTAGGCACGCAGTAACTAAAAATTTGTCTTTTCTTTTTGTCGTTTTGCAAAGGACAAAGTAAGTCTAGGCACTGTTATTGTAAAATAAGTCGTCGACCAAGGGGTTCAATATTAACGTAGCCTAGATATTTATGCAAGACATTATAACCCAAGTTTCGAACGTCCTACTTATTCGGAACTCCCAGAAAACCTATGAAGTTGTCACGAGGGCTGGTTGGCAAAGATATTGCGAAAACGGCAAGAAAAATTTGCAACTCGGACCTCTCTAAGAACGTGGCAAGCAGTCCGCTAAAACAGCAAGCAAACAACGCGAAAAATATTTTTATATGCTCGTGACGACCCGCGATCCAATGGCACCAGCTTCGCATGTTCTTCCGCAAAGACAATTGGCATTTCTGGTGATCTGAAAGGGTTGATCGCCCTCGAGCATTCTATGTAGTTTTTCCAAACATTTTTAAACATTAATGTAGCCTAGATATTTATGCAAGACATTATAACCCAAGTTTCGAACGTCCTACTTATTCGGAACTCCCAGAAAACCTACGAAGTTGCCACGAGGGCTGGTTGGGAAAGATATTGCGAAAACGGCAAGAAAAATTTGCAACTT
>CM052087.1:9111264-9126432 GCA_028453745.1 Agapostemon virescens
AAGACCGCGGCAAAATATACCCGCATACAATGTGTTAATATAAATATTATAATGAATAGTATATTACTTCTAAGATGAATAAAAATTGTTTTGAATATTATTATTTACACGCCATTGTAGTATTTAAAATCTGACACTTAAAATTTTGCAAGTCGAAGTAATATGTCGCTTCGAATATCTTCAGAAATTCATTTTTCGGACAGTCTGTAGAGATGCTATTACGATTCTACAATAGTGGATCACAATAGTGGCCACTATTTAGGGTGGCCCATAAAGTTGGAGGAAATTTCGAATGGAAGTTTGATGGGCTCGGTAGTTCTACCGTTAAGTGGCCGATTTATAGTTTACCCCGAACCTGCAGCAAGCTTCCCGTAAAGAACTACGAATGGAGTGATTGTTTGGCCCAATATATCTGCCGCTGTAAAAAAGAAAGGAGAAGCTAGAAACAGCGAGGTGCCGGAGATGCCCATCGTGAAGAAGGAAATATTTCGCCCGGCCGTTTGTTTGGCGGAGTAACGTTCACGGCTAAAAAGATCCACTTTAGGGCGGCTATCGCAACGGCGGAACGGTACCGTCGCTTCATAAACCATCGCCGTACACATTCGCATTACCGGTGGCGTGCTCGCGCTGGTAAAAAATGTATCGCGACGGAAACGATATACGCGATCGCCCTCCTTGGCCGTCGTAAAAACATTTATCTGGACGGGCGATTCCGGGGACGAGAGGGAGAGAGAGGGAGGAAGAGAGAGAAAAAGAAAGAGAGACAGAGAGAGAGAGAGAGGGAGAGAGAGAGGACGAAATGTGGCGGCGGGTCGAATTAGCATGCACGTGCACGGAACTTTAAAGTTTGGACTGGCGGAATGTATAACGTTTCCCCCACCTTCTCGTCGTTCGTCTTCCCCGCTACCCCCTCTCCATGGGTCCGCCAGAGATAGTCCAGGCGTGCCGGCAATTCGTTAATATGATACGCCGTTCAATAAAGAAGAGGAACCGATTAGATCGATCCACGGGGAACATCGCCGAGGAACCTCAGCGGAGGACACGCCGGGGGTGAGTTTGTTCTCGAGTACAGGTCAGATTAAAAATGAATATTCAACGACACGCCTATTAAAATATAACGTGCATCGATTAACTGTTTGCGGTCCCATTTATTCCCGTCGCTTCGTATCGCGATTACCGGGAATACGTTCGACGGGGCGTGATCCAGGAATAATTCTTTTTTACCAAGTTGACGGTGAGAAACGATTCTTTACGGGATGACCTGTCCGATGAACGTAATTCGTATTAAACCTAGGACGGTTTTGCAATCTATATAATTAACGATGTTTAGGACTACTCGATTCCCTATTTATTAAGGAGTTTATTTAAATTTTTCAAGTATAATCTCTGTGGCGGTCTGTATCTCCTGCGGTCACCGACAGGGGGACAGTAGGGCGAGACTTTCCCGCTAGTACCCTTTTTCTTTATTAAGGGAGTGGGGGAAATGGATTGGCGGCTGACTCCTCTCTTAAAACGAGGGGGGAAGTATGAAACTCACGTGAAGATAAATAATAAGTAACCCCGTCGAAATACGTGAACGATATTTTAATTTAAATAATTATATGTCCGAACAGAATTCAACGAACGATTCGCAAAACTAATTTAATGTGGAAGACTGGCGCGATGATCGTGTTTTCTTATAAGGGAGCTTGTAAAACGAACTGAAAGAGGACAGAGAAGTTCCTTGTCCTGAAAAACAGAAAAGGAAAATACATAACTCTCAATAGAACCATTTTCGGGGTAAGTCGTCGCCTGTGAGGGCTTTCAAAAGACCGAAATCCAAAATCTAGACTTTGACATATTTATGACCCGGCCTTGAGGCCCGGCGCATGTGGCACGCGCTCGGAACGAAGCCCAGTCGAGAACAATGTATCGCGTTCGAATGTAAACATTTGAAACTCTCAAGGATACAAACAAAATTTTCACGAGCATAGCGCCAGTCTTCCGCAGTCCCTTTCGACGGAAAGGTCGTCGCGAGCGCGTTATTGAATTATAATGTCTTCTTAAATATTCTTGTGCGGTGTGAATAACAGATTGTAAAGAATGTGTGAAACGTGTGTTTTAGGCATTGTGTTAAATATTAACATCGTTTTAAATATTATTAAATAAATTATGGTGTCAGTGTTTAGTGACAGTGTTTAGTGACAGTGCAATGAAAGTGAACATTGGATTACCTGCCTTCGTCCGTTGCCTGCGTTCGTCGCCATCGACTAGGAATCAGCTGATCGGTCAGCATTCACTGTAAGGGGTCAACGCACTGTCCTGCTGACCACATTTACAACGATGCAGTGGATTTACAACCGAATGGGTGAGTTTACTGTTAATGGCATTCTTTAAGAATTTTTAAACACACATATCCTGCATGTTCTTTAACGCGATTATTTATTATTAACTCCTTGCCCTACCATTTTCTTTGTAGCTAAAGTTATTATAACAGCTTCGTCCCTAAAAATGTTGCAGACGAGAAAAGATAATTTATATCATTTATACTCCTACATATACTCCGATGCTTAAATAATTGTTATAAATTAACAACATTTGATTTCGTTTAAAAAGAAAGGTATAATACTTATATCTGTTATACTCTATTTAAAATTTCCAACACGAGTCTGACTCGTCATAATATGGCAAGGGGTTAAATTAGTTTTGAGAATCGTTCGTTGAATTCTGTTCGGACACAGAATTATTTAAATTAAAATATCGTTTACGTATTTCGACGAGGTTATTTATTGTTTATCTTCATCGTATGTATCGTATAAAAATTTATATGTGATATGCATGAGATGCATATCAGAAAATTAAGACTGCCCATACGGTTAAATTGTTTATTATTTCGGGTCTGAAAAATTAGTAATTATTCTTTAGACGTTATGAAATAAGAATGAACAGCGTTTTTCTTAAAATTATTATCGTCGCGTAGTCAAGAAAATTTGGAAAGCTCTCTGACTTGTTCTTTCACTTCTGATCGCGTGTTCGACCGAGCACGTGTTAGTTCGCGCGCTTTTCTCTCATTGGCCAGTGATTTTTCGTTAATAATTCGTAAACGAAACCGCAGATTGAATTTTCGCAAAGGAGAAAAGTTGCTTCAAATGACTTCAGGAACCCTTGATTTCCTGCTATTACGATACTTTTGGAATACCCTTTATATACTGTTCTTAACCGCCCTCCGATATTCCAATATCTAAGGTAGACTCTGCTAGGTAGGCTAGCTGACTAGTCCTTTAGCGAACCCAGGACGAAACGCACCCTTCCTTTGTTTCCTCCCTATTTCACCTTTTCAGACGTCGTAAAATCTCGGTGGTACTCCCAAAACGCCTCGGGAATCTCCCATTTCGAGTTTCTAGAAACTTTACGGTACACCCTGTACATATCTCGTTTGTCCCTCGCGGGGGAAGATAGCAAGATTTAGAGGTGCTCAGAATAAAATATTTAAACAAACGGGGGAACGACTGTTTTTGCAGAATTGCCCCAACGCGGTGTGTAAAATCGTCAGTTCTCACGTGTCAAGCACGAAAACTATGATGGAACGAGGGGTTATGGGGTCCTAATCTAGTCTAAATTACGCGAAGTCAGTTTGACTATCACGTCGTAAAGTAGGGAAAGACCGAAGGCTGTAGCTAATACCAGAAAATATTCGAGATAAGGGTAATTCGCAACTTGTAAGAGGGATTACCGCTTGAACACGCAGAGAAGTATGGTGCAATCAAACCCGCTGCACACTTTGCAAGTGGCTTTACCACTCTAAATCACGCTCACCGCCGGTGCAAAAGTAAATAAGGAAACCGTAGAACGAAGTATTTACTCATACGATCCACATCTCTCTCCTTTCAGTGCCTTCGGGCACACGACCGAGTAATAATTTCGTGAGCAATCGAGATCGGCGAAAATGAAATACTCGTTTGCGAATAAATTACTCGCGCAATTAATCTTTCCCTTGGTCGACTACTTTTACGCCTGACAAAATTAAACTCGCAACCATCTTAGCGAAGCATTTATGGCCCAAACAGTTTCTTTCACTCGAAAACTTGCTACGATATTATTTAATTCGACGGTATTCTCAAACGCTTTTTATTGATTGACTTACAGCAATTATTATTACACGATTATTGTTACATACACGATTGTGTGCAATTGCAACATCGTCGACGACTGTAATTCAAAATCAGATATACTAGCAACTATTGGCGCAAAGGTTAACGACGAGTCTGACTCGATGTGCGACTACAAAGGGTTAACGCGTTGTTCGGTACAGAACATCAACCCTTAAAATTCCCAGAGAATCGAAGCGATTCAATCGCAACAACCGAAACTGGTCTGTTAACACTTAGCCGACCGATCGGGAAGATCTCACATTTTGATCTTAGCAATGCGTTTCTCATTTTCCGTTATTATTAACCCTTTGCACTCGAAGCTGTTTTTAACTAGAAAACCGAAGCGTTTCTTCCGACGTAGGATATTTTTCTTCTACCTGAATCATTTCATCTTATGTATGTGGGTTTTGTTACCGTTTCTCGTTCTTGCAACCGTTGAATTTTTACGAATTTCTTGGACTGAAGATAGCAATGCTAACACTTTATCGACCGGCGATTATTTCAGAATTTTTGTAAGGCCTATGATCCATGACTGAAAACTTTTTAATGGGTCCTTCAAGGCTGACAGCAATTTTTATTGCGGATCAGCAATGCATCCCCAATAATATTGTCTAATAATGTTGTTACAAATTGAAATGTAAAAATAGAATTTTAAGCTCCATTTTGATACAGCGCGAATATTGAAAAGCCTATTAATAGGCTTTCGGTCGATAAAGTGTTAAAATTGTTTTAAACAGTGGTGTGGGAATTTTTACTGGTGCCCCAGAAATGCCATTCGGGTGCAAAGGGTTAACTACCTTGATGTGGAGTTGTTCGCAATTACTGACGAATTGTTTCTATAAAGCACAACATATAATAAAATGCACCAATTTTTAAGGCCGTTTATTGCCCGTTGTTACGGCTCTTTAAGTTAGGGTTTTCAAAAAATGTGCGATTAAAATTGATCACAGTGTTAAAGTGTTAAAATTGATCACAATAAATGATACTTTAACCCTGTAATATTTTAAAACTGCTACTAAATCAATTTTTAACCCTTTAGCAGTCCAAACGATTTTAATTTCAAAACTGAGATACTTTTTAACACGTTGACTGCCGAGCGAATTTTATGTATTTCAGACAAGTTTCATTTATTTCATTCATATAAAGTGATCAGTATTGTTCAAGAGAATTGCTAGTTACTGTATAACAAAGCTCTCGCTTCATATTAGAATCTGGTTTACATCCACGATAATAAACCGATGTTCAATGCCATTAATTTAATGATTATCACTCTTAAACGACGCAATGGCGCCGGTCACCGGTGACCACCGTGGCATGAAAATGGTCTAAGTCAGTTCAAACTTTAAAAACAATATTTTCGTATGAAATTCACACAAAATTTCGTATTCATAATAAATTTCCATTAATCAAGACTAATAAAATTATAAATTAACCCTTTGCATTCGAATGGCGCATCTAAGGCGACACTAAAAGTTGCCATACCATTATTTAAACAACTTTTACATCGATAAGTTTGCAGTTGAGAAATTGATAAAAATGTGAAAATTCTAAGTACGAGTCATAGTAATTAATTTCGTATGAACGAAAGGAAACGAACTACCTACAGTGGAGCTTTTATAGATTAAAATATTGTTTCGATTTTGGAGTGGAATTGCTCGAGGGCAAAGGATTAAAATGTTATAAATGTAAATGCAATTCATTAAATATCTCGAAACAAGAAATATTTAACTTAGACCATTTTCATAATTATGGGCACATATTCAGTTACACATTTCACGGTCTAGCAACTCATTGTCTACTATCCCTACATTCTGAAAGAATCGTAGGGAATCGCGTAATCAGAAAACGAAAAACGAAACGTGGAAAAACAGGAGCCATTAAAGTATTAAAGGTTAATATTGTGTAAAATATACGTGATCTATTCGGCGGAATTATAAAATGCTTAGAATGCTTCCAGATCTTCGGTAGCAATCAGCCAAGCGGCGAATTAGCATACGCGCTGCTCCACCGTAATTATTGACCGAGAGAACAACCGGAATGGATCGGAATAATGGCGTCACGGTTGGCGATTCGTTCGCGAATCTTTCGAATCGCGGTATCTTGAAAAATCGCAGTAGATAAAGCTGGCCCCCTCCCCCGCTAATTATATTCGCAAGAACGGCCCCCGTTGTAGCCTAATCGTTCGACCCCGCCGAAAGAAAAATCACTTTATCGCAGCCGTGGGGCCATTAAACGAGCCTCGAGAGCGTGCGAGATCGCTTTGAATCGGGGCCGTGGCCGGTTCGTATCCCCGAGGCAGAAATGCCACGGTCATTAGGCGGTAATCGCGGTGGCGGCGGCTCCTCCGCCCTTCTTTTTCTGCCCCTTTCACGTTGTTTCCCCTTTCGCGGGGGCCACGTCGGTCTTGCGAACCCGCCATAAATCCTCGACGAAGCCGATAGTTCGCCGCGGCACCGGCAATGACGTACGATCGACGTGGCCCATAACTTAAGGCGGAATCAAAAGCCGATTACCCGCCTTATGTCTCGGCCCCTCCGCTTCGGTCCGCTCCTTTCCCGCCTGGCTCCGCCACGATCCGCTTCGTTTCTCGCGACTTTCCACCCTCCTCGGCCGCGGCGCGCCGCGGTGGTGCAATTTATCGTATTAACAAATTACCCTCTCACCTTAGCCGAGCTTAATGTATGCGCGGCGTGCGCGCGAGTCGCGCCACCTCGCCCCGACTTTCTCTTTTGTCGAGAGGGAGAGAAAGAGAGTGAAAAAGAGAAAGAGAGTAGAAAGGGAGAGAGAACAAGCGCACCTGACCTTTCCAGGCTCTGATCTTTCCACCGACCGATCGAGAGACCGATTAACGATAACCGAAGCTATCCGCACCGATCGGACCTCTGGGAACGGAATTGATTACTGGTTTTTCGGAAAAAATCTCGGAGGTAATTTAGCACTTCGATTGCCGCGCCGATGGTCACGGAAGTCACGCGAAATCGGAGATACTTGAAAAGAAATCGCGGGATCGTTGTAACAATCGCTTTCCGTAGTCGCGTTTTACCGGTTTATAAAGGTGGATACTGTGAGATTAATTGTGTACAGCGTAATTAATCGTTCGAGAATCGTGTTAATTGTTGGTCATGGTTCGTTGAAGAGGATTGTTCGTGATGGCGGAAGTAACGCCGTTGCGTCGGTGTCGGATGCGAATTTATTATGATTTTATTACAATTTTGTTATTACTTGCAAGAACCGTGCACGGACTTCGTGTATTTATTGCACGAATTAAATGGAACAAAGTAAAATGTAGATTTGAACGAGTCCATTGGACGGGAGTGGACCACTTTTTATGGAAATTAACGTTTGTTACTGTATCTTTTATAAGCAATTAATCTCTGTACGTTTTTCTGCGCACGGCCGTCCTGTCGAATTTTATACATTCATGGGAAATGCGAGCGCGCGGTACTGTGAAATGGAGGTTTTATTAAAGGCAGATGAATTTCTACCTTGAGTTTGGGCGCAATAAATATGATAATATATTGGTGGTTGGCTGACAAAATTACATTTTACATGGATCCATGTTTTTCCACCGGTTTCCCTGTAATTACCTTCGAAAAGTCAGCTTTCTGGCTGGTTTACCTTCCGCGGAGCGAAAATATATTCGGATTAAGCAAGAAACTAATCTGATTCTGGACAGATTAAAAAGGAACCGTGCAAATTATATGCGCCTTTTGCATTGAAGTGATTAACCAAGTGGAAAGAAACGTATATAAACGGTCGGGGTAAAAGGTACTCGTACGCTTTTCAAAAAGTTTGAATAACTTTGATTAACCCTTTGCACTCCGAGCAATTTTAATTCCAAAATCGAAACACTTCTTTTACGTAGAATAATTGCATTTTACATGGTTCATTTTCTTTCTTGCATGTTAAATTTATTACTGTTATCTCGAAGTACGACGGTTCAACTTTTAACGATTTATTAAATGCAATTATGGTCGTTTCAGAATAGTTGTTTTGAATAATAGCATGGCAATTTTTAGTGTCGCTTTAGAGGAGCCATTGGAGTGTTATGGGTTGAATTACTATGCAGTGGGCAACAAATTGTTTGTAAAAATAGCAGATGTTCGTATCCCATTGTTTTTATCTGTGCCTGTACTAAAAATTTAGATGGCGTCTTTTAAAGATTTATGTAAATTAGGATTTTTCCTTCTCAAGTAAGAAATTCAAGTCGTTTTTTCGATTTCTCCTATTGTAAATTATCCTAATATATTTATCCTCTTATTATTGCTTGACTTTTCATACAGGCCATTTAATATGTAACCAATTAGTTACATATTGTTCTATACTACATTTTTAACAATGTCTCATTTTTACTTATTACAAAATTGTAAACTTGTTAAAAAAAAATTATTCGTTTTCAGAGGGTGCACAAAGAGTTTTCACATATGGTAGAATTTATGTCTTCTTCCTCTAAGATTAATCTCAATAAATTTAATCAATAATCAATAAATAATAATAAATTTAACTGATGCATATCATCTTATAAAAACGCCAAGATTTAATCTTATTTGGCTTATCTGCGAGTTTCATTACAAATTATAATTAAACAAAGATATCTATCCAATGGATTCCTACGAAATCCTATGAAAATATTATAACTTCCACAAACAAAAAATTTTTGGTAACAAAAATTATAAAAACGGTCATTTGTCCCATTGTGGTAGCTATGATGCTAATTATATGGCAATTGCACATTTTAGCGCTTTTACTGCCACGTCACCCATATATGGGTGACAGAATTATTAGTACATATTTAAAAATAAATTTGTACGTTAACCCTTTTCACTCGAAGTTTTGTTAACTCGAAAACCAAGGTGTTTCTTCGGACCATGGCCATTTTCATTCTATACAATTTATTTTATCTTATGCACATGGGGTTTTATAATACTACTCGTTCTTGCAATGATTAAATTTTTACAAATTCCTTAGATACAAGCATAGTTACGTAGAAATTGTTTTAAATAATTATGTGGCAAATTTTCGTGGTGCCATTCAATTTGCTTGATATCTGAAGAATACAAGAAGATTGATAGATAACTATATGCCATGCATTTCAAATTTTCAATCTATCTACTTCGTTAAATAAATCAATTTAATTTTATTCAATTTTTGAGGCCGTCGGTTACACAATTCCACATTGCTTTCGATTTTCTATACTACTAAATTTATCGGAAGCACGCAACAACGTGTCTGCGAACACATGTTCGCCATCGATAAAGTCACGAATAACCATGATCGAAATGATTAATTGTCCTACAGAGAGAGCGAGAGAGAGAACGATACAGTTCGACGTATAGTGTCCGCCAGTCCGAATCATTCAATGATCTCTTTGTAAATACAGAAGTATCAGATAGTCGAGGAACGACGGGGGACAACGAAGGTCTAGATATCTCCCTGGCGTCACGGCAGACCCAGATTCGAATCTCGAACAGGTCCCCGGGGTGTTTTCCCGCGCTTTTTCCACGGTCACGACACGTGTACCGTTCGCGCAAGACAGATGTATTACACACGCTCGGACACAAATCTTCGCGCAACGCTCGCGCGCGCCTGATCGCGAGGCTGATTGCTGTCGCGGGGCTGCTATTACTCCCTCGAACCGGTCCAGCCAGCGAGACAAAAGCGACTCGAAAACACTCCTCTTAAGATCGATCGGCGACTGCCGAGGGCTCGCTGACATTTCAAGCAACGTTGCGTTTCCTGTCCTATACACGATTCCCAGCGCCGGCGCTTGTTACAATTGAATATCACCATGCCGATCTTATTCAGAGCTTGACATTTATTGTTCAGAGAAGAAGAATTTTCCGGAGACGGTGCCGCAAGTTTCGAGTCACGACGCTTCGGAGCATTGTTTGCGTTTCGTCCAGAATTCGAGACAGCGGGGGGTAGAACGAGAAGACGCGTCTGAGAACGACTAGATATTTTACTAGAGAAATGCTTCGGAAAATAATATTAATACGTTGAATGCCATGGTGGTCACCGGTGACAGGCGCCATTGCGTCGTCTAAGAGTGATTATCATTAAATTAACTCTCTATGGGCCGAATTTTTGTTTTTAATCCACAAAAATTGGGGGAACGAAAAATCAGAAATTATAAACCTATATATGCAAATGAAAAAAAATTTTATTGCAATATATTCACTATGTGACTTTCAGGTAACAACGGCCTATAATGTTTGCACTTCTGTGCATGAAAGCTTAAGCGTGAAATTCCATAAAACAATTTGCACTTGACGTTAAACATTTTATTTTTGAAATCTCTTTGTTGGATCACATTGCAGTGCATACGTATTGGTATAGTCAACTATATTGCTTATAATTTCCTTGTCAAATAGTTTTCGAAAATAGGTCACAGGAGAATGGAGTGCTTCGGGGACATTAGGGCAATCTCCTTTCCAAGGGCGATAACAACTATTATTATTCGTCTGGGATAGTGGTTGCCAAACAATTCTTTGTGGTCCTGCATCTTCCTCATCTGACGAGGATCGAGCACTAAATTCTTCGTCACTGTCAATGACATTTATCCGTCGTCGGGGAAATACTATTACATCTTCATCAGACTCGGAATCTAATAAGGAATCATCGGATCTATTACCGCTAATGCGTCTAATTCTAATTCCTTTGTTATTTCTATCTGATTTTGTATTCATATTTTGGGTATACGATGTATAAATCTGAAAACAGGAGAAAGCACAAGCTTTATCCTAAATGTACCGAAATCTGCCATAATAGCCTACTGTAACCTCAAAGTTACAAAACTGTATCATATAGAAAAACAGTAACAAATTGAAAATTGAAATGCAAACAAATAGGTTGTTATTGATATACGAACCCAGAACTATTATGTGCACTATTTTTAGTTTGGTAATCACTGACAAAAGCATAAATAACATCAATTGGATCAAATAGTTTCGCTTATTTTTACTGCAGACAGTTTGCACAGCATTTATTTTGTTACTTCAGGTTGATGAGTCTAGCAATGGTCATAAATATTAATATTGGTTGTCTTGGCAATGTTATAGAATTAAGATTTATGCGCCATCTCATGAAAAATGCTATAATTATTTGGTAAAATGTCGATAAATTAAAATGGCATTGAACATTCAGATGAAGTCAATCCAGAATCCATTGAAATTAACCAGATTCTAGTACGAGGTGAAAGCTTCGTTACACGGTAACTAACAATTACCTTTAACAACACTGTTCGTTTCTATGATTGAAGTAAATGAAACTTGTCTGAAGTGCATAAAATTCGCTCGGCAGTCAACGCGTTAATATTAATTAATAATATTCTGTTTACGCGTGTTCGAATTTTGTTCAGACATTCTCGAGTGCGCAGCGTAAGGTATGCAAGCAGACGTGTCTGAGCATGGCTGAATATTCTACTTGCGCGAGAGACGCTTTAGGAAATCACGCGACTATAATTCTCTGGCAAGGTTTGATCGAATTTTAGTTCAACCGTTTTAGACTTTATAGGGGAGAGAGAGAATTTCGATTGCCGGACAGATTATTTATAAAATAATAGGAATTTCTGTCGTTTTGCTTCTACCTTTATTAATCTGCATATATTTTCGAGGGATAAAAGAAAATTAACGATTTAGATATTCTTAAAACTACACCTACCACGGTGAGTCAAAGGTTTTAGTTATAAAATTACCTTCATAGGAATATATTCTAACGAATATCGTAGAAATCCTAAATAAATTATGTCTTGTCATTTTTATAAAACAGTGTACAACAGTCGATCTCGATGCTCGGTAGATTTAATATTCACCCTTAGCACTCCAAGAAATTGTAATTTCAAAATCGAGACACTTTTTGATGTAGAATAGTTCCCTTGCATGTAGTTCGTCTTCTTTCGTGAGTATAAAGTTTGTTGCTATTACTCCTACTGCAATATTTAAAGTTTGGTCGATTGTTTAACCCCTTGGCTTACAACAATGAGTCAGACTCGTGATCAAGATTTTGAACAGTATTTTTTACACATGTGTTTCCTTAATTTTCTTTAAATCAAAATAACATTCTATTTAATCTCTGATCGTATACAATCGATGAAGAATAGCTACGCACGTGGTAACTACAAATTTGACTTTTCTTTTTGTCATTTTGCGAAGGATAACAAAAATTTAGTCAGTGTTACCAGAAAATAAATCGTAGGCCAAAGGGTTAAATGCAAACGTCGTGTAAAATAGTCTTGAATAATAGTACAACCATTTTTAATGTCGCCTCAGAAGCGCCGTTAGAGTGCAAAGAGTTAAACATCGATTCCGTATGTTTCGTTTATAACAAACAGTCCTACCGATGATAATGCATTGCACGGGAACAAACATGATCCGCGCGTTGTAAGCCATTTACGTCCGAGCCGAGGCGATTAATTTTCTTCTTGTTCGTAAATCGAACCACGAAAAAAGGACTTGGCGGACAACTCTATCGCCGGTTCGCGAACCAGCCTGCGAATTCGCGTGGAATGGCGTCTTTCTCGAGTGAACTGTAGTGCCAATGTTTCTCGATACAGCAGTCTGCTCGTCGTCGTCTTCGTGGTACGTTCCTTCAGCTAGTCTAGCACGGGCCCGCGACATTTGCATGGGAACGCCCGGCTTTAATCCGCGAGGCACCGTTGAATTATGCCGAGCGTCGCGATTTGCATAACGCTCGCAGAACCCGGCCCGATAAATGACGATTCGCGGAAAATTGGCCCCGGACCCGGAATTAAATCCGCGGGCTTAATTAAGCGAGACTTTACAGCGACGACAGTCAACCACGACGGTCTTGCAATCCTCTTCTGTCCCTCCTCCCCCGGCGAGATCATCGCTCCGAAACGACTGTCCGACAAATCGGCCATGCTCTTTTCGTCCACCACCGCTACAGGGTGTCCCGTTAAGTTCGCAGAAATTTAAAACAGGGGAAACCTGCGGAAAACACCATTAGGGAGTTTTCTTCCTTTTTTCGTTATTCATAGTTACGCGTCGAAGGTTTACAGAAAAATAGTTGTCAAATGTTCTTTTAACTTTAATAATTAACGATACAGTTGAGCATGCAATCAAGCCAATGCAAAGTGCGTTCGTCCCTTCTTCACTCGTGCGACATATTAAATATTAAACACTTTCTATCGCGTAAATACTGTTATTAAATACAGTTACTAACACTTTATCGACCGGCGATTATTTCAGAATCTTTTAAGTTTATAATCCATCACTGAAAACTTTTTAATGGATCCCTCAACGCCGATAGCAATTTTTATTGCGAATCAACAAGGCCTCCTAAACAACGTTATCTAATAATTTCGTTACAACTTACTATGTAAAAGCAGTTTGCTAAGCCTTATTTCGTTACGGGGCAATTACTGAAAGACCTATTAATAGGCTTCCGGTCGGTAAAGTGTTAAATATAAAACAGTTTGGGGCGAAGAACGATATTTACACGTTGAATTTTTAGGTTACTCTTTGAACGATCCTAAATGATCCTCGCAGGTTGGGCCCTCTTAGGCTAGCCGCCATTTTTCCCGAGACTCGACGTTTTTCTTTGATAACTCGGAATCGAAGCGTTGACTGTTGAATCGATAAAGGGAAATTTTGCTCGAAAGCTTCTCAGGAGCCTATTTTGTATTTCTTAAGGGACACCCTGTACGTCTCGGTAAGTTACGACCACGACGAAACGCATTCCTGCGATCCCCTCCTTTTCCGCCCGTTGTCTTATTGCGCCGACACTTTGATGGCCCACCGCGTAATTAGGAGATCGCTATCGCGGGATCTGGACCTAACGAGCGCTACCATCGAACCAGGGGGACGCTACATTGTGCGAAATGTCAGCGCGACCCTCGTGGTTTTGATCGCTCGTTAAGTGGCAAGTGTTTTCCGTGTTCAATTCCGATCTGCGTTAGGCTCACCGGGATTATGTCGCGTTGGGATGTCCTGTCCCTATGGGGAACCTGATTTTTAAGCCTATGCGGGGTTCGTTACGCTTGTTGTCAATTGTAACGTTCATTAGTTTTAACCTTTTTCAAAAAACAAGAAAAAAACAAACTTAGAACTCGAAACTCTTCAATTCTTTTAGTTCTTCCATTCTTTTAAACGTCACCTACCAATTTCTGCTATAAATGTATAAAATCCACAGTCTACTTAGTGTACCACGATGCTGTGTCGTAAGTTTAAATTTTTGAACTACCTGCAAGACTAAAAAATTAAATCAATAAGTTTTTCTTTAACCATTTTCATAATATGAAAGTACAACCCATAATCTTTCATTTCTCTTCATTCTTGTACTGTTTGAAATATCACTTGCTCGTGTCTGCTATAAGTGCATGGAATCCAGGGACCTGTATCGATAAAAATTCTCTATAATAAAACGTAATTAACATTCGAAAACCAGAATTTCATTTTACGTTTCCACCGGTTCGAAAGTGAGCCACTCGTGACTGCCGTGAATGCATAAAATTCGCAGTCTCCCTAATGACGCGATATTTAAATGATTGAAATGACAGATGTATCGATTATTCGCTGCTCGATCTTGATTTCGGGAGCGCACCGCGGCGTGTATGTGTGTGCACGTGCAGAAATAATGTTCTCGGTCGTTTCGCAGCACGCTATTTACGTCCGGCCCGTTCGGTGACTTGTAACCGGCTGCATCGCAATTTGTATAGTCACCGGGGGTAGAGAGACGCCGGATTGGTTTATGGTAGCTGTGTCAGGGGGTGTTGCGCACGCCGAGTAAGAAAATGTATGCAGATTGGGGCTGTGTTTAGATTTTGACGAGGTCTAGCCGCCACGTCGCGTCGCCACGATTGAAGGAGATGTTGGAGGAGTGTCCCCGCGGGATTGGAGACCTCGGATATTTACGGATCCCCATTGCTACGGTGCTAGAACTGTCTTCCAACCTCGAAATGTGGACAGTGCGCTCTCAGTTCGCCCCGAAATTTGCGATACGGAGTTATCGTCGTTGCTACGGTCGAATTATAGTCAAACGAGGAGTTCGAAACTACCGGGTCGCTTCCGTAACTCGTTTA
>CM052087.1:9155129-9196877 GCA_028453745.1 Agapostemon virescens
TAAACGCGTAAACTCCATAACGTTCAATGTCATTCAATGTCATAACTCCATAACATCCAATTAACAGGAACAACTCCTACGAAACTGCAGGGTTAGGCTACTATGGTACTTATTCTACACATTGCGTTTCAGTTAACACGTTGAATGCTATGTCAGTCCCTGGGGACTGACGGTATCAAATTTACAAATTAATATGTTATAGATAATTCATATAATATTAAGAAATATTTGCACTATTTTAATAAATTCGATTGAAATAGAAAAGCGCAAATGGGGTAAGCGAGTCTTTTGCTTATGCACAGTTGCATTATTTCCGTTTAAAGGTAAATAAAATGTGGCGCGAAAGCTAAGCAAAATGGCGCTGCATACAACGTGTTAAATACTAAATAGAAAGATCGTTTAGCGAAGAATTTTCTATAATCAATAATTAAGATTAGGGATTAAAATGAGTGGTTACAAATTATTTTTAAAATATTAAATGAAAGAATTTTTGAAAGGTAAATAAAATGTGACGCGAAAGCTAAGCAAAATGGCGCTGCATACAACGTGTTAAATACTAAATAGAAAGATCGTTTAGCGAAGAATTTTCTATAATAAATAATTAAGATTAGGAATTAAAATGAGTGGTTACATATTATTTTTAAAATATTAACCCTTTGCACTCGAAGCAATTCCACCCCAAAATCGTAACAATATTTTTATCCATAAAAGCTCCACTGTAGATAGTTCGTTTCCTTTCGTTCATACGAAATTAATTGCTATAACTCGTATTTAGAATTTTAACATTTTTATCAATTTCTCAACTGCAAACCTATCGATGTAAAAGTTGTTTAAATAATGGTATGGCAAGTTTTAGTGTCGCCTTAGAGGCGTCATTCGAGTGCAAAGGGTTAAATGAAAGAATTTCTAAAAGGTAAATAAAGTGTGACGCGAAAGCTAAGCAAAATGGCGCCGCATTCAACGTATTAATTCGCGTTAAACGTCACAACTTAAAATCATTGTATAGGATTATCCAGAAAGTTTGTGCCGATAAATTTTGATGACGGTACGTTAATTTTTGTCAGTTTTACGCGTTTGAATCTTGACAACCTGAACAACCGCAAAAGTAGGTCCCTCGAAGAATCGCAAATTTCGAGGGCACGATAAGTGCAACGCTTCGAACCCGAGGCAGCGGCGTTTAACGCGACATGGTTGTATATGATCGTACAAGCATAATCGAAGAGACTCACCGTACACGGTCAGCACAGCAGGTTCGCTAACCCTCCTAGCCGCAATGTTCTCCGCCACGCAGGAGTAGTTTCCCTGGTGCCTGAGCTCGGCTTCTCCGAGAAACAGGTGTCCATCTCCGGTCTGCACGAAATTCCCGGTGTTCGCCAGGTCGTTGCTCTGCTGTATGGGTGGCTGTATGGTGGAGCCATTGATGGTCTCGAGTGGCGAACCGTTCTTCAGCCAATAAACTTTCGGCTGGGGCACCCCCATAGGCGGCGAGCATCGCAATTCCGCGTTTCGACCTGCCTCGACCGACAGGGAGTACGGCGGCGACAGGAAGTGCTTCTTCAGGTCTGCGTCGGGGGCGGTTTCGCTTTTTATTTTTTAATATTCCCGGGGCAACCCGGCAGGAGAGAAATGGCGGCGAGGGAGTAGGGCACTCAGCGATATTAGGGCGCTCGCATAAATGCAAGTGCGCTTTCACCGCGCGGCGTTGTCTATATGGCGCACTCGAGCGGCAACGCGCGCGCCGGAAAAAGATCTGCTCCATCCGCGGCCACGAGGGCAGCCATTCGTCCGGCTATGGTATATTATTCGGCGTGGTCCGTGTATGCGCGGCAAAATAGCTGCTTTTATATCGTTCGTGAAGGGCCGAGCAGCCTCCACCGATGCACCCGATGCACCCGCGTCCTTGCATCGCCCACGGACGTCTAGACTGCGTGCTTCCCGATGCCGCGATTTTTAATACGTCGATGCGAAACGGGGACGATTAGCGTTATCGAGTAGCGAAAATATCCTCATTACCCGTTCAGTCGTTGGTTTAACCCTTTGCACTCCAATAGCGCCTCTGAGGCGACAACGAAAATTCTCTTGCAATTATTTGGGACAACTTTTACATCGGTGAATTTGCATTTTAGAAATCGGTAGAAATTGAAATGTTACGGGTACAAGGAACGGTGATAAACATTCTATCTGTGAGAGGAAATTAAACATGTCCAATGGAATTATTCTAGGTCAAGAAATAGCTTGATTTTGGAGATAAAATTGCTTGGAGTGCAAAGGGTTAATGTATCCGCAGCTGCAAGAACTGCAAACTTGATTCTTGGATAATATTTGCGCCATTGCTGCGAAGCGCTATAGCTTTTTTGGGGGAGAAACTTTTGTTCGCGCGTTTGTCGCATTTTTCTGGGTAAACCGAGCCCAAGGAATGGTACTCTTGGATCAAGAATTTCTTTCTTTTTTCTTCTTTCTCTTTGCTTCTTCCAATATATTCGATCATATCGAATAGGGGTGGTTTAACTAGCCGGGGGACCACGAATGCTGCTAGATCGAAGATCTTTGCCGACTTATTTTTTTTAAATAATAGTATGACAATTTTTAGTGCCTTAGAAGCGCCATTGGAGTTCTAAGGGTTAATCGTAAAGTATTCGTGCTGTACCGAAGTATATCACCCAAAATAAAAAGAGAGAGAGTACGGGTTAAGTACGAAGTATTCTGAATATTTATGTTCTTAATTTTCTATAAATCAAAATAAAATTCGTCGAACGACGAACGAGTTGTCAACGATTCGAAGCTCGCGAACGGATTCGATCGAATCCGAGATCGACATTGTGCAAATCAACCCGTTACAGAAATTGCGAGATTAATTTGCCCGTTTGCCCGGCCTGTTTCGAAGAGGATCGGTCCCGCGGTAACGATTCAACTCGAAAGTAGTCTCGTGACGAGACACCGTCGATCGATACCAGGTTATTCAATTTCGAAAGCACGTCCGTTTGCTGTTTGCGCGTAAATACGGATTTAATTCTGTTTCCTGTTTGCGCCGCGTGTTTGCGCGTCTCCTCTGAATGAAAATTGCTCTTTCGACGCGCGAGAACCCGCGAAAACAATCCACTTCCGGTCCCCCCGCGGCGCGATATCGTAGACCCTTTCGGAGATTGAACGATTCGACGAACGGACAAACAGAAAGTTTTGACGAGCGTCGTCGACGACTACGACGACGACGACAACGACGACGAACGGCGGCGTCGGTTTACGGGTTACTTGCCGCGCGGATTTCAAATTAAGAAACTTATCGACAGTACCGGAATCGAAAGTTCCCGTTGACGTATCGACTTCAAGGGAACTCCGATCTCGACCGGTGTAGCTAACTTCGTTCGAAAATTTTCTAACGGGTATCCCCAACTTTCGGAAGATCCTACCGTATTCTGCGAAGTATTGGAAATGGTTTAACCCACGTCGCAGAGCATGCTCAACATTTCCCGGAGACGCAACTTTCCGTATACGATCTCGTCGTTGAATCGTTAGAAACTTGCGAGACCGTCTCCGTTTGATAAAGAAAGAACGAGAATGATCACGGACGAAGATAATTTAGCGTGCATTCTTTGTTTCGATCGTTCGTGCACTCTATCTTTCTACTTATAACGAAGTTCAAGCTGTATACGTATTTATTCGGTGGGACGCGAAAAGGGTAACGAGAGGCAACAGAATTTGGGGTGAATGTTGACTCAGTGTGGACATAGCTTAATGCGTTTCTCTAAAAATCATTAATTTTATTAATTATATTAATCAACGTACGATCAAATTCAATAAACCCGTCCGGGGCATTGAGAAGAAGTAAGAAATAATTAGAACGAAGCACAGAGCCTCTAGGATTTTTAGAGATAGGCGCAAATTTTAAAATAATTTGCATAAATGACAACGGACTTTTTACTGAATAATAAGGAAATCGAGACACGGAGTCGTCGACGAAACCACCGTAGGAATAATTACAATAAAGCGGAGAGCTCGATCGGAGCTCCATTACGAATTTCCGAGCGGCGCCACCGGAAGTTCCCGATGAAAGACACCGTAGACGTTCTGGCAAGGGTTTCGCGGCGAATCCGGAGCGGGTCTTCCGAAGCTGCCAATTAGGGGATCAATTTCGTTAATGTAGAAGGTGACCAATAGTGGCGGGGCTCGAATTCGAAACGGAGAGAGGGCTCGGCGAGCCGTAATTAAACGGGAACACGGTCGGCCGATAGTTTCCATAATTTTGATTCTCGCTGTATAAACGCGAGCGGCGCGGGACGGGGTGGATACGCGGATCGAGGATCGTTTGGAAATGAACGTGTAATTGTAGCGTATTCTCGGTGCGCATCGGGGGTGCGAATAGTGGCAGGGGGTTGAAGAGAGGAGAACGCCGCCCGGGGCGACCGACACCTGGAATCGGTCATAAAACGTAACTTCATTAACCCGATTAGCGGCGGGCCGAGCTCTCGAAAGGGGTTTCCCGGAGATACCGGACGCGAAATTCACTCCGTGGGGGTAAGCTTTCGACGGGTGTCGACGAGGGTTAACCGGCGGGGCTTTGCCGGTGGAAAGTGGCCGGTTGTTTTCATCCGATATTTCGTGACGCGTAAACCGAGAGTCGAAAATCTAATCGATATTCCATTGCAAGGCAAACACCCGTGAATACAGAAACGGCCATACCTCCTCTTCTCTCTCTCTCTTTCTCTCTATCAACGACCAACCCCCTACCCTTGGACTAGCTTTCGATCGGCCCGCGATTTTTTGGTCCGGCAGGCAAACGTTGTATCGCCGTCCATGCAAATTGGAATGGTAACCTGCGAATCGGTTTAGCAAAAAAACCGCGGCACGACGCAGCTTGCTTTTCAATTTTTCCGCGAGCGGACTCGTTCCTGCGGGACCCATGTCGCTGTGTTGGAATATAAGTCGACACGCAAGGACAGAGGGAAAACTGTTTTCCCCGAGGCACTGGAACCGTTTAGCCGAAGACTTGCTATGGGGGCAGAATTTTCAACTGGTTCGCGATTATTAGATAGATTTTTAGAATGATTGGTTCGCTGGATTTTGGTAAATTCGTTTACACCGATGGCGATGCCGAGAGCTTCAAGTTGATCATTTCTTTCTTCAGCAAACAGAGCGATCGGATGAAATTAAGAGGTTACGATACAATCAGAGTAATTTATTTAATTTTTATTTTGTGGTTTATAATTTTCTAGAAGAAGCAAACAATTTACGTATATTGCATGTCTATGTATTTTTGGGTTACTATATTATAAGAACAACAAACTATTATTATAATTATTAGTTGGTGGATTTTTATGCGAAACGAAACTTTTGCTACCCTGATTGGAACAAAAGGATGGTAAAAGGGAATTAAATTGTACTGTGGTAGTATTTAATAATTTTTTCGACGAATCTACTAATTTATATACCACCCTAATACTTTATCTATACCTTGTGAGTCTTCGTTTTATAAAAAAAAGTTTGGTATTCTTAAAAATGCGAGAAGTTGTTTCCTAATGTTATTTAAATCATTTTAAAAACTGTAAATTATCTGTTCACACTTGTGCTGTTTAATTTTCAAATTCTTAAACTCTCAAACTTCTTATTAAACGTTTCGCCGCCCTGACGTATAGCCTGTTAGCTGCATTATATTAAACGAGGGTTATTACGAAAATCGACAGGGTGCCAGGAATCCAATATAGAACGATATTTAGGAAAATCTTGTGGTAACATCGCATTAACGCAAATTACCGATGAGAAGCCTTTGCATAAGGGTAGCTAACATTTTAGGATCCGTTTACACTCGACACCCCCGCCGTTTCGCACCCTTGCGGATCATAAACTCCCCTTCTGAGTCACACCAGCAAATATATATGTTAATCCACCCTCAAAATGTCTCTGCGACAACTTTCCTCGCCTTTATGCCTTCTGTATCATAACATCTTCGATATCCTCCTGTATTTTAACCGTTTCCTCACGAAATTCGCCGAAGAATCGAAGATCCACGAAGGGTCAAGAAACGTGATACTAATAACCAAACAATTTTTTCTGCCTCATGGAACGTCGTCTCGAGGGTGAAAACAACCCAACTTTTCATATTACAGACAAAACAAAAGTTATAGCATTTTTTATACGGGTTAGGTCCCAACAAATGAAACGTGCAACAAATATAAATAAACTTACCGTTAAGTAAAATAAAAATTGTTCGTAACAGTTTCAATTCACAGGTATCTATCACTCTATGTAATAATTCGAAGAGGTTGCCAGTGACCTTTCAACATTCTTAAATTCCTTGAACTTTTGGATCGTTTCAAGTTACAATAATCAATTTTTCTGAAAAACTTATATAATCATTCAAATTTCTAGTGAAAAGAGAGTCTTCTCGAAAATTTCTCGGATTCTCTACTTCAGAAAATCGTCAGAAATAGTGCAACACTTAACCCCTTGCCCTACAACAACGAGTCAGACTAGTGATCAAGATTTCGAACAGAATCTTCTGAATATGTATGTCCTCAATTTTCTATAAATCGAAATAAAATGTTATCTAATTATTGCTCGTATGGAATCATTAAAAATAGCTACATCCACGGTAGCTACAACATCTCCTCTTCTCTTCGACGTTCTTTGAAGAATGAAGAACACCTAGTCAATTGTACCATAAAATAAATCGTAGAGCAAGGGGTTAAAGTATTCAATCCGACGCAAGAAGGGGTTGTTTGCGCTCAAAACGATCAACTTGATTTCTCGCAATCGACTAGAACGCATTTCTATTTCCCATAGATAGTGTAATGACGTCACAGTCAGCGTAGAAGGGTTTCCGGTGGCAAGAATGTAGATAAATTATGAATTCGTCTTGTTCCGCGAGAAGAGTCGCCGACGACTAGGACGAGGACGATCGAATCTATTAAGATAGCTTGTATAATATCGTTTTCAATAATAGTATGACCATTTTTGGTGCCTTAGAGGCGTCATTAGATCCCAGAGATCGCGTAGAAGGGTTTCCGGTGGCAAGAATGTAGATAAATTATGAATTCGTCTTGTTCCGCGAGAAGAGTCGCCGAGGACTAGGAAGAGGACGATCGAATCTATTAAGATAGCTTGTATAATATCGTATTCAATAGTATGACAATTTTTAGTGGTGCCTCAGAGGCGCCATTGGAGTGCTAAAGGTTCCCGCGTTAAACGTAATTTTGCCTCGCTTTTCAATTTCACTTTTTATTTTTTGAGTTCAAATATAAAAATACAACTCACTTCCGTTATTTGACTTTGATCGAATCTATGAATATAGCTTGCATAATATCGTTTTAAATAATAGTACGACCATTTTTGGTGCCTTAGAGGCGCCATTAGATCCCAGAGATCGCGTAAAAGGGTTTCCGGTGGCAAGAATGTACATAAATTATGAATTCGTCGTATTCTGCGAGAAGAGTCGCCGAGGACTAGGACGAGGACGATCGAATCTATTAAGATAGCTTGTATAATATCGTTTTCAATAATAGTATGACAATTTTTAGTGGTGCCTTAGAGGCTGCATTAGATCCCAGAGGTCGCGTAGAAGGGTTTCCGGTGGGAAGAATGTATATAAATCATGAATTCGTCGTGTTCCGCGAGAAGAGTCGCCGACGACTAGGACGAGGACGATCGAATCTATTAAGATAGCTTGTATAATATCGTTTTCAATAATAGTATGACAATTTTTGGTGCCTTAGAGGCGCCATTGGAGTGCTACAGGTTCACACGTTAAACCTAATTTTGCCACGCTTTTCAATTTCACTTTTTATTTTTTGTGTTCAAATATAAAAATACAACTCACTTCCGTTATTTGGCTTCGATCGAATCTATGAAGATAGCTTGCATAATATCGTTTTAAATAATAGTATGACAATTTTTGGTGCCTTAGAGGTGCCTTAGAGGCGCCATTAGATCCCAGAGATCGCGTAAAAGGGTTTCCGGTGGCAAGAATGTAGATAAATTATGAATTCATCGTATTCCGCGAGAAGAGTCGCCTAGGACTCGCGTTCGATCGGGAATTCGCCAGGAGTCCGCTTGAAGCGAGCATCGAGAGGGGGTCAAGAAAAGAAGCGCGAAGGGGAGCGAAGGGGTGGAAAAGGGAGAACGGGAGAAGGGGTAGAAAATACGAGAGAAGAGATTGGAGTGTTCTCTACTTACAGGCGACCTCAACCGTGGCGGGCTGCCCTCGAATCTGACCTGGTCCCGACCATGCCACGCACTCGCACTTGAACCTCTTCCCGCCGAAGTACTCCTCGACCTCGTTCCTCGTCACGTTCAACTCGACCTCGACGACCCTCGTCCCGGTACGAGGGTCGACGAAATCCTGGTGCTGCGATCGCTCGGCCCGGTCACCGTTACAGCGAAAATACACCTGCAAGCCGAGCGGAATACGGGGGCGGGTTAATTTCCCCTGGCAAGTCGACCCGAGACAAGCCAAGTCAAATGAACGCAAGCGAAAGCAAGTCAACCTCGAGTCGAGTCGAGTGAAAAGAGGCCGAGATGTGTCCGCTCCTGGCGTCGAGCTAGCTTTGAGTGGTTAATAAGGCTCGAGTGGAAAATGACGGGGTCGACGACAGCGCGGTTAGACCCTACTTTGCGGACGCGCGAAGCGGAACACGCCCGAAAAGCTATCCTCTCTTTCTCTCTCTCTCTCTCTCTCTCTGTTTCGCAATATGCGAAAGTGACCCTCCCGAGGCCCTTTGTTTCTGCTTTTCGACACGGCCGTCCGGTTGCCATTGTTCCGCAGACGTAGACCAGGTGCTAAATGGATTTTAGCAGGCTAGTTTCTTGAGCCAGTTGCCGCGCGCGGCAATCTTCTCGTGCTGAAATCCGTAACTTGGAAGTCGTTTGCGTACGTAGAAAGCGACTTTGCCAATGCGAACCAGGGTGTGACACTAAATTTTCGTGCGTTTCAGTGCGAACAGGGTGTGGTCGAATAAAACGTGCACACGGGGTTACGAAGCGATTCTTTGTGAAGGAATAAGAATGAGATATAGAGGAATTTGATTTTGAATTTAAGTAAGGGCAGAATAGACTGAGGCTTTAGTATTCAAGACTCTTAAACAATTTCTGTAGGGGTTCGACTAGCTGTTAGACAAATACAATTGAACGTAAGATAAATAGGCTCGAGTTCTGGAGTTCAAAGTATTTCGATTCTGATAAAGTATTCCATCTATGATAAAAAGAAAGTGGTCAGGGTTAACTGCGAAGTATTCGAGATGGTCGAAGACATTCTAGAATGAAAATAATAAGGGGCTGATTTAAGTATAAATTATTTGGATTATGTTAAAGCATTTTATAAAACAAAAATAAAAAGGGGCTAGTTTAACCGTTTGCACTCCAAGCAATTTTAATTCCAAAATAGAAACACTTTTAGTTCTAGAATAATTCCATTGCAGGTGATTCACTTCTTATCGTACATATAAAGATTATTGCTACTAATCTCATGTGCAATACTTCGACTTTCACCAATTTCTTAGATGCAAACATAGCGAGGTGGAAATTGTTTTAAATAATAGTTTGAAAATTTTTAGTGTTGCCTCAGAGGCGCCATTGGGGAGTTAAAGGTTAACGCGTTAAACGTAATTTTGCCTCGCTTTTCACTTCACTTTTCTTTTTAATACAAATATAAAAATGCAAGTCAGTTCTGTTATTCGGCTTCAATCGAATCTATTAAGATAGCTTGCATAATATCGTTTTAAATAATAGTTCAACAATTTTTAGTGGCGCCTCAGAGGCGCCATTGGAGTGCTAAGGGTTAAGAATAAAATATTCGTGCTGTACCTAAGTATGTCAGCCAAAATAAAAAGAAAGAGAGTACGGGTTAAGTATGAAGTATTTGAATCGCGTTTCCCTACAACAACTTCTGAATCTTCTGAATATGTATGTTCTTAATTTTCTATAAATTGTTAAATAAAATGTTATCTAATTATTGCTCGTATGCAATAATTGGAGAATATCCGCGGTAGCTACAACATTTCCACTTCTCTTCGTCGTTCTTTGGAGGATTGAGAGCACCTAGTCAACGTAACCACAAAATAAATCGTAGCGCAAGGGGGTTAAAGTATTCAATCCGAAGCAAGAAGGGGCGGTTTACGTATCCCGTTCGCAAACGTTCCTGTGCATGTAAAGCACGCTTTTCACAAGCGAACGGGCTCGTTGATGGAAGCAATAAGAATAGTTTGGTAAAACAAAAGTAGCACTCTCCGTACCAGAAGAGCATGTGCAGCACGGCAGTGTAGGGTGGCAGGTCTTCCCTTGACTACGAACGTGTCGACAGGCTCCGCGAGGAAGATCGGCAACGAGCCACCCGCGATAAGATCGGTGTCGCTGGTTATAGTCGCGGTTTCATAGTCCCCGTAGTCGTAGTCATCTACCGGATAATTTTCCTCGTCGTCTTCCTCCGCGTCATCCTCCTCCTTCGTGTCTGAAACAAAGGGTGAGTTCATGCGACTTCAGATCGCAGATACGGAAACTTTCGACGGGTTCCGAGTCGCCGAATTAATACTAAATCGTGCGTTCATCTTCGCTGCGTTGACACCTTGCTCCCCCCGTGTTGCACCCTCTGCATCTACAGGGTGTTCCGAAACGGAAAACACAATCTTCAAGTTTAGTAGAAATCGAAGAATTTTTCCTTCTAGAAGAAAACTCTTGGAAGAATGTATAAAATTATTTTTGTATAAAAAGAAGAACGCTGTTCTTGGGAAATTTACATTTCAAGTTCACTATAATATTCAAACTTTAAAAACAACATTTTCGTACGAAATTCACACAAAATTTCATATTCATAATAAATTTCCATTAATCAAGACTAATACAATTAGAAATTAAAATGTCGCATAGTGTAAAAATATTTTCTAATTTATTCAAATGCAATTCATTAAATATCTCGAAACAAGAAATATGTGAGTTAGACCACTTTCATAATTATGGGCACATATCGCTGACAGAATTTCAAAATGACAGACATATCCTGGTGAATTTTAGAATATTATTGTATATCCTGGTGCATTCTAGCATAATCTTGCATATTCTGTTATGTTATGTCATACGTTGGTATATTCTACTTTATTCTAGTATCTTCTGGGATATTCTAGTATATTTTTGTATACTCTGGAATATTATTATGCATTCTAGTACGTATTAGTCAATTCTTGTATATCCTAATGCATTTTAGAATATTATTGTATATCCTGGTGCATTCTAGTATAATCTTGCATATTCTGTTATGTTATGTCATATGTTGGTATATTCTGCTTTATTCTATTCTCTTCTGGGATATTCTAGTATATTTTTGTATACTCTGGAATATTATCATGCATTCTAGTACCTATTAGTCAATTCTTGAATATCCTGGTGCAATTAATATATTATTGTATTTCCTGGTAGATTCTAGCATATTGTTGTCCATTCTGGTATCTCATGTCATATGTTGGTATATTCTGCTTTATTTTACTATATTCTAGGTTATTCTAGTATGTTTTTATATATTCTATATATTTTATGTATTCTAGTCCATTCTCGTATATCCTGCTGCATTCTAGTATAATCTTGTACATTCTGTTATGTTTTTCTTCTCGAAGATACAAAACTATACTAGCCCAAGAATAAAGTCTCACTAAACTAATAGCGTTATAACATAGCAAATATTTTTCTTTTCCAAGATAGATTCGATTTAGGTGCGGACACAAGTTAGAGCGCGTAGAAATCTAGTTGCAGAAAAGTTTGTTGGCAGACATAAAATAACAGTGCTATAACTAGGGACATATCTGCTCGAGTATGTACAGTTCTACTGGATTTAGAGTATAATTTCGGTTAATAGCTTTGATAACGTTTCAAACATTTTCCTTTCTCAAGAATACGTTATGTATTCCGATCTAGAGGCATATACGGTTCGAAGCAAGCACAACATAGTCTATTTATAAATCCACACAGAAACAATTGTCTTCGCAGCCACGGAAGACTATAGTCGCATAGTACAGCAACTATAACATAGTCTTTAGGTAATCCGTGGTTCTTCGCGAGAACCATTAGACCATCCTACTTTTTTCCATTTGTTTCCCGTCCGTCAGTTTCGTCTGCAACTTGACAGATTTACATTGCGGCTTGTATAGCAACTCGCGCAGCCTGTTATAAGCAGCAAGAGGAATCGCATGGACGGAAGCCGATAGCTCTTAGCAAGCTCGGCGCGCCTCGACACGCCGGGATCGTTTATCCATTACGCCGGGCAAACGGCCGTTAAACAAGAGCATTTCAATAAGCAGAAAAATCGTATGATAGTCGGAGGGGTTTCATCCGGTCGGTTCCCGGTGCTCCGGGTACCCCGGCTGGACATTGATTCCGCCGTCAACGCGATAACTATCCCCCAATCATCATCCATCTTCGCGGGAACCGGCAATTTCCTCTCGCATTAGCCGCGTGCAAATCTTGAGCGAAACCGCCACGAACCTCGGAGTTTCCATCGATACGGGCGGCTCGCCGCTTTTACGTAGGCATCCCCTTGTTCATCCGCGGCTCCGAAACGGTTCCATTTGCCCGATCGTTATCCCGTTAAGTTATTACACCGCGAACAACCGATAAAGATCGGACACGGGCCGGCGTTGCGCTTGTCGAGAGAGAGCAAAGGGTTAATTCAACCAGAGAAACAAACCGAAACGAGTGGAACCGAGTGGAAACGAGTGGAAACGAGTGGAAACCAGTCGAAACGAGTAGGAGCGAACGGGAACGATGGAGGATTACGAGAAAGAGAAAAAGAGAGAGAAAGAGAGAGATCCAAGGATGGAGATGCACGGTTTTCCTCGATCATCCTAACCGCGTTAACAAGCCGATCGAGGCGCGTTCCCCGCGGTAAATTTAGACGTCGCGGCGCGAAGCATCGCGGTGCTTGAGAACGGTAAAGCCCGGTTTAACGATGCGTACGGGATTTTACGTCGTGTATCAGTCAGCGGGATCCGCTCGCTTAGGAGATCTCTTAGTCTTTACACTACTCGCCGAGAAGCCTCTCTCGTTGTACTCTCTTCTCCTCTCTTCTCTTAGGTTTCTCTTCTTCGCTTCTCTTCTCCGCGGTCGCGTCTTCTAAGCCTGTTCCCCATCCTCGTACGTTTCTCGCTCGACCAACAACCACGGAAACTTTATTGACCTGCACCGACAGCCAACCGCGTACCTCTTGTTTGACTCAAAGCAGTAAACCGTGGAACGGCTGAACGACGATTACCTACGCTGTCACGCGCCGGGAAAAACATGTCACGATTTTCGAGCTACGGCTTTTCGAGAATATCCCCGTCCGTCCCGTAAATTCGCCGCCGCGAATTTATCTCTGTCGCGACGCTCCGGCGTCTTTGAAATCGAGAATGACGGGCCGAGAGCGTACGTGATTTGCGAAGCGGGAATCGCGATGCGGGAATTGCGAAGCGGGAATTGCCGGGCCCGCGTCGATCACCGGATAGAGCGATTCCGGCGAGCGCGAAAGTTTGCGAGGTGGATCGGCGAGGCTAGTTTCGAACACCGCGGCGATACTACAGGTGTCTTTAGCTGTTTCAGGTTGGCCGTCTGATTTGGGGCTTCTTAGCACGCTTCTTATGGTGTAACGATTTTTTTAAACTATTTTATTGACTAAACTTATCGAGCATTAAAATTGCCCGGTGTATGTTGTCTTGTAAAAATGCAGAGATTTAATTTATTTGGATTAGGCTTGTTTCGAACATCGCGGCGATACTACAGGTGTCTAGCTGTTTCACGTTGGCCGTCTGCTTTGGTGCTTTTTAGCGTTTCTTTTTGTGGTGTAACGATTTTTTTAACTATTTTATTGACTAAACTTATCGAGCATTAAAATTGCCCGGTGTATGTTGTCTTATAAAAATGCAGAGATTTAATTTATTTGGATTAGGCTTGTTTCGAACATCGCGGCGATACTACAGGTGTTTAGCTGTTTCAGGTTGGCCGTCTGCTTTGGGGCTTCTTAGCGCGCTTCTTATGGTGTAACGATTTTTGTAACTATTTTATTGACTAAACCTATCGTGCATTAAAATTGCCCGGTGTATGTTCTCTTGTAAAAATGCAGAGATTTAATTTATTTGGATTAGGCTCGTTTCGAACACCGCGGTGATACTACAGGTGTTTTTAGCTGTTTCAGGTTGGCCGTCTGCTTTGGTGCTTTTTAGCGTTTCTTTTTCTGGTGTAACGATTTTTTTAAACTATTTTATTGACTAAACCTATCGTGCATTAAAATTGCCCGGTGTATGTTGTCTTGTAAAAATGCAGAGATTCAATTTATTTGGATTAGGCTCGTTCCGAACACCACGGTGATACTACAGGTGTTTTTAGCTGTTTCAGGTTGGCCGTCTGATTTGGGGCTTTTTAGCGTCTGTTCTTATGGTGTAACGATTTTTCAAAACTATTTTATTGACTGAACCTATCGAGCATTAAAATTGCCCGATGTATGTTGTCTTTAAAAATGCAGAGATTTTTATTGCGAAGAATCTTACGATTTTTATTGTAATCGAATTTATAATCGATTGCTACGAAGGTAGTTTTAGATTTTCGATAATTGTAGAATAAAAATTCTGGAAAGGGTCGTCTGACACGCTGCGATAGGTTTAGCGTTGAAACAGTATTGCACTGTCACATTTTGAATATAATTATTTGGTTACACTGTTAGCAGATTTTGAGTATTCAGAAATTAAAGAAGTGCAAATTAACCGGATACTTTTTGAATCTCCGCGCATTTTATACAGTATGGAATATACAAAATATAACAATCATATAATACAACAAGCATATACGAAAAATATGACATGCATTGAATAGTTTAAATAAGTTCTTAAAAAATGGAATTTATATAAGAATCGTGGATCTGAAAATCGATTACCCTTCAGAGATTGAATTCTGTGCTATGTAGACTGTTAACACAATTTTGTGACTTGCATGACGTGCAGAGAAAAATAGCTGACATCAATTACAGAAAATGGAAATCGAATAGAATTTTGTGAAGTTTTGCAAATGTTCTTTTAATTTTTCTACTGTACTAAATTGCACTTTTTCAAGTTACTATTTAATCACGAATCATAGCCACATCGCACGCCACACATAGAAATCAAACGACTAAAAATTCAGACGACAGAAAAATATGTAAGAAACGATATGGAGGGAAAAATATAATAGAGAAATATAATAATGATAGGAAAAATAGTATCATTAAATTAGACGAATTTCAATATTGTAAAATGTACTTCCATACCCCGCGAAACATACTTCTACATGCAACACGATATACAATTTAACCCTTAACACTCCAATAGCACCCTTGAGGCGACACTAAAAATTGCCATACTATATTCAAAACAGCTTTTACATCACTACGTCTGGATAATAGTAATTAATTTAATGTGCACGGAAAGAAATGAATCTTGTACAATGAAATAAGATCAAACAATCTATCAATTTTGTAACTAAAATCGCTTGGAGTGCAAAGGGTTGATCCGTGACTCACAGTATACATTCTTCAGTGCACTTCATGAATGATATCCCGAAAATATTTTCCTCCATATCATCTAGTACAATCGTACACGATCAAAACGACATCGACGAGAGATAAACCGGTAAATATTTTATATTAGATTAACCCCTTGCCCAAAACAAGGAATCAGACTCGTGATCAAGATTTCGAACAGAATCTTTCAAACATGTGTTTCCTTAATTTTCTTTAACACGTTAACCGCCCAACTGACGACCTCAAAAATTCCATAAAATCAAATCAATGTATTTAACGAAGCAGCGATTGAAAACTTTAAATGTATGGCATATAGTCATCTATCAACCGTCTTGTATTCTCCAGATATTAACCAAATTCAATGCAACGAGTATATAAACGTATAAATTTATTTTTAAACATAGACAAATAATTCTGTCACTCACATATGGGTGACATGGCAAAATGTTAAACCGAAATAACATTCTATTTAATCTTTGATCGCATAAAATCGGCGAAGAATAGCTACGCACCTACAAATTTGACTTTTCTATTTGTCGTTTCGCAGAGAATAAAGAAAATCTAGTCACCGTTATCAGAAAATAAATCATAGGCCAAGGGGTTAAGATCAAGATCTACAGCCTCGTCGTAACCGAACCAACAACAAAACAGTGAAAGCAAAGTCCTCCGGTTTCCCCGGAGGAAAAGATCGCGAGGCACACTGAAAACTGAACGTTTCTACCGGTAGATCCAACGATCCTTACTTTCGATCGCGCAGGCGAGGCGAAGTAGCGCCAGGAGCAGCAGGCTGGTCTTCATCTCCATCACATCTCACAATACCTACAGATCACCCACCACCATGACCGTACTCGACTCCGATGGTCGACGGGTAACCGGTAAAAGAAAAACTAAAAGAGAAAAACAGCAACAATCTCAACCGATCACGTTCCTTCTATCAACGAATCCGCGGATCATAACACCCGTGTCACCGGACTTCTACCGTTCCTACACGGTGTCGCGAGTCAGCATAACAATGCTATCGTCTGATGATTCGATCGATCTCGATCATCGATCGCCGGCTGGCCGGTTCTCCAGCGATCGGTCGGCATCGAGGCCCGACACTCGGACGAACCTTTTCGCGTTCTTTAATTAGGACCGGCCGGAAGACGGGCTGTCATTAATTAGTCTGTTGAACGGGCGCGAGGGAAAGGGGTATCAGGATCGAGAGAAAGAGGACGACGGTGGTGGAGCGAATGAGGGAACGAGAGGGAAAACTGGTGGGAGCGAGAGGTTTGGCACTTGCGATCGGCTGCACTCCGTGCTCGAGGGATGAGACCGAGAGACACGTGACTATGCGCGCGCCTGATCGAAAAATAAGAGGAAACAACGGTTCAGAAAGGGGGTGGGTTTGTGCTCGCAGTTGGAGGGTTGGTTGGCTGCACGATGCTCGCGGCTCGGCACGCGGTGGACGACTGAACTTGCCGACGTGCGCGCACCTCTATATATACATATATACACGTCTCACTTCGATACCGTCGCTCTTCTTCATCCCCTTGTCGTCGGGGGTGGTGGTGGCGACGCCGTTGTCGGGAAACGGTGGTGGCGATGCTGGCGGCGGTAGAGCCGACTCTTTCCTGGTAGTGGTGGCGATGCTGTTGACGGCGGCTATGCCCGTTGGTGCTGGTCCCTCATGGTGGTGGTGTCTTTTACTCATGGTGGTGGAGGTGGTGGTGGTGGTGGTGGTGGTGGAATCGGTGCCCCTCAGAGGCTGCGCCTTCTTCAGCGAACACGCAGATCCTCCTTCCGGTTGCGAATCAAGGACAAGTGCCGAGGAAAGACACGCTGTCGAGCTTCCGAGACACCGACTCTCCGGATGCTCGTTGCGCATTTGTTCATTCGCATTTGTCGAACCGCCGGCATAATTTTGCGGTAACTCTTCCGGGGAACGCGTGCCCGCATCGCGCTTCCGGTTCTCGAGAGTTTCGCAACAGTTATTAGGAAAAGATCGTCAAACGTTTTGTGGATCGTCGGGATTTTTGTCACGGTCTTACTTGTCTCAGACACTTTCTCTATCTTTGCTTGATCTGTAATCAACGTTTCGGACAATGATCGGTTATTAACCCCTTCGCCTACGACTTATTTTACGATAAAAGTGACTTGACTGTCTTTGTCCTCCGCAGAACGACAAAAAGAAAAGAGAAAATTGTTGTTACCGCCTGCGTAGCTATTCTCCGCCGATTTTATGCGATCAAAGATTAAATAGAATGTTATTTCGGTTTAACACTTTGACTGAATTATTTATCCATGTTTAAAAATAAATTTATACTCGGTGCATTGAATTTGGTTAATATCTGGAGAACACAAGGAGGTTGATAGACAACTATATGCCATACATTTAAAGTTTTCAATCGCTGCTTCATTAAATAAATTAATTTGATTTTATGGAATTTCTGAGGTCGTCAGTTGGGCGGTTAACGTGTTAAAGAAAATTAAGGAAACACATGTTTGAAAGATTCTGTTCGAAATCTTGATCACGAGTCCGACTCGTTATTGTAGGGCAAGGGGTTAATATGGAAGGTGTATTCTGTCGACTATGTTGCATAAAATGGTTAGAGGGTTTGAGGTTGAGGTTAAACATTCACATGTGTAATGTGAAACACATGTGTAAAAGATACTGTTCAAAATCTTGATCACGAGTCTGACTCGTTGTCGTAGGCCAAGGGGTTAAATAAACAGGAAGTTTAAACGAAGTGTAATAAAAATGACGCTTGTAGTTTGTCTGCGAGGAATCTTCGACTTAGACAGCGAGACAAACGGTTTCCTTCGTTTGGACTTTCTTTTTCAATTGTAAGAAGTGTACTAGAGATATTTCTATTTTGTTTGTTATATAGGATGCGCGTTTAGCAATGAATTAAATGGTTTCTTTATTTCGATTATTTTAAAATGCAGTGTACATGCAGCATGAAGTTCTCTGATTAACGTCCGTCTTTCAAGGCTGCGCCTTCTTCCGGTTGTAGATCAAGGACAAGTGCAGACGCCAACCGAGCCGACTTACAGTCGATTGTCTTGTTTACGAGTTATTCTTCTCGCCAAACGAACTACGGGCTGGAAGCAATAAAACTCCAGGCAACCTTCCAATCCCGGAACCTCTCCCACCCCTAAACGTCTCTCCGCGAGCTTTGATCGCGTTGCGAGAGTTTGTTATTGTTGTAATGGACTTTTGCCGCGGGAACTCCGAGACGATTTGATTAGGAAGGGCTGGAAGTCGACGGTACGGAGACTGCGATTAAGATTGACGAAGTGTGCTCGCGTTTCGGCCATTTCAGAACGAACGTGGAGGAAAGTCGTTTCTCTGATTCTATGGAAAAATTGAGTTAATTTGGTTTGAGGGTGGTTTGCAAATTTTCAGGGTCGAGGATGAGCTTTTAAATCTCGTGAACCGAGTGGTATGAGTTGTCGAAGAACCATCGAGGTTCTTTCGACGTGTTCAATTGCTTACAAATTGCTTGGATAAATTGAGTCAACTTATTGTGAGGATAGTTTGGAAATTTTTATGATAGAAGAAGCGTTCTTGAATCTCACAAATTAAAAATAGTTCATCTCGTGAACCGAGTGGTATGAGTTGTCGAAGAATCCTTCCATCGCGGTTCTTTCGCCATGTTCAATTGCTTGCAAATTGTATGAAAAATTGAGTCAACTTATTTTGAGGGTAGTTTGGAAATTTTTATGATAGAAGAAGCGCCCTAGTCGACGAAGAATCCTTCCATCGCGGTTCTTTCGCCATGTTCAATTGCTTACAAATTGCTTGGAAAAATTGAGTCAACTAATTTTAAGGGTAGTTTGGAAATTTTTGTGATAGAAGACGCGTTCTTGATTCTCGCGAATTAAAAATAGTTCATCTTGTGAACCGAGTGGTAGGAGTCGTCGAAGAATCCTTCCATCGCAGTTCTTTCTCCGTGTTCAGTTGCTTATAAATTGCTTGGAAAAATTGAGTCCATTTATTGTGAGGGTAATTTAGAAATTTTTATAATAAAAGAGGCGTTCTTGAATCTCGCGAATTAAAAATTGTACAAATTATCGATGAATCTCCCTATCGTTGTTCTTTTATCGTTCCCATTAATTCCCTAGTATTTACGAATCTCTCTGAAGAGAGTCTGAAGACTAAAAAAGGTCACGCGAAGGTCGTAGCATATACCGTGCAGTTTCATTTAAGAAAACTCGGATGACTTTGAAGTTTCTAAAAAAATACGAGTTTTCCCCTTCGAACAAAATATTTTCCTCCGACATTTTTCCTTATTACAAAAACTAAACGAGCTATTCAAGATGCTCGAGTTAGGTGGACCACCCTGTATAGTATTACGGCGTTTTTAGTAAATTTTTCCTGAACGTTCGGAAAGACCCCATTCTAAAAAAAGGACCCAACGACGCGTGTCAGAAAAATTTGTTCCACCTCCATGACGACTAATAACGCGTCCACGAGCGAAAACCCCTATGCTCTCGATTGGAGTTCGCCCCCTTACCCTTTCTCCAGCTGCGATTTCTGCAATTTCTTTCAGCCTGATCCGACCCGCCCTACGATGAAACGACCAGCCATTAAATCTGTTCGAATTAAGACGCGACCTTGACACGCTCACGCCTCGAGGTTCGAATTCTCCTCCCCTCGCAAGTTGAATAACGCGACTGGCTCGCCCCGAGGTCATTGTTAGCGGCGGCAGCTGGCATAGTTCGTCGGAGGATCGAATGGATCACATTCGAGCCCGGAAAACCGACTACCAATTGTATTTCGGGGTTCATTGGCCATCACACTGGTATTTGTTCAACATTTCCGGTTTGTTAAATTTTTTTATGAATTTAATATATTCTAGAATCCGACGTTTTAACGTGGGCATTGATGGAGCATTTCAGTGCATTAAAAATCTCAAGGATGCATACTTAACCCTTTGCAGTGGAAGCAATTTTATTGCAAAATTGAGACAATATTTTTACCTATAATAGCTCCATTTTATATAGTTTCTTTCCTTTTCTGTGTATGAAATTAATTACCATTATTTGTACTTACAAAACTAACATTTTTAACGATTCCCTAACTGTAAAGGTAACGATGTAACAATTGCTTAACACCAAAATTACTGAGCACAAAACTAGACTAATGTACATTGCTTTATTTTGAGAAATGAGAATCTCTGTATTCGTGAAAAACTCCACACCTCCAAAAATAGTTAGCATGTACCGATCTATCTGCAATTTGGCCATTTTTAGGTAAACCTGCGTGTACTCGCAGGTATGAGCGTTACGAGTGTCTAGTAGACACCAATATTTTATTCTAGTACCTTCTTCAAATATATACAAGTGGCCTACGAAAATATTCGGACACTCTTTAAATCCAAATAACTTTTTCAAAATTGAACCAAACGACTTGACTTTTCTGGAGCAACTAGAAGCATCGATTTACTAAATGATATGCAAAAATAATTTTGAAATAATTCTAATTGGTAGATATTACGTGGGAAAGTAGAAAGGACATTTTTTTAAACATTGTTTAATTCATACCAATTCTAGTATTTTGAAAATTCATTTTGCATATCATTGATTAAATCGATACAACTAATTGCTCAAGAAAAGTCAGGACGTTTGCTCCAATCTTAAAAAAGTTATTTAGGGTTGAAGAGTGTCCGACTACTTTTGTGAGCCACTGTATATAGTTATTTTCACTTCTTTCTTACACGAGTCCTTTCACTTAAAAACAAATACTTCAACGCTTTATAATAATTACAAGATTGCATTTATTTCATACAATTTCTATTTTCTGTGTTTCCATAAAAATCTTCAAGAAGGCCCTTTTACCTGCAAAAATGCCTACAAAATACAGTTATGTCGTTGAGGCTTTCTGGTGTAAGCCGTGTCCTAAAGGAAGAGATTTCCCAACGTCTGACACTGTAGTATCAGTGTGTCTTCTGACCCCCTAATGAAGCTAGCTGCAATTCTGGCTTCGTTGGGAAATCTCTTCCTTCAGGACACGGCTTACACCCGAAAGCCTCAACAGACACAACAGTACGATGCCGGTCCGTGAAAGTCTTAAATCTCTGATTAGCCTACTGATCGCGCCGAATGATGATGATTATGCGAGACTTGTTTTGGGATGGGTTACTAGTGAAATGGATCTGATCACCAGGATTAACTTTGTATAAAACGAGTGTAACAAACCTTTATTTACAATATGTGAACTTTGGTGGACTGTATAATGATAGGTGAGACTTAGCGCGATTTGAAATATTACAAGAGTATTCTTGTCTAAAAACCGTAAGATCTGAACCGTAATTCAGTGCCGTTAGAGAAGTGTATGACTTCGGTAACGTTTGTTAATCTTGCTAATCTGACGCGCGCTTGCCGAACACCGGTATTTAAGTTCAATCGTCAAATGGGTGTGACTAGACTTGACCAATGAACAACAGATATTTTCGGGAAGGCTGTGACAATTTTGAAGGGCAGTCGCCGCCCACGCTGGTCGAAGAAATGGTGAAATTGATGGTGAAAGAGAGAGACGTAACTTTCGGCAAGCCGCGTTGACGGAAAACAAGGGACAGGCCGCGCAGCGCAGGTAAGGCCCGTCCGGTAACGCATGACAAAGAGACTCTTGAAGCGGGCGAGGAGACGGCAATTTCGGAGGTAACTCTGGAGGTGCACGTGTAAAACAGTTGTTAACAATAAACCGCTTCCCGAGTCCTAATCCCCGAGGCGAAGATTTTACGTTCCCGGTTGTAAATAGCAAAATTCCGTTCTCGGCACATTTGTTCGCCAAATGTGTGAGACGGACAATTCTGTTGCAAACTAATAAAGTGACCCTCGATGGTCACGCAGACACCTACAGAATAAATATTAAAAAATGGCTGTGTTTTGTCGGTGTTCGCAATATCGGTTCAATCTCTCCGGCGATCAGTGGCAAGCGTAGGCTTTGAGGAAGAGATCGGCGAAGAGGATCCTCGCGGGAACGTATGGGATTTCCGACGGTCGATCACTGCCGATCCGCTCGAACGTGAAATCGGATCCAACCACGGGAACGAGGTTAGACGCGTCGCCAGTCGATGGCTTCGACAGTGAAGGGACGGTTGTAACGGTAAACTAGCTTCCCAATCGGTTGGTTACGTGTCTAAGAAACCGATACCAGTCACGGGTGTAAATAAATCGCGACCCGTGGGGATCCGTTTCCGTTCCGTGTTCTTCGATGGATTAACCTTTGTCGACGCTTTGACTCCGATGACGTTCACGGGGATCGTTCACTGGCCGGCGACGTTCCATTCCACTCGAACGATGATGATCGATCCGGAAGGATTACCACCGAGGTTAGGTGTCCGATTTGATCGCGCGCGGGGCTGATTGTTGCGAAGACCGGTCGGCGTAAACCTTTTTTGTCTTCGGACTGGTTTCAGACTACAAGTTTACGCTAAACCTTGCGAACATTAAAATTAGCTCGTGTACGTAGTTTTATAAAAATGCCAAGATTTAATCCATTTGGATAAAGAATTTCGTGTCGTAATTTGTTAGAAGCCAAGTAGACTGAACGTGTTCTTTATTTCTAATATTTATAAAACTCCTTGGTATTGTTGTATGCTTCCGGTTCGATTGCTGCCAGGAAGACTTGTGGATGCGCGTTGTAGTTTGTGGGCTTCCACACGAAGTATAAAAATTATACGATGAATCTTGTATAATTGCTTGTTTCTCGCACTCCACTTGGATCACTGATCCGGCTCGAAGGACCATGTAGAATTTCATGTGGTAAATAATTGTTAGAAGCCAGGTAGATTTAATGTGTCCTTTATTTCTAATATTTACAATATGGTTTATTTGCGATTTTTATTACGAGATAATTTCGATAATTGCAAAATAAAAATTCTGGAGAGAGTCGTTTGACCCGTGACGGTAGGTTTAGCCTTAGAATGATTTTCCGAGGCCTTAACTCGTAGCAATTTCGATATTGAAACTTTTTTTTGTTATATATAATAATTCCTCGGTACATGGTTCATTTCCTTTCGTGAATATAAAGTTAATTACTGTCACTGCGTAACATTACAATTTTTACTGACTTTGTAAATGCAAACATAGCGATGTATAAACTATTTTAAATAACAATAAGGGAATATTTAGTGTCGCTTCAGAGGCGCCATTGGAGCGCTAAGCTACCCTTAGCTAGTTAACCCTTTGCACTCGAATGGCGACTCTGAGGCGCCACTAAAAATTGCCACACCACTGTTTAAAAAAATTTCTACATCGTTCTGCTTGTATCCAAGGAATTCGTAAAAAATGTGACTATTGCAAAGACGAGTAATAGTAAAATTACCCACGCGCGTAGGATGAAATGCATCGTGTAAAATGAGAATATTCTAAGTCAGAAGAATGCCTAAGTTTTCGAGTGCAAAGGGTTAATACCGATTCCTGTAGCATTCTCAGCACTCCCGTCGGTCGAATGAGATTTTAGACTACTGTGCGCAGATTTTTCAAGTCGATTTTCCCCAAAGCAAAATCTTATCTGATAAAATGTGAATTCTATATTTTCTCTAATTGTCTTCTTGCAACTACAGCTGCCCCCATTCTGAAACTGCCATATTAATTTTTACAGAATTTTCCTGAGTCATGTCGAAGCTCCATCGCCTATTACAAATTTTGAACGTCGACTTCCTCAAAAACGAACTCCCACACGTGAAAACGTTAATTCTATTTTCGACTCAACTTTGCAAGTCGTATCATCCCCCGTTCGACGACACCGACACCAATTTCCTACCGTTGTCTCTTTCGCAAATGCGCCCGACAACGATGCACCGTCATTCCACGCTGCAAGGGTTGAGGGATCGCGCGCCGTACGCCATGGGAAGAGAAAAGAGAATTTGCAAATGAAGGGTACCGAGTCATGGGAGAGGGTGAATGGACGGCAAGTGCTCAAGGGCGTAAGCCTCGTCGAGATTTCACAATTAAGACAGAAGCCGAGCGAGAGACGGTTCCCTGTTTTATCTTCCGGCTAAGTAAGAAGACGACACGGTGCATTGTTTTCACCGTTCGCGAGTCCTCCTTCTTGTCTTTCACCTTCTCGTCCCTTCTGCATCATGGTGGTCCATTTTCTCTCTCCCTTTCTCCCTACTGGTATTTCTCCTCTTTCCCATTCTACTCGGTCCACGATTTTCTTTTCTCCACGTTGCTTTTGTGCTTTTCCTTTCTTTCTCGTCGTCTTTCATACGGACCCTATAACGCGAATATTTCTCTCTCTCTCTCTCTCTCTCTCTCTCTCTCTTTCTGTCTCTCTCTTTCTGCACGCCCTCGAGCGACACGAACCCCTCGGACAAATTGCTACGTGTGTTTACGTTAAATCGCTTAACCGCCCGATGCACCTTCGAAGGTACATCGGTGCTCGAAGAGGCCGCTCGTAAAGGCGCGCGATAACCATCTGCGGGAGAGGGCCATCGGCGTAAGTCAAGCTTCGATGGCCCAACCCGTGTATCGTTTCTCTATGTGCGCGTTTATACGGATTAAGAAGACTTCATGGCTGGTATCGGCCGCCTCGAGCACCTCGGGAACTGCTACCAGCCACCCTTTGCACTCTCGTTACTCTTCTCGGCGACGTGGCTACCGAAAACAAGACGGTAATGAACGTGCTCCTGCTCCTTTCTCGCCTGCAAGGGTCACGCTGCTCTTTACAACGATTTTATGACGCGTCTCGACCGCACCAACGAATACCCCTTCCGAAATAGAAAATGGGTCGTCTCGCTTTTGAAGCCGGTGCAATATGGCAACCGTAAACGTCATCTTCGTCATCTTACAATGGCAGATGATCGACCCTTTGGAACTTCAATCGCTCCTCGAGATTGCACAAAATTTGAGTGAAGACGTTTCTTAACACTAGAACGACGAAGCATTAAACTATACCAATATACACTGCTTTATAATAATAAGGTTGCAATTATTCAAAGCTTCTCGAACATTCTTATAATTTCAACAACTGTCAAATAAGAATTAAATGACGAGTCATTTTGACTCGTTCCGTCGTTCTAGTGTTAATAGTATATGAATTATACATATAACATATTGTTGCGCATTTTCCGCTCCTCGTTCGGCGAACGACGCGGCATCTCGTTTATTTATAATTATTACTGTATAATTAATAACAAGAATACAATTAAGATATGTCTATCGATTTTGCCGTCTAGTCCGCTCGACAGCCAATCTTCGACTCTCTCGATTGTCTGTCGGTACAACAGTTCCGTGACAACCACCTTCTTCTATTATTTTCTTAAGGGTTGTTCATCATGAAGTAATTCTTCATTATGGCGACTCCATATGAACAACCGTCGTAACAATATTAACACTTTGCGCTCGAGCGGCGCTTCTAAGGAGCCACTAAAAATTGTCATAATGTTATTTAAACAGCTTTTACATTGCTAGGTTTGCAGTTAAGAAATGCATAAAAATTTTAACGTGTTAAGTAAGAGTAATAGAAATTCATTTCATATGTACGAAAGGAAATAGACTATATACATTGAAGTTATTGTAGGTAAAACTATTGTTTCGATTTTGGAATGGAATTGCTTCGAGTGCAAAGGTTTAATTTGTAAGTTTGATATCGTCAGTCCACAGGGACTGACAAGAGCGTTCATCGTGTTAACCCTTTGAGGCACGGAATTTTAGAAAATAAAAATTCTCCTGGCAATTGCAATATTTCGAGGTGGATAAAGAAATATCCCACCATACATATTCACGCAATAAAAAGATAACAATCTTTTAATGCCACCGTAAATTATATATACATAAAAGAAAATGGACCAAGTACGATTGAATTATTCTAGGTCAAGAAATATCTTGATTTCGAAAGTAAAATTGCTCGGCGCGCGAAGGGTTAAAGGCGAGACGCAGATAAATTCATGGGCCCTCGTCCAATGTATCGCTCGTAATGATTTTAATCAGAATGTTATTAATTTATCGTCACGCGTAATTGAGAGCAGCAGATGTTATGAACGAAACCGACACGAAAGCCTCCTCCGACCGGCTCTAACTAACAGAAGGGTGTTCATTATTGCTTTCAACCCTCGCTCGATGGACGCAGGGTCACCCCGTCTCGGTTGTCGTCGCTTCTCGCTGCAATTCGAACTTGCGCGTTGCAATTCTGCAACACCTGTAAGAATTTCCTGCAACAAATCATGGTACTCGTATAAGTCCCTAAAATAATCGCATTTGTACACCTTATCACCTATACTCTGTAACCAAAGGTGTTAGGATGTCCCACCTAATTTAACCACCCTAAAAATTTCGCGTACCTTCTTACAAAAGAGAGATTTGTCAGAAGACAATTCGTCGAAACGACAAATTTCTTTCTTGATAAAAAATCTCGCAAAATTCCTCCAACTTGTATGCAGTTCCATGCCGTTCATTTTAGAATCGTAAGAATTTAACACGTTGAATACCAAGCGAATTTTATGTACTTCAGATAAGTTTTATTTATTTTATTAACAGAAATGATCAGTGTTGTTAAAAAGAATTGTTAGTTACTGTATAATGAAGCTACCACCTCATGCTAAAATCTGGTCAACTTCCACGATAAATTATTGGAATATGGGTATAAAATAAAACTGCACTCTATTGTAAAATATGAAATAAAATTTATATATTTTAATAGCTTCTCTAGACGCACGTTGTGAGACACGTCTTTACTCTACGAAAGAAACGTTGCTACAGATAGACACAAGAGATCGATACTGAGGAGGAACGGTCGAATATAAACAGTTAAAGATCGAGGGTCCCATGCCGGGAAAATATACAATGTATGCATATATAGGTTCAACAGCCGGTTTAATCGATCGTTCCTAGTAAAGAAATAATAGATTTATTTTTTAATAAATTTATGAAATAAATTCCAACATAAATCGATGCTTAATGCCATTAATTTTATAACAATCATTCTTAACATGTTAAAAAAAACTGTCGCAGTGGCAAAATGAAAAATGACAAAACGTCTAGACGAAATGGATCTTGCAATTTTGCCGAAGGAACGCGTGCCAGTTACTTTTTGCGCAGGCTCGGTGTTAATCCATACACGGAGTTCCGACTCGCAGAAAATTCTGTTCCCACCCCCGGCGAAAAATTCGGGACTCTAGAGGGTTGAAACTTGCGAGCACGAGCCTCCATTCGAATCAAGACGGTTGGAGAGGGATGGTTGAAAAGGGGTAAGAAAGGGAACAATACTAGACGGGGCGTCGAAGGAGGAGGAGCTGTGTGTCGTAGCCCCGAGGGCGGAATGAAAGAAGGAACGAGGAAACCGGCCCGGAGAAATAAGAAGAGAGGCAGGAAAAAATGGAGCGAATGGCAAAAGGAAGATGGGCGGACAAGGACGAGGGGGTTGGGAGAACGGAAACAATCCGGCGAGCGTTGTCTTACTTAGCCCCGAAGGTGGATCGAGGAAAACAGCGGAGCGGCGACTAATTGCGATCGCTAATTTCGCGCCGTTGCGACTCGCCTCGAAGACGAAGAATCGAGACTCTCGTTTAGTGATGGAGCATGGTCGCTGGTTTGGTAAATTGAGTCAACTTATTTTGAGGGTAGTTTGGAAATTTTTATGATAGAAGACGCGTTCTTGAATCTCACGAATTAACCCCTTGCCATATTATAAAGAGTCACACTTGTGACGAAGATTTTAAGCAAATTCTAACAAATATAAATATTGTGTCTTCCTTTCTCGACGAAATTAAATTTTATTCTCTTTTAATCATTATTTAAGCATTGAAGTACACGTAGCGACATAACATATATAAATTGTCTGTTCTGTTCTGTAACATGTTTAACGATGAATATTTTGCAATAACTTTTGTCGCAAAGAAAATGGTAGGGCAAGGGGTTAAAAGTAGTTCTTAAATCTCGTGAACCGAGTGGTACCAGTCGTCGAAGAATCCTTCCACCGCGGTTCTTTCGCCGTGTTCAATTGCTTACAAATTGCTTGGAAAAATTCAGTCAACTTATCTTAGGGGTAGTTTGGAAATTTTTATGATAGAAGAAGCGTTCTTGAATCTCGCGAATTAAAAATAGTTCTTAAACGCCTCGAAGACGAAGAACCGAGACTCTCGTTCGCGATGGAGGACGGTCGCCGGTTTGGTGGTCGAACGCGCGAAACTTGGCCGTTTCGCGAGCCAATTTTAATTGTTTAAATAAATTACGGTGGCGATGCGTTACGCCGATTCCGCGATAAGCAGGAATTATTAACGCTTAACTCGGCCGCGGATGCTTATTGGAAACTGGAAGGACAACGGGGCGGCGGATCGAATAGGGGAGTTCACCGTTGGGGGATGATGTGATTCGTGATTCGTGACGTCACCCTTTGTGCACGAGCCTCATCTCCGGTGTCTGTCTTCTTGCGGCCCGGGTGAAATATTCACGCTGAAAGCGGCTACGCGCTTCGGGAACGACGATTTCCCGAGGAATCCGAGGGACGGGGGGGACACAGGTCTGAAAGGGGCTGTGATTCGGTTGGTGGAGCCCTCGGGGTGCACACTGGCCCGGAAAGAATTCGTTTCCTGATCTTGTTCCGGTTTTCCTGCCATTGTTGCCGGGAACGAACCGCCCGCCACTCATTGATATTAAGCGAGCCAGTTTAGAACGTACAAATAACGTTCCGCGATTTTTTTTTCTCGAATATGTGCGTTGCGAAAAACGTTGCAACATTTAGTGGAAGTTTTTCAGTGTCGTGCGAGGCGTATAAATTTTTAGCAGATCTTCTTTGCGGCTTTACTACCCCGTATTAATATATTATACGAGGTGGTTCAAGGTTTCGCGATTTTCTTTTGAGAAACCGTGAAGCGGACGTTTTTGCAACTTTTAAGACAATTTTTAATCGTTCCGCTGACACATTGTTAACCGGCGAGTTTTCTCAGGATTTATTTGACGTCACCGGCTATTATTTCGTAACTGGATGCGGACGTGGCACAATGTAAATGTGCCCATAATTATGAAAGTGGTCTAAGTCTGTTATTTCACACCACATTATTTTAAACTAAATTTATTCAATGTAATTTTTACGATATCGTAATAAATGAACTATTAGATAGTGGTTGTAATTTGAACATTATATAGAGTTCATTTAGTGTTAATTATGAAAGTGGTCTAAGTCAATAATTTAAAGTTTTTCATTAAAGTTATTGTTTCAAATAAAACTCATAGTTCTTTATTGCTTTAAGTCATTTATAGGACATTCAGTTAATTCTGAAAATGGTCTAAGTCAGTTCAAATTTTAAAAACAACATTTTCGTATGCAATTCACAAAAAATTTCATATTCATGAAGACTTAATCAAGACTAATAAAATTATAAATTAAAATGTCGCATAATATACAAAATATTTTTTAATTTATGTAAATGCAATTCATTAAATAATCTTTAATAAATTCTTTGCTGTTATGTTCTCTTATGGCTGACATGTTTTTTTTTTTTATAGCAAAGAGAACACAACGGGTTTTATCAGCGAAACACACGGATTGTAGAATGTTGAACAACGATCAAACTCTATGCTCTCCGAAAACGCATCGACCCAACGACGATGCGAACACCGGTGAACGATGCGTTGAAAGGTACACGCCAGAAATTACTATACCTGCTATAAATGTTGAAGTAAGTCCGGAAGTCCTTAAAACTGAATAGAACATTCCTTTCAAGCCCTGATTTATCCTCCATCCGACTCGATAATAAAACAAACGAAACCGGGAGGAAAATGGTAGGATGAAGAAGCCCCGCCTAACTCCGGGTCATCAGGCTTTTACTTTACGGTGTTACAAGGGTTCGCCAATGTTCCCCGCAGCTTCCTAAAAGCGAGAAAGATGTTGCATTTAACGCGCGAGATGTTTTCTTTTTTTTTATCAAGGTTTCTAGAGTAGAAAGGAAAAAGAAAACGAGAGAGCGAAAAAGCTTCGCCACGGCTAGCCTCGAGGCTATTGGAATTTTATTTTATAGTGTTACTGGGAACGTTAGGGTATGTTCTCTAGATCTTTAAGACGGAAGAAGGCATTACGAGTAAGGCACGATGCTCTTTTCGTCCGTCGTTTCTTTTTTTTTCTCTCTCTTCTTTCTATTAAAGTTTCTGGTCGAATAACGCGAATGGAAAAGAAAATGAGAGAGGGAAAAGGAAGCTTCGCGTACCTCCAGGCTATTGGGATTTTATTTTACAGTGTTACCGGGGATGTTCGAGCTGATATTCCGGGTGCTTAAAAGATAAGAAGATATTACGCCTTTCGCGTAACTTTTCCCTTCGTTACAATTATCAGATGGGGTAAGCTGAAAACGGAAAGTCTCGGCGTCACTGAGATTCTGCCAATATTTAAAACAATTTTTACATCGTTGCGTTCGAACAAATAACGGAGTGCAAAGGGTTAAATTGTTGAGGTTCGTTCACTGTAGTGACCGAGATCCTTTGAATATTGCACTTGGTGCCTACTGACTTCGAAGGACTACTGGTGTGGGACTGAATGTGTTTAACACGTTGAATGCGAATTTTATTTACCCTTACTTACCTTTAAACGTATGAATGTTTCTTAATATTATATGAATTATCTATAAGATATTAATTTGTGAATTTGATACCGTCAGTCCCCAGGGACTGACATAGCATTCAACGTGTTAACAAAATGTTGAAAATATTCTTGCCAGCAAGCTAAATTTTACAATAATGTGTTAAGTTCTGAGTGAAATTTAAAATGCATACTGATCTTATGTTATTACAACAATTAAATGATATTTCCCGCAATTTTAAGGATTGAATATGTGGCCCTGATGTTACCAATACGACGACACTCATCCTCAAAGGGTTAACACGTGAGAGACGATCAACTTGTAGGTTTTCGATAGAAGTTTATTCTGCGTTTCTGTACTTTACAAGTTTCAGCATCAGCTGTTTCATCGAATCTGATTTGTATGGATACATTGGCTGCTTATAAACTACTTTCGGTGACCAAGTATTCCTTCGTCTGCAGCGTTAAGGGTAGTTGGAGCGCGGGTTTTTCGAACGGTAGTGACGTAGGATCGAAAATGGGTTTTTACATCGCTGCGTTCGAACAAATAAAACCGTGCAAATGCAAGTAAGAGCGATAAACTGCATCAGCAACGAGAGGGTGTAAATCATGCTCGATGGGAGGATTCTAGGTGAAAAGAATGTCACGATTTTCGGGATTAAAGTCGTTTCGAGCGGAAGGGGTGGAAAACCCGGGGCTCTATTTTTCAAAGGATTGAAAGAGGCGTCGAATCGGAATTTTCGATGAGCCGTAGGATTTGCGAAATTTCGCGAAGCCCGGCCGCATCGCGAAAGAAGAGGGATGGCAGGGCAAGCGTGTAAGCGGTGATCTGCAGCGAAAACAGAATTAACCTGGCATCGACTGGTAAATCATTTCATACGAGCCGGGCCCCTCTCCCCTCGGGTCGAGCGTAGTGTCAAGAGACGCGTCGCGATGATTACGCGCAAACAAACGATTTTATACGAACGTAATGGCGTTCAGCGTCATTAAACACATACCGTGGATCTCGTTTAAATCGGCCCCGTTAATTGTATCCACGAACGGTAAACAGGAATGACGAGCGACGGGACGCGTAACGATCGACTCGATCATTAAACAGGGATAATCCGTCGCGTTTCGGATAGGAGGGCTAGGGGGTGGGACTCACGTTGCCAGTAGGCTGCGGAAACGAGCGTCGAAACGGGCGTCCGAAGGCGTCGCGGCGCCGCGCAGTGTCACTCGCGAAACCCGTTTTCTGGACAAAAATTGTATGTCTTAACCCTTTGCACTTCGAACCATTCTGGACGTTGGCTATCGGCTACTAGGCGCTACTTTGTGGCAGAAACGTGCATTTGCAGACCCTCGTATTATTTAGTGTAGTTTTGGAACCAAGTAAACGTATTATAATGATATTTTACTTATACGAATTGGTTGACATCGAGAGATGTATATTTGCAAAAATATCAGTATTTTATTTTTTATAATTTTGTACAGTACGATAAACCTTACAACACTCCCCAATATGCATTGCAGGCTAATTTGTGCATAAGGTTTTAAATATTTTCTTTGGCTACTCGTTGTTTAAGAACAAGCAAATGAGCTTGTGATTAACACGTTGAATGCCATGATGGTCACCAGTGATCGACACCATTTCGTTGTTTGAGAATGATTGTCATTAAATTAATAGCATTCAAAATTAATCTGTTACTATTGAAATTAACCAGATTATAGTATGAGGTGAGAACTTCATTATTCAGTAATTAACCATGCTTTTTTAATAAACCTGATCACTCTTATGAATGAAATAAATGGAACTTATTCTTGCAAGTGACGCCAAGGCATTTGCAAGAAGCTTAGAAAAATTTTCTAATAAATTGCGTCGACTATAGTGGCCTTAAATTAACTAATTTAGATCGTGGCAGCAGGAAAAGTGATTTATTCTTTTAGTTTATCAATAAACAGCGTTTTTCTTTTTAAATTTGTTCGTGCAACGAAATGTACATGAAAGAGAATGAACTATTTTATTTGTATTCTATTGGCCGATATAGCGCGCGCCATTCTGCTTGCAAATTTCCAGACTCTCGGCTCGGAACTGTAATACTTCAAGTTTTACATCGGCTCGGCCGACGACGATTGGATTTGGCTTGCGCAATAACCAATTGTTATTTCATTCCCGCGATGTGGGCGCGATCGCGCTGTTACCCGTTCGCCTAATCCCTTTCGTTTCCGCGAATCGCGCCGCTTGTAATTCCAGTTTCGCAAACGCTTAGCGTGCTCAGCCGCGGATCCGACCAATTTGCACGGAAATGCGAGAGTATCGATCCGCGGACAATGCCTTGGAATGGCTTCGACTTTGATTTGTTTGCCCCTAAATCGGTCTTCTCGTACTTCTGCAATTTTTACGGTTCGAAATTGACCTAATTCTTAACGCTTTTGTATCAGTTAGGTACGAAATGGAAATTATTCAATCTTTCGAAGGAAAGAAAGTTTAAATTTAAATGCATTTCATTTTCTAACGATTTTAACAAGTTTGCAATAATGTTACAACATCGTGTAATTCTTTTATCGTTCCCCGGACTTTATGCGTTTATAATAAAAATGAACAAGTTAAATTGAAAACCATGATTCGATGGATTTAGGAAAGTGCTATTTCCAACCCATAGCTGCTGCGCCAACCGGCGCCGTTGAAATCATTTTCGAAACATTGGAATATATCGTATATAATATTATTTTAATTTTTTACAGTACGCAACTTTAAAAATCTGGAACATTTTTTTTTAACGCAAGAACGTTCAGTATTACATAATATATTTTTTAGATTCAGAAAAAACGCCGAAAAAAGTGGTTTTTATTTTTTTTAACTATGCTGTCCCCCCTCTCAGGAGTTTGAAAAAAATTGAGCATAATACTTACAATTATATCTCACTGCTAAATTAAATCTGCGGTGTTCAAATTAAGATTGCTGTATGAAATCGGCATTTTTTTATGTTTTTCGTTGTTTACAACCAGAGTTTGCAACGGAAAAATCTGAAAATGATACCTAACATGTGGCATAGTATCCGAAATGTGTCAGAATTTTTAATTAATTAGTTAATTAATAAATAGGGAAAATGGGCTAAGAAATCGTTTCTTTATTTTTCTCAATAACTATTAATATATGTTGCTATTAGTCTTGCTATTAATATATATCATTCTTCTTTCGCATAAGAATTCTACTGCGAGTGCATGAAATCTATCGACGCGTGTAAGTCAATAATTTGCACGATTTCCGAATAAAATTGCTAAATCCTCGTCTTCGTAGGAAACTTTGCTAGATCAACGTTTAACCCTTGGCGCTCCTATGGCGTCTCTGAAGCAACATTACAAATTCTCTTACTATTAATTATGACAGCTTTTACATAGTTTTTATTTAAGAAGTTAGTAAAAATTGAATTGTTGTATGTATGAGTACCACTAATAAATTTTATATTCACGAAAGGAAATAAACCATGTATAACTATTTTAGATAAAAAGAATATTTCGATTTTGGAATTAAAATTGCTTGGATTGCCAACGGTTAAACTTCGCAAACGTTCTCCCAGTCTACGATAATTAGTCGTCGATAATTGTCTCGAGGATTGCGATTTTTTATTCCGAAAGAGTACCGCGTGGTACTTGCGGGGTTCGAGTATCACGATCTACCTACTAGCTTAATATTCAAGGATCTATTAATGCCTGTTGCATCGAATCCTCGTTTCTCGAATGTTTATTTATTCCCGAGGAGGATGGTATAGACCCTGCTGCGAGCTTCTCCCGGGACGTTGTATGGAGGCTCATTAAAGGTTCAAGCGCGGTACCATCGGCTATTCCGAGAACAGTGACAAGAGCCGGTCTACTTTCGCGGCGAATCGCAAATGCGCCTGCAGCTGCACAAATAGCTCGATCCGCGGGGGGTGGTTATCGATCACGGGGCCGAGGGACTGTCGCCGTGGCGTCAGATCGATCCCTTGGACCTCCTAAGGGGTTGTCTTCCTTGCCTCTCATGTGAGGGCTCCTTAATATTTCAGCGGGCGTGCAGCTGTTGTCTTCGCAAACTCGAGAAAACCCTCACTCTTACCGGTCTGCGGGCCTGCACCCTCCCTCTTTCACTCTCCCTCTCTCGAGAGGGGGTTGCTCTCCGCTATCTATAAGCGAGCGAGAGACGGAGATAGAGGTTGTTGCTCTATTCTATCTGGAACCGAAGAAGTTGCTATCTTCTATATAAAGTACAGAGAGAAAGGGTTCATATATTTATCTAGAAGAGATGGAGTTGATCAGCTTCTTCACCTTGAGGAGGGTTGCTAGATTCTATATGGGATGAAGTTAGAGGGGGTTGTTATATTCTATCTGGAAGAGAAGAAGTTGCTACCTTCTATATAAAGTGTACAGAGAAAGGGTTCATATATTTATCTAGAAGAGATGGAGTTGCTCAGCTTCTACACCTTGAGAAGGGTTGCTAGATTCTATGTAGAATGAAGATAGAGGAGGTTGCTCTATTCTATTTAGAGCAGGAGAAGTTGCTAACTTCTATATAAAGTCTACAGAGAAAGGGTTCATATAGTTATCTAGAAGAGAACTGCTTGTTCAGTTGCTTCACCTTGAAAAAGGTTGCTAAATTCTATATGGGATGAAGATAGAGGGGGTTGCTATATTCTATCTGAAAGAGAAGAAGTTGCTACCTTCTATATAAATTACAAAGAAAAAGGGTTCACATATTTATCTAGAAGAGAATGGGTTACTCAGCTTCTTCACCTTGAGAAAGGTTGCTAAATTCTACATGGAATGAATATAGACAAGGTTGCTCTATTTTATTTAGAGCAGAAGAAGTTGCTATCTTCTGTATAAACTACAAAGAGAAAGGGTTCATTCTTTTATCCAGAAAAGAATGGATTGCTCAGTTTGTTCACCTAGAAAAGAGTTGCTATATTTTATCTCGAATGAAGATAGAGAGTGTTGCTACATTCTGTTCAAAATGGAAGAGAGGGGCGCTCTGCATCGTCAAATAGATGTAGGAGACTTGAAGGAAAAGAGAGAGAGAGAGAGAAAGAGGGAGGGTGGCTCTTATACGTGTAAGAGAGTGGAAAGGGGTTGCTTTTTTCTGTGTGGAAGGGAGAGATTGCTCGTCTTCGTCTTCTGTCCGGGAGGGACTCCTTGGCCAACGGGTAGGGGTTGCTCTCTCGAATGCAGGGGTGGAGGTGCTCGCGACAGTTCACGGTTCAAGCGGCGCCCGTTTAGGAAACGCGTCGCCGTGGATTATTAATTCAACGACCGCTAAGAGGGGTTCGCGGTTCGGCCACGGAACGTTACAGCGAAATACTTATTAGCCATCAGCTATTCATGGCGAAAGTTCTTGCACGCGGAACGACGACGCACCACGGCCATGCTGCATATTCACGCAAGAAGACCGACGATTAACAACCGCTCCTCGTGTACCGCAAACGATGCCGACACCTGTTCAATGGAACGTTTCATTAACCCGATGCCAACTAAATAGTTAACGTTCCGAGTGCCGTATTCGTACTCCCTGTCCGACGCGATATTTGTTGCCGAATTATCAAACCAGTTTTGCTCTACTGTACCGAAAAAATTTAATTTTTCTACGATCTAGGATCTCTGGGTTACAAAAATTACTACGTTACAAAAATTTATTATTATTTTACAATCTTGTCAAAAAGAGTGAAAGTCTCCTGAAATCTGCCATACAATTTTCTTTGTATCTAAATTATAATCTAAAATTAGAATTCTATTACTTTAATCTATTAAAAATAATAGATTATAATCTAATCTAAATTTGTATCTATTGTAACTAATTATAACAGAAAAGACAATTTATATTTCCTATACTGTTACGTTTGCTTCTGCGCTTAAATATCGTTTCAAAAAATTCGATTTCGTCCCAAGAAGGAAAGTACAATATTCATATTTGTTAGACTTCATTTGAAATCTTCACAAGTCTGACTCGTTACGATACAGCAAGGGGTTGATACACCAGTTTCCCTCTGCAGCTTCTCGTTCGGCGATACCTTAAATCCGCGCGCGTTTGGAACATTCACAAGACGGTTTCGATCGGGAGGGTGACTTTCCGCGAGCGTAAGAAAGAAGAAATCGCGGAAACTCGGCTCGCAGAAGTTGCTGTCGGTTATAGAACATTTACGGCGAACCTTCGCGAAGCTGAACGTAAATGCTTGTCCAGTGTAGAGAATTTAGAACGTTGCGACACGCGAATGGAAAATATCGGGGCCGACAGTGTTCCCTTCGCTCGGACGATTACGTTGCGCGACAGATCTCGATTCCTCGCTGGACTTTTTCTTTCCATGGGAAACAACGATGGTCCGAGTGTAAACTTAGAACCGTATCGGCCATAATAGATGAACTGCGAGACAATCGAGCGACGTTCGTCGTGCGAACGCGCACGACCGTTCCGCTGGAAAAAAAAAAGAAGAAAAAGCAGAACCAAAGAGTTACCCTTCGGCCACGTGAATTCCGCTTCCGGAGTATATTCCGCGGTACGTGTATCGGCATACCGCCGGCGCGTTTTAGAGCGGCTCCGCTCTCTCGTCCCCGTCTCGTAAAATCTCGACGAGGCGAAGTTACGGACGCGAAGGGACCGGGAAAATCGCTGCCATTATTCCACGACGCAGTGTCCGCGGTGCCGTCGATCCCGAGGAAGAGGTTTTCACGATGGTTAAACCTGGCCGGGAAAATGTTAATAAAACGCCGGGATACGTTTACTGCCGGCCACCGAGCTGCTCGTGGTATTTAGGAGCTAGGATGATCCGTCCATCGACTCGCTCGGTTGTACAGGGTGGTTCGGTACACATTAGCACTTCGTTATCTCCGCTGCCTTCGAAGACGTAAAGAAACTTTATCAAAGAGAGTTTTTCGGTGTACAGAGGACCACGATGTGACGGTAACTGGTTAAATATAGCTGAAAGAGGTTTACAGATGTAGCGACCATTGTCTTTGTAGCTTCGCTCCGGAAACGTCTGATTCGCTTTGATGTAGAAGGTACACCGGCCAATTGGAGCGTAAGTACTTGTAATTTCTGCGAAGCGGGTTGTTATTAAAATTCGATAATGATGATATTCTTTATGGTCTGTATATTTTTAGCGTTTCGTGTTTCTTCTTCTGTTATTTATCGTTTGAATTTCAGATCTGTTGTTAATGAAGATGTAGCGTTGATTTTCTTGAATTTCGAGGTCTCAACTTAATTATTATCAAGAGACAAGATTTTATATTGAATTATTTTAGAACACGTGGGATACGATTCCGTTAGTTAATTCGCAAACCTCTACAGAGATTTTAAGAGCAGCTTGGTATCTTATAATGCAAGTATATATTTTTTGGATACGCTATTCGATGCAGCAATTCATAAAAATTATTATATCGTATACGTGTGTAATCTGTATTCGCCCATGAGTTAATAAATTGAACGCGAAGCTAGTTTGCCCAGCTTTCACGTCACATTTTATTTAGCTTTAAATGGAAAGAATGCAATTATGTTTCTGTTTCAATCAAACTTATTAAAATAGTTTGAATATTCCTTAATATTATATGAATTATATACAACACATTAATTTATAAATTTGATACCGCCAGTCCCAGGGACTGAAATAGCGTTTAACGTATTAATCATTTAAAAGATATCTCAATTTTAATTTTTTAGATTTTGTTTAACCCTTTGCGGGCGAGGAGTTTTGAAAATATTTAAAGTACTTTCTCCAACAAGCTAAATCCTGAGAGAAAATAAAAATATATTTTTATTTTAAAACGACATTTAAAACGACAATGCTACAGTGGCTCATAAAAGTATTCGGACACTCTTCAAACTTAAATAACTTTTTCATAACTGAACCAAACGACTTGACTTTTCTTGAGCAATTAGTTGCATCGATTTAATAAATGATATGCACAATGAATTTTGTAAATATTGGAATTGGTATGAATTACATGATCAATAAAAAAGAAACTTTACAATTTTTAGTACGTGGCCCAAATAAAAAATGTTTAAAAAGTTTCTGTTTAGCTCGTGTGTACGTCAATCGATTTCAACGAATTTTTAAAGTGTTAAATTTTCATTACGAGTTGAGATAAAAATATTTAAAACACTGTCTTTTCTACTTTCCCAAATAATTTCTACCAATTAGAATTATTTCAAAATTATTTCTGCATATCATTTAGTAAATCTTCTAGTTGCTCCAGAAAAGTCAAGTCGTCTGGTTCAATTTTGAAAAAGTGATTTAGATTTAAACTGTGTCCGAATACTTTCGCGAACCACTGCATATAAAACGTTTTACCATTGTTTCGCACGCGGCCGCGCGACTGTGCCATAATTTTAATTTCTCCCAAATATTCTGCACGCGTTCGCATAAATCGCGGCAATTGCACACTTCACAGAGACTCGTTCCAGTATTACGTCGAACAGCTGGCACTATGTTCGAGGTACGATTTCCCTGGGAAAAAGCCGATCCACGGGATCATTGTTATCCGTAGGTGCGTGTAGTCCCGAATTAGCTCTTCGCTTATCTTACTCCCGCGTTGGATTTGCGCGCGGCGTCCGACGCGTCCTCAATGGACGGAGGCGTTCCGTTCACCGTTACAATGGAGATCGTGAACATTTTAATTCATGAACCGATGAATTAATCATTACTTGCAAATGCTCTCTGTCCGGAATCTCGATTAAGGCCTTCGAGCTATTCTTGCTGCAGTTTGTCATAGCTTCCCGTGCGCGCGCGCGCGAGAGAGAGGACGCGGGCTCCGCCGTTACCCGACAGCCGATAATAAATTATAATAAATTCGGCGACGCGATTACGCGACAATTGCCGTTTCTCACGCGGCACTCGGCTCGCAGACGGTGCTTCTTCTGTCCCGACTCCTTGGAGGAAGCCGTACGAGGTCTCGGAAAAATTCCAAGCCGTCGGGAAGGTAGTTTGCTGAAACGCCTTTGTCCTCGGACTCTTTTAACCGTGCCTGTTGGCATCGTAGCGGCAGGGAACGAGAGGCGATAATTAATTTCAATTACAATTGCTCCCTCTTCTCGAGCGACCAACTGCACTGCTTGAACGAGTTCCGTCTGGAAAATATGGTATGTCGGAAAAACTGTTGCGCCGAACGCTTCGCGACATTGCATTGAATTAATCAAGCCTTTGTAGCTTCAGCTTGAAACTTCGCGATCGTAGTCGGCGTAAACGGCGATCGGACAAGTCTGCCAACTTACCAGCGTCCTCTTTGCCCTTTCCGAAGTCCTCGTCACCCCAGAGTCAAAAATCGCACGACTATATCGAAAACATTCCGGCCGGCGTCCTCCCCTGTTCGCTGGGAAAGGACGAATCCAATAAATTCCGTGAAATGAATCGAATTCTCGCGAACGGTGCTCGCTAGACAGTGTGAAAAAGGATTTGCATACGAATGGCGGTCGGTCCCGTTCACGAAAAAAAGAGAGGGACGGTCCTTCGGTTCCCCGCGAGTTCGGGCTACGCGTTTAAAACGACGATTTAAAGATCAGCCGCGCCGATATTCGTATTCTATCGCGTGCACCGAATAAAGAAAAAAAAATGATAAAAAGTGAACGGAGGTCGGGGGGTGAACGAGGCGGAGGATCGAGGGGGTTATGGTTCCGATTCATGGTCGCGACAGGGAATCCCCCGAATCCGGCGAGGACTTAATCGTCGAAGAGAGGCGGTTTCCGTCGGCGATCGGCTCGCGGCGCGCGGAAAGTACGCTGATTGTGAATCGAGCTGATTGCCCGAGTGCCGGCGGCGTTCAAACATCGTCCACAAAGGCGGTAATACCGGGGCCGGGCCTGTGGCGCCCTCCCTAAAACGATTATCCACTCGACGAGCCCTCGCTAACGCGGGGGAGGGTTAGCCAACACGTAACGACGTATTGTGAGGACCTCTCCCTCCGCGAGCAGGGGGTGGGAAAAGCCTGCGGGGGCTTTCCTACCTCCGTCGCCGGAAAATCCTCCGGGAGTATCCTCTCGAGACTCCGCAACCCCTTCCACCGAACCCTGGTTTCTCGCCTCTGCGACTCCAACCCCCTAGCACCCCCTGACACCAACGGTTTCGCAGGCTCGCGCCTCCACGGTGGTCCCGGCGCCTCCTCCCGAAGTCCCGATCATCCACGATCAGCGAATCTTGGCGAATAGACAGCTTCGACGCCGCGAACAGAGACTCTAGAGTGTCCTCGAGGATCGTCCTTGCGAGGATTCCGGCTGGAAAGTCGAGGATTAATGTCGAGGCGCGAAAGAGGGATGAACTGGTTGGCGCTGACACTTCGACGGGCCGAAAGGTTTTACGATATTGTAGTCTCCGGCGTTATGTGAACGCAACTCGAAAGGCTTTTCGATATCTCGATAAGGGGTTTTATTAAATTCTAACGGCTGAAGCGAATGAGCGATGGAAACGGTATTCTAGGTGCGTACGGAGGGGGTAGAAAAGATTGTAGTAAAAACTATTTTAGTCGGGAGACATGCTTTTTTCGTCACTGATTTTATAATCATTTAAACGAGTAAGGAGTTGTTTTAGCGGGGACTTATCTAAAAATTTGCATAGAAAGAATGCACCTCTGACTCTCCCATTTACAGATCTGTTTTGAGAAACGACGAAATTCAAAATACTTAAAAAGTTCAATATTTAAAGTATCATTTATAATTGATATCAAATGCGATTGTGATCGATCAATAGAACGAAAACGTAAAGAGCAACTGCAAAATCGAAGAACTTCCTGCAGAGTTATTCTAGTGGGAAAG
>CM052087.1:9206877-9217575 GCA_028453745.1 Agapostemon virescens
TTGGTAAATATTGCTAAATATTGAAGGTAACCCCCTTCTTAAAATCGTGAAAAATCTTTAGGTCTCCGATTCTTTTGTAATTTTGGCTACACGTTTCTAGACGCGCGGTCAGAGTCCATGGCAATTTTCAGGTCGATCAGAATGAAATTACGGTAAATGTGAAGATCGGTGAAATCCGTCAACCCCCAAACTGATACTATCTGAGGGGAATTTCATCGTTCGAAAAACTTAGTTTCCCAGATTCTTTTCTAAGTCTGGCTACAAGTAAATGGACGCATAGTAAGGGTGTATTTCAATTCCCGGGTCCATTGGAAGCGAATTGTACAAAGTATACGTTCGCAATTGCCAGACATCTCTCATTAAACATAGCCAATGCATCTTTCGATGAACAAAGTTTGTCGCTCTAATTTTTCCAGATCCCGAGGCAGTCTTTTACACAATAAATTTTCAAAATTATTACCACTCAATATTTTCACAAACATTATAAAAACCAATGCGTTTGAAAAGTGCTCTTCAAATATTTGAAGAATAGTCGCACAACTGTGAACAAGTCTATCCGCCACCGTCCATCAAACATTGATAATCGATTCTCAAATGGCCGAACTTTCCTCCTGCGATTTTTCGGACAGTCGAAATAAACTTCGGCAGAATAAGTTTGCGAAATCGAAGGACCAATAATGCCGTCGGTCGTCTGCAGTTCTCGGGTCTCCTCGTAGATCTCGATACCGTCGGAAACGTCGTGGAACGGCCGTTCCGGACGTCTTTGTCCGCCATTTCTCCGGTCTCCTTCGCGATCCCTTTCTCAGGTAGTCTGTAAAGTTTGGCCGGAACGGGAGCGTATCAGGTGGAATTTAATCATATAAATGGACGATCGTCCGGCGCGGCGCGCGGCCCGTGAGCTCACCCCCGAAACGAAAAATAAAACTTTCACGCGGCACCGTTTCCCATCCCCCGGCCTCGCGCACCCCTGAAACGGAGCTCGGGAAACCACCCATGGAATTTTTCCGATCGAATTAGCCCCGGCGAAAGTTTATTCGCAGTGCTTGCGCGCCGACCGCCACTCTCCTCCATTTTTTCTCATTTCCTATCGAATCACCGGCGAAAACCACCCCCTGTTTATACAGGACAGCTTCTTTTTGGCCACCGGTTCCCACCGTAAATGCCACCCGAAACTGCTTCTCTCTTCCTAGGGGAGAACTTTCTTTTTCCGCTCGGCGAAGACCTCGCTGCTTTGGCATTTTCTACAAATGAACAAATAAAACTAATTCTGTATATTTTTAATATGCTTTCATGGTTTCACTCATTTTTTTTTAAATAAAGTTCTGCGTTAGCTTCTGCGATGCTCTGATTTTCGTCTCGTAGCCTAACCCGATTTTTCTGTGTAATTTCTTTGTGTAAGCGAGGAAAACTACCCCTTCCGCACGAAGTGCTCGACAAATTTGGCAACCGCAACGAGTGACTTCAGAAGTCCCGTCGATGTCCGTAAACCGTTCTCCTTCTTTCTGGAAACCACTCGTCGAGACTATGATCTTTGACACGTTAAAATTAACTGAGAAAATCCTTAAAACTCGCTGTAGGCTGTTCGGACATCCTCGCTCGACAGTTGTCGTACGCATCTTTGATCGCCAGCCTCGACGATGTTTAAGAGGCAATATTACTAATTTTCGATCGATCTCTTAGGTTTGTCGCATGAAAATTCGATTTCACCGAGCGCGTCGCTGTTTGTCTCGCAAACGTAGCGCTAAGGGTGAGAACCAAACAATTTCCCCGTCCCCCTTGCAGGAATCACAGTCGATCTTCCTGAATTCCGTCGGAGAAAGCAACAGTCGAAGAAAGTCGAAACGTCGTTGTTTTGCTCCGCCGTCACGTTCATGGTCTCCATGGTGTTGTCGCCGCGCAAATACCGCTTCGAGAGAAAAAGAATCGTGTCCCGCGACACGATCCAGTTTCTCGTTCGCTCTTTTTCCCCTTATTTCCCTCTCTCTCTCTCTCTATCTCTCTGTCTCTCTCTCTATCTATCTCTCTGTCTCTGTATCTTCCTTTTTTTTTATTTTATCGAACGGAGGATCCGCTCGAGGGTGACCGTGCGTGACGATCGTGGCCCTCGAAAGGGCTGCTCGTGTCGTGGATCCCGGGCCCGGTGTACCAATTTTATTTGTGACAACGCTATATTTGGCAGGAGACAGGGACACACGAGCCGTAACAGCCGGAAAGTCTCGACAAATTTATCGTCCGGTCGGAAAGCTACGATCGCCGAGCGAACCATTAAAAACTACGTTCTTATAAAACAGAACCGCAAAAGCGCTCTTGTAAAACGCTGACTTTGTGCGCTTCCGAAAATTATTCCAAACAGTCGAAGGCGCGCTTCGAAGATTTACACAGGTGGTTCTCTTTTCGCATGGTAAGATCTCGCATAAATAATTTCTACGTCGCAAGCTTTTATGTCATTCATGTTTATTTGCGGAGATTCTACGCAGGCAATTTTTACGCGATCATTTTTAGGAAATAATTATTACGCGGATTTTCAAGCACATACTCTCTTCGATTTGGTTACTCAAGAACTATTTACTTTTATGCGACTGTAAAACACAAGTTGTGATTTTTTACATCGCAAGCTTCTACGCAATTAATTTTTATTTGCGGAGATTCTACGCAGTCCATTTTTACGCAATCATTTTTTGCGGAAATAATTATTACGCGGATTTCTAAGCACGTTTTCTCATCGATTTGGTTTCACAAGAACTATTTACTTTTATTCGACTGTAAAACACAAGTTGTGCGTTTTTACATCGCAAACTTCCACGTGATTTATTTTTATTTGCTAAGATTTTATACAGGTAATTTTTATGCGTCATTTTTTTGCGAAAATAATTATTACGCGGATTTTCAAGCATGTCCTCTCTTCGATTTGGATTCTCAAGAACTATTTACTTTTACGCGACTGGAAAGCACAAGTTGTGCTTTTTTACATCGCAAGCATCCACGTAATTTATTTTTATTTGCTAAGATTTTATACAGATAATTTTTATGCGATTATTTTCTATGGTAATAATTATTACGTGGATTTGCAAGCACGTCCTCTCTTCGATTTGGTTTCTCAAGAACTATTTCCTGTAATGCGACTGTAAAGCACAAGTTGTGCTTTTTTACATCGCAAGCTTCCACTTGTAATTTATTTTTATTTATTAAGATTCTATGCAGGCAACTTTTACGGGACCATTTTTGTGGGAATAATTATTACACGGATTTTCAAATACGGCTCCTCTTCGATTTCGTTTCTCAAAAATATTTCTGCAACATCCTATTAGACTCGTCATGTAAATTCTGAACAGAATCTAATACATTTATTACACATTTATATATTACAACATAAACAATTGTACATTACGAATTTCCCTTAAATCGAAATAATATTCTATTTATATGTTCCTAATGTACATTCATTGTAGAACATATTTTCTATTACTTAATTATGAGATGCAAAGAAATTCTAATCATTGCAACCATGAACTAAGTATTAGATCAAAAATAAGGCAAAAGACTCGCTACGTAAATTCCAGTGCTTTCAGTATACTTATTCTAATTGTAGTTAAATTAACGAACCATCTAAATCCGATATTAAATTGAACTCTGCGTGAAATTGAAAGAACGACTGCGAACCACGACTTCCGTTAACCAAAGAAGCTGGAAGCAACGAAGACGAGTAGTTGTCGATGCATTCTGATAACCGGAATAAGAGCAACAGTATGTTATCGTCGGGGAAGGTTCACGGCGGCGTGAATGGAACGTAAAATGATTCTCGTTCATTAATGTCAACGATGCCCGGTATTTTATAACGTGGCAGGCGCCGTAAACGCAAGAATATCAGCGCGACGATAAACATCGTCGTATAAAGGATACGTGTAGCAGGGGCATTCCGTAGAAACGTAGCTCAGCTCTAATCTGGTCGACGGGAACGCGCGAAATAATTCGAAATCAACAAGGCGAAAGTGACTCCGATCGAACGGAATAAATGACACTTTATCCGCCGGTAGATGCAGCAAGCTACGCCGGCCATTGATACGCAACAGACCGCGAATAGTGTCGCGTGTTTATCGAATTAGGAGGCCGTGGCGTCAGGGCCGCATAAACTATCATTAAAGAATCGTATCGGTGAAATACGAACGCCCGGAGGATCTCGGAAGAAGTGGCACGCGAGAAACGGACAAAACGAAAATTTTTAAAAATTCGTAGCGCGGCGTTTCGACGCTGGCGAGCGTTAAAAATTGACAGTACGCATTGTCTTGTAAAAATGACAAGATATAATTTATTTAAAATTGCACCACGCCAGGAAACGTTGAACGCCGACTGTCCACTTGTGAAATGCTACTTGCCAGACATCGGTGAAATGAATTTTACAATGATTATAAATCTGCAACAATATAATAGAATTTTGATTAAGTTTAAAGGAAATTGAGGACAGACATTTTTCATAAAATAGCAAAAATTGGGTCGATTCATAGACAGCGTGAAAAGACGAAGCGTTCTTCCGATGCGGTATCCGGATGTTGCTGGAAAGATGGGGAAAAGCAGTGGCCAGCGATTCATACTTTGAATCAAACATAAGGTATCATTCTTTCGCAATAAATTTCCAATTTAACCCTTAGCACTCGAACGGCGACTCTGAGGCGCCACGAAAAATTGGCACACTATTATGTAAAACAATTTTAACGTCGCTATCTTTATAGCTAACAAATTTACAAAAATTTCATGGTTGTAGAGAGCGAGCAACTGTAAAAGAAACGTCGTATAGATAAGGTGAAATAATTCATGTAGAAAAATATCCTAAGTCAGAAGAAATACTTTGGTTTGCTAGTTAAAACAGCTTTATTATACTCCCATTTGTACTCCCAAATATATTATCGAATAAAAGAATCCGTTCGATCGACTCCTACAAAGGCAATTTTATAATTTCAACAATAGGAGAATAGAAAATCTACAAAGTTTCGTTCAGCGTGCTAGGTTTAGCGTTCAGAAATTCTACCAAAGAAGCGTCGGTTTTCATACGAATTTTGAAATCTTTTCTGCAAACCAAAAAATGCTAAAAAGAACTCGTAAACGTATTACAGCTCTTTGTGAAAAATATTTCAAATGAAACCTACGCCGTTCCGAGAGAGGCGTGTTACAGCGGTCGTAAATCTTCTCCGGATGGACGTGCTTCCGAGATTTCAATGTCGCTTTTGCGTTTTTATACGAAACCGTATATGTTTATTTAGGCAAAGCCTATATTCTCAGACGAATTTATCGACCTATAACATTCTCGCATCTCAAAGTTGTTCTAGGTTATTCGGCGTTGTTCACACTTTACTTTAACAGCCAATCAACAACCTCAAAAATCCCACAAAATCAAACTAACTTATTGAACGAAGTAACAATTCAAAACTTAAAATATATGACACAAAGTTTCGAATGTACAACAATGTACATTGAACGCAACAACGAATGTATTCATGTACAAATATATTTTTAAACATGGACAAACAATTCCGTCACCCATATATAAATATTTTATCAATATATAATATAATATATTTATTTAATGAAGCAACGATTGCTAACTTAAAATGTACGACACATAGTTATCCTTCAAGCTTCATGCATTCTCTAAAGCTCAACTAAATTTAGTGCAACGAATATATTAACGTACAAATTTATTTTTTAACATAGACAAATAATTCTGTTACCCATATATGAGTGACATGGCAGTCAAAGTGTTAAAGAAATGTCTAGAATCGTTGCCTATAGCAGCGCGGCGGTTCTACCTCCTGCGTTGACCAATAGGGGGACGATAGGACGAAACTTTCTCGCTAGTACCTCATCCATCGTTAATCAGATTTCTCCTATTCTTCCAGTAGGCTCAGGACGAAACGCTCTCATTCCTCATTGCAGTGCTGTATCATTTACACGTAATTCGTGTTGAACTCTGCCATACAGAGAATGTAAGAGACGCAACGGCGCCGGTCACCGGTGACCACCGTGGCATTCAACGTGTTAAAAATGCAATTTATCTAGCTGGCGCGATAAACTGAAAGGGTTAGCGTCTTTGGAACATCGTTTGAATTCGTTCGATGAGCAGACGAGCCTAACTCGAAGTCGGGCAGCCGCGTTAGGATTATATCGTCTTTCGGTCGCATCGCGAAACAGCGATTTTCCTGTCGCGCGAGGTTCAACGCTTTCTCGCCGTCGAACGTTTCTGCGCCGGTAATCCGCGCGGCTTTTAACTCCTTTCCGCCTGTCAATGGGCGATTTAATGCCGCGGAACTGCCCCCGAAGTTATGCGAAGTTCGCACGCCGCGCCAGAGCCCCAAAGCCGGCGACTTATTCGCGCGTTGATCGCGATCGCGCTGCGATATATAATTTGCTCGGCGCGATGACGTAAGGAAACGGATCGATAGATTTCTCGAGGCGGAGAGCTGGCTTTGCCGTTAAAGTCTCAATGGATCGTTGAGTGGAACTGCTATCTCGTAAATCATCTCGCCTCGAATCTTTTACCCGGTCCTGATAGTTCGTCGACCGGCAGCCGTACGCGCCGCGCGGAAATATATGATAAGCAGTCTGCGGATTTCATGCATTCGCAAGTAGACGCCCGGATATTTATGGCAAACCTTGTAATTGCACCGAGACGAGGAAATAATAATTTTAAATGAGCAACCGCCGCTGCCGCGTTCAATTTTTATTCGTGCCGTTGTCGTCGGCCGGCTGTAAAAGCTTCCCGCTTTGTTTAACGAGCTCCGGCGAATTTTAGGTTGCAAATTGAAGTCGTATCGAGATTTCACCGAGACGGCATAATTGCAGGAGAAAGTAAAAAGTAAAATGTTCGAGTTACCGGCGTCGACAGCTTCGTCGGCGCGCATTGCGATTTAGGAGCCCCTGTGATTACGAAAGTGCGATCTCTCGTCGCCAAGGGCTGCGAATAAGAGAATTGGAAAGGGAATGCAAATGCAGTGGTTCGGATCGAAGAATAAATTCGAAGATCTAGATTCTCATCCTGTTCCTTTGAACGTTGCAGTTTAGAAGAACGTCGGTAGTTTAAAGAGATGCGCGGAATTATCCTCGGTTAACGAGCTGCTAATTCTTCTTAACCCTCGCAGTAGGGTTGAAATAAAGAAGTTCTACCCTGTGTATTGTTTCTTACATTTACAACGATATAATAAAATTTTTTTATAAATATTTAGGAGAACTTGCTCGAAATCGTCGCGAATCTGACTCGATTTTACAGTGCAAGGGGAATATAAAAATTTTTTTCAGAGGAACTATCGAAGCTTTTGCGTTGCGATTTCGTACATTGTTTAGTGATTTGTTTAAAGTATACGCATGATTTATTTAAACTAAAAATCATGAGAATTAAGCGAGTTATGTATAATTTTTGTAGAGGGGATGTTTTGGAAAGCATAGGGTGGTGGTTCGCCACAGTCTTCAGCGAGATCGAAGAATAAGGATAAGATCGACGGTGTTAGAAAATTGTTAGTCGTCTAATACCAAGGTATGCGCTAAAGATTCCCTTAAAATTTCAAATTGGTTGGTCAACTTGAGATGTTGCGACGACCGTTCCGAGAGAAGTAACAGTTCGCGTTCTGCACTGGACGCGTTAACACATTAAGTGCCGGCCCGCGATGATGCGGGTTTTCCAAGTCTGCTACTTGAATTGAATCCGAAAGATTGTAAGTTTTTATTTTTATTTATTATTTATTTATTTTATAAATTGTACATGACGAATATTCAATCAAAATATACCATTTTACGAAACCGTGTAAGGTTTTAAATATTTTCTTTAACTACTTGTTGAGAAAGAAGAAAATGAGTTCATAATTAATTAAATGGCTAATATGTCGCCGGCGCTGAATGTGTTAACGTTCGATTTACGGTGTCGACAGCGTCGTCAGAACGATTTAGGAACGGCTGTGATTACGGAAGTGCGATCTCTCGTCGCGAACGGCCGCAAACAAGAAAATTGGAAAGGGAATGTAAACGCAGTGGTTCGGATCGAAGAATAAATTCGAAGATCTAGATTCTCGGTTCCATCCTGTTCCTTTGAACGTTCCAGCTTGGAGGAACGGATCGGAAAGGCGAGCCCGCGAGTCGGAGGTTGGCGAAACGATTCGACTTCGGTGGCTTCTCATTTCGAAAAGGAACGAAACAGCGAATCGGTGGCCCGCAAATTGGAAGCGACCGAGGACGTGTAAGCGGCTTCCTCGGCGAAGAGAACCGGAAGAAAGCCGGACGGATTCCCGAGGTCGGGCAATTTCGCGGCGCCGCGCCATGCCGGCAAGATCGAGGAAGATCCCTCGATCGGATCGATGCCAATCGGCGAGGCATCGATGGCCGTCCGTCCGTAAAATTGATTCTGTTTCCATCGTCTCCCAAGGGGCGACCGCGAGACGCGAAATCTCGTGGGAACGGAAAGGTGATTCCTTGCTTTTGCTTCTCTTTCTCTCTTTCTCTCTTTGCTATCCTCTTTTCCCACCATTTTCTTAGTTTCCGTCTTTTTCGATTCCTCTGTTTCCACGTCGCACAGGGACCTGTCGCTTTAGCTGCACGGAAGCTTAATTTGTACAAAAGGCGAATTATACGGGATTAATTTTACAGAGGCTCACTTGGAAAATCTGTCTTCATCCGTCACTCGTTCGTAGAATACGGATTTCATGTGTTGAAATTAATTGGAGAATGTTTATCGAAACCGAGGTAGGAAATGTTTATTTTACATGTATATTCTCGATCTGATCACAGGAGTATCAGATCACAGAGTACCAGAAAATTGACTGGTAATTTATTTGGATTATTTGCGATTTACATTGCGAAGGAAATTTTATAACTTCAATAATTGCAAAAGTAAAATTCTGAAAACAGTCATTTGACCTGCTATAATAGGTTCAGTGTTAACGTAACTTCCACACTGAGAACATTTTATAAAATCACTTAAATTTCTTCTCTGCACAGACAATCTATATTTAATTCATGTGTAATTATTGTAAAAGTTAATCTGCAACCGCAGCGTCAGTAGCAACGACAATATAATTCGACATAATTAGAAATATAGAAATATAGTTTAACACTTTAAGTACCCAATTAACGATCTAAAACATTCTACAAAATCAAAGTAATTTATTTAATTAAGCAACAATTGAAAACTGAAAATGCAGGACGCAAAGTTGTCCTTCAATCTTCTTCTATTCTTCAAATCTTAACTAAATTTAGTGCAACGAATATATTAACCCTTCGCACTCGAATGGTGAGTCTTAGGCACCACTGAAAATAGCTGCAGCACTGTTTAAAACAATCTTTACGTCGCTGTGCTTGTGTAAACAAAATTCGTAAAAATTTCATCGTTGCAAGGACGAGTAATGGTAAACAAATTTCGTATGCTTAAGATGAAATATATCGTATAGAATGAAAATATTCTACGTCATAAAAAATGCTTTGGGGTTGGAGTTAAAACAGCGTCGAGTACAAAGGGTTGTACAAATTTATCTTCAAACATGGACAAATAATTCCGTCACCCACACATGGGTAACATAGCGATCAAAGTGTTAATGTTTCGCCACAGTATCGCGCAATACTCTTATCACCGAGTAACCGAGATTCTCCAAAAAATGTTCAAACCGTTTAGATCGGCGTCAACTTTCTCGACAGTTTGAAACAAGTTTCGCAGGGCGATTGCCAACATCGAAACATCCCGAATTCGGTCGACAGCGGGTCGGTCCAGGTTCCAGATCGAACCTAGACGTCCTCTCGTTTTATTTCCCTCTCTCGGTTTCCTCTTCGCTGTTTGCTTTCCCGAAAACAACCGTTCGTACACCCGCCAGTCAGTCCGATAAGATTTGTCCGTTGTCCCAGGCTTGTCCCAGGCTTGTCCCGAGCCTGTTCCATGAAACACCGTCTAACTCTGTCTACCTGTCGCCATTTTAAAAACGATAAGTCTTCTCGCGAGCCGGGCTGTTTGCTTTTACCTGACCCTTGCCACGACAGACCCGACAGCTCCCGCTCTCCTGCTCACCTTCACCGTACCTGACCACGTTTGCCCAGATAATAAACTCGAGGGAAAGACTGTTTGGCTCTCTCGAACGACGATGTGTATCGACGACCCGAGAGAAACTAGCTACCTGGATCTTTTAAGAGGAAGTGCTCGGCAAATTATTGGTTTTTCGAGGTTCGGCGAGATTACGCCGCGGATCTTTCTTGCCCACCGGCGACAGCGTTCTTATCGTCTCTGATTGGTGCCAGCTTTTCCGTGTTCACTCTTCGGAGTTCGCATACCTCGGTGTTATAGTCGCTTCAATGCTTCCTGCGTCAAGGCTTTTCGTTACCTTGTACACGTAAGTAGCAGATCGACGCTTCTAAATGCTCGAGAAAGACGTAAATTCATTTAGTCTAATTTTAAACGAGTTATTCGAACTCGGAGAACGTTCGAATATTTTCGAGGCTCGCTATGGTTGTGCATTTATAAGTGCAAGGTCATTTGAAGGTTACGCATTCCTGTTGGAATGCAACGGAACCATAGTAGCACGTCTCGTTTTAAGTGCTTAGGTTTATGGACAGTTTAACCTTGGAATAAAAGTGTATTCATTCATACACTTCGTACGAGTGTATTAATTCATACACTTAATTAAAGTGCATTAATTCATACACTTCATAGGAGTGTATTAATTCATACACTTAATA
>CM052087.1:9227575-9241385 GCA_028453745.1 Agapostemon virescens
CACCTGAAATGATACTCTTTCACGAAAATTCTGGAGCAAACTGTGACTATTAATCTTGACAATCCATGTGGTCCCACCTCAAAAATATTTCTGTGAGCTTAAAAAGAAATCATGATATGAACTCACATCCAAAACCGATTTTCCCACCTCGGCGATGGACGACTTAGGCGTGCCAGAAAGTGCTGCTGCGACCGGAATTCGATCGGAAATGGCACATAGAAAAGTGTAGTATGGATAGGAAGATTTACCTAATTGTTTAGGGGTTGAAAAGCGAAGCAGTCACGACCAAAGCCTTTCTAAATTATCCGTACCTGGCCGGATCATTTATTTTCGCTAGGATACGAATGGAGACCGTGCACGTAGAAACTTTTACCGGTATTTTCCGAGAATTTGCGATGTGCACAGCGCGATGGCCGATATTTATTTCAACGTTCGCGAAGTCCTTGCTGGATGATGCACGCGACTCCGTTCCAGCACAGCCCCGGAGATCCGAGATCGTCGAGGTTCGATTTAGGACGCTCGAAACACACTATTTTACAGGAATTGCCCGGTTTTCTGGATTTGATGTACGATACAGGTTCACGGATCGTTTCCCCTCGGCGTGGCCGAGAAATCAATTTCGGGATCTGTCGGTGGAAGTTGTCGGCTGGAAGAGGAAGAGAGGTATTCTTGCGGGCGTAGGTGAGCCCGAGGTCGTTGGAGAAAAATAGTCCAATAAATAGAGAGGGGTAGCTAAAGGTGGGGAGATGAAAAAGTGGGTGAAGGGGATGGGACGAGACGAGAAGAGGCAACGAAGAAACTGAGAGGTCGGAGAAGAAAAATCCTTCGGCATGAGAAAAATGGTGAACTCTGAAAATGAAAAGCATATTTTTTGAAGAACGCTCGAACCTAGAAGTTTAATCAGGAGTAGAAGAAATTTATGCAAATAGAATTCAGTGTAGAAGAGAGACGAGAAGTGATAAGCTGAACAACGAAGAATCCAAAGAGTCGAAATACAAGACGAACAATCTGCCAAGGGAAAATTAAACAACCACGTCTGAAGAACGAAAAGCAAATTTTTTTAAAGACTAAAGACTAGAAACACCTGTTACAAATCTGTAGAAAATGAGTAGTAATCATTGAACAGGAAAAAATAAATTTTTCAAAGGACTTGCAAAACTAAAAATTTAACAAAGGATATAAAAATATGTGGAGGAGGAAACCAGGACGTAGAGAATAGTTGAACTAGGAAAACTCGGTGAGAGGAATTGTTACGTCGTAACAACATTAGATATAAGCGCATATGAATTTTGCGACACTGTTTTGGAAATCCCTAGCAATAAACCACCCCTACGTCCAACATCTTGCGACCAGGCGCACAGACTCTGATTGGTGCGCTTGCATGAACCATTTTCTGTATAAATACTGCAGACTTTTCACACTCTCGTCGATTCACATTTTAAAAGTCACTGAAATAACTTTGACTCAACTAAACCGCTCGTTTGTAAATCGGTATTATTTCCCGTAAGAAAAATCAGTACGGCGGAATTATTAAACTCAGTTTTGCGGTTCTAACAAGTCGTGTTTTTTTTAAATATTATTTGCACCACCCCTAATTATCGAGCCTCGTTAAGTTAACCGGTCGAAGCTAAAGAATAAATATAAAACGTTCTTACAAAATGATAATAATAACATTGTAACGAAGAGAGAATAAAAATCTGATAGAAGAAAGATAAATGAACCCTTGTTACTCGAATGGCGTCTTCGAGGCGTCATTAAAATTTCTCACCCTATTATTTAAACAACTTTTACGTCGCTGGGTATACAGTTAAGAAATCGATAGAAATTTTAATGCTGCAAGTACGAGTAACAATAATTAATTTCGTATGCACGAAAGGAAATCAACTACGTACAACGGAGTTATTATAGTTAAAAATATGTTTTCGATTTTTTAATTGAACGGCTTCGAGTGCAAAGGGTGAACACGGTAAGGGACGCAACGGAGACGCTAAAGAAGCGAAACAGCTGGAACGTCCCCGGGCACAGAAAAAATTAGCAACAACCCCCGTGCAGAGAGGAATCAAATTTTTTCGAAGGACTTTGGCAACTGAAAATTTAATTAAGGGAAGATGAAAATGTATAAAAGAGCAAGATCGTATAGAGAAAGCTAGGGGGGCAAAGGTCCCGGTAATAGGAAGTGGCCACGGGGCAAAAGAAAACGTGGAAAGGCAGAAGAAGCTGCGCGAGGAGAACAAAACCGAAAGGAAACGAATTGAAAGAGAGGATAGCAGGAGGAATATCAGGACGAAGGAGAGAAGGCTTGGACTTATATATAAGGCGACTCAATTAGGATTAGCCGGTTGCCTTCGGAGCCTTTCGGTCTTTGCTCGCTGATCTCCGACTTCGTCTCATCGGCTTAGGATTTACCTAAGGATCTTATTGGCATCGAGAGGGCGAAACGATCGATACGCCCACCGTTCACGAGGACCGCGCGCTCACGAAGTCACGAAATCGTGATCTCTTCCTCGACAATGGGACATACGACGGCCACCTACCGTTCCTGGACGGTGGAATGACTAAGAAAGTTCAGGAAACCGTTTCCGATTGGAACCTGCCCGTAAGGACGCCTCCTTTTCAATCGATGGGCTCCGATAGGTCCGGCCCAATCGAAGAAACCCACGAGTAATTAAAGATTAAACCTCCCCACTACCGTTGCTGCTTGCTGCAAGACTTAAAAAACAAATTGATACTGCCCCTCTACTGCGATTGCTCCTCCACGGATCCGCTCGCAGAGCGTACATTCGTTCTTGAAGCCTCAACTGCGAACGATCATTCTTCCCTCGTGGAACGACAATATTCTCTTTCAGATTCTCAATTTCTGAACTCGATAATATCTGAGAATATCTGCTCGCTCGAGTCCGTCTCGTCCGTTTTAACCCCTTCGCATGCGACTTATTTTGGGTTGTTCAGAAATTTCAAAGTCGCGCCACGGCTGCAATTCGATTCCGATCGACCTGAAAATTGCCATACACTCTGCCTACCCATCTAGAAACGTGTAACCAAAATTACACAAGAATCGGAGACCTAAAGATTTTTCGCGATTTTAAGAAGGGGGTTACCTTCAATATTTAGCGATTTTGTGGCAATATTTGGCAAATCTTTGCCAAACTATTAGAGCTATCGACATGATTCCACCGGCAAAATCTTCCCCAGACCTTCCTCTTTAAATATGTTACTCAATATCGAGGCCAGCATTTCAGGGAAATCCAGAGGGCTTCGTTTTATCAACCCCAATTTTTGCCATTTTCGCGATGGACGCTCCGAAATTTCAAAGTCGCGCCATGGCTGCAATTGGGTTCCAATCGACCTAAAAATTGCCATACACTCTGACCGAGCGTCTAGAAACGTGTTCCCAAAATTACAAAAATCGGAGACCTAAAGATTTTTCGCGATTTTAAGAAGGGGGTTACCTTCAATATTTGGCAATATTTGGCAAATCTTTGAAGTCGTGCCCCGGCCAAACTATTAGAGCTATCGACATGGTTCAAACGCTAAAATCTTCCGCAAACCTTCCTCTTGAACACGTTAAGCGCCACGCCGAATTTCTGTGCCGTTTCGTTCAAGCCACGGTTAGCCGTCAGGCGGGCCTTGCCGGGCCGCTCGCCGATAGACGAATCAGAGTATAAACAGTCGGGTAACGTAACGCGCGCCGCGATAGCAGAACGAAAAATCTGTCGCCGGTCCGTAGGGACCGACGAGGCCTGAACGGAAAGTCCAGCGTCGGTCCCTAGGAACCGGCGTGGCGCTTCACGTGTTAAGCGTGCGCCATGGACTGTCTACTCCGTATCGAAAAAACCTATCGTGGGCTGCGTACCTTTTACGAAAGAGCGCAAAGGAGTGGACTCAAGGAGTGGAGCGCAAAAGACTGTTTATTAGTACAAGTAAAATACAAATAAAAAAAGACGGAGGCAAATATGGAAATGCGAAAGGTGTTGCGCGGGCGAAGACAGTTATACTGGTACTAAACTAGTATGAATAAAATCAATTATGAACACGACGGAAATCGCGTTGTAAACTGTAACTGGATCCGGAGGTTCTATAGCGTTCGAAAGCGCGCAAGTATAATCGGGTGAGATGTAGATGTTCCTGGTGCTGGAATGCGCGTTGACCAGCGTAATTAGATCTCGCGTCCTGCGGCGTCGTTCTCGAAAGGATTAAGAGACCACCGGGCGTTTTTCGCGTTTTATTCGGGATACCTTGCGTGGCGGTCGAATTGAATGATCCTGGAAGCGAGATGGATTCCGGGGTTGCATTCCGGATCAGTAATTATTCCATCGAGTGACGCGTCGGCGGTCCGGTTTCGATCGGACATTTCCAACGGTGGGTTCTCCATCGAATCGAAAGGGTAGCTGCTCTCTCTCTCCTCTCTCTCTCTCTCTCTCTCTCTCTCTCTTGCTCTGTGTCTGTCTATTCGGTATCGGATCGAGGGGAGAGCTGGTCGGCGACGGTCGTTTTCCATTGACGATCGTCCGCCGCTCTTTCCGCCTTTATATAACTTCTCCCAGTCTCTTCTGTCGGAGAATAATAAGTTTCCGGCGATGTGACCCGTGAAAATCGAATACGCTTGCACCGGTTGCAGCGACAGCTCGGCCGACAAGGCAACTCCGCGTCCGGTCTACTCAGTTATGGAAATCCCTTCGGCCCGAACCCGCTCGGCTTCGCTCCGCTCCGTTCGGCTCGGCTCCGCTTCGCTCGTCACCGCCGATACGCGATGGCTCCCGGCTTCGGTCGCGCGGTTCGAGGGTTCCAGTTCGAGTTCCAGTTCGAGTTCGATTCCCCGCGACCTCGAACCCTGTTCAAAGTCAATAGCGAAATCTCGTTATTCCGGGCCCCCGTCCACGGTAACGAGAAAAATCGTGTTCACCGGACCCGCGACGTAATATCGGCCCGCGGTATACGCGCGACCCTACGCGCCGTTCGATTGGCCGTTTCTCTTTTTCATTTCCGCGTGTAATTCGACGCCGCGCCCTACGCCCTACGCCCTCGGATCCACTGGTCGCGATAAATCGCTGATTTTTCGAATTGATTCTGGCGATCGAACGACTCCAGACGAGTCTTTCTGTCCGCAACAGCCAGACCGCCAGCCTGATTACGCCGGTCAACCAATTGTAACCCTTTGGATGAATTTTCAACGCGAACATCGATCGCTTCGAATAGCATAGACTTGTCGCCGCGGAATTTATCGTATCGCCTCGACTGTGGATTTGTGCGCACAAATTTGCATCGTTTACAGTAAACCGGTACTTCTGACGTCTAAAAAAAAGTAAGTTGTTTAGATGAATTTTAAAGAAGTTCGTTTTTGACGCTGGAACTACCTGACGGGTTGAAATGACTTGTCACTGATCTTTTGTTTCGCATTTATTTAAATTAGAACAATTGTGTGCACCAAAACTTGAAATAAGCTGTTTCGCTAATGCGCGGAGTGCCACGTCAGTCACCGGTGACTGACGTGAAATCGGTGTCTGGACGAGAAATTTAGCGGTAAGTTAAACAAAGTTTAACGTTTGCTTAAATAAAGTTTAGCTGAACTTTCCGCCCAGACCGCGACAGTCGCCGGTGACTGACAGTATAAAATACGATATGGAACTTAACAAATTACGTTCTATTAAGAAATTAATAAATGTACTTAAATATCGGCGAGTATCTAAATAAGGCAAAATCGGCGTGGCGCTTAACATGTTCACGTACGTATTAACTTAAAAGTTGCAAGAATAATTGCAACGCTGTCGTTATTATAAAATAGTGTACATTAGTTTTAACGTTAAAGGGTGTCAAAGTGTTTGATCATAAAATTATAATTTTTCTTAAAGATATGTGGGATCCTTGACTCGTGGGTCCTACGAACTGTAGATTTGAAGGAGTGTGTATCTATGTATCGGTATGAATGAGTGTGTGTGTGTGTGTAGTGAGATCGTTTTGAAGTGCGTGCGTTGAGAGGTCGAGGAGCAAGTTTCAGAGTGAGAAAGCGACCGAGCGAGCGATCGAAAGCGAGTTCTTGTTGTAAAGTTTTGTTTTCTTAATTGTATGTATTCAGTCATCATTAAATATTTGTTGTTTTCACTTTCGTCTTTGAAAGAAAATTCCTTTTGCACGAAAGATCCCTACAGATATGATACACGTATGTTGACTTTAACAATTTACTTTAGTAATTAATAATACAATTGAGTGTGGTACGTCTTAAAACACTGTTTATCCGCGAAAGCCACTACAGTGGCGCACAGTGCCTAAGAGATTAACGATTTCAATAATGTGTCGATGCTGCCCCAAACTTGCGAATAAACTGCGAGTTTTATACATTCGAAACGAAAGTGAGTAAGACAGTGAAAGAACCGGGGAAGAGTTTAATTTCTAACGATCTTTCGAGTCTCGCCGAGACGTTTCTATAATGAGTGAGCGTAGGAGAGGATTACGAAATGTTTTGAAAGAGACGATCGAGCTAGATCGATGCTCAGCCCCGATGAGCATGTTGTGGAAGTACTGTTACAGATTCTAACGAGATACGAGCGCTCTATCGACTTTCCTCGCTGATCGAACGCCGTGTGTACGAATGACGTATCTGATGGTAAGTGACAGTGAACAAATGAATGGAACAGCGGCCCTGGTCGAGCGACTATCGCTGTCTCCAGATCTACATTCCCTGTCTGAAGAAACAGGTTGAAAGATTTAGCCGAGTCAATTATATGCTGGTCTATGATGATCGATGAGCATCATTCGCTGAAACGTTCTGTTCAAACATTTTTTCCACGACCTCTGACAGCTTCGCCCTGCAGCTTCCAGCAAAATTTCAACTTTAAAACGACTATACACTGTTTTCTGAGTCACGGTTCATCACAGTGTCGAGAATAGTTTATATTTTGAATTTCGGATTTCTGCTTGGTCATCTCTTTGCCTGATGTAGGCTCAAATCTTTTTCCATGTTTTAGCTGGTATCCATTTCCATTTTTGTCTCCGCTTTTTTTTATATTTTACTTGTACCAATGAACAGTCTTTTCCCTGCGAGTCGATCGAGTTCGATCTTTATTCCAAGATTAACCTCTTAGGCACGGTTGAATTTTGTGCGGGGCAGTTTCTCTGAACGGCAGAGAACATTGGAATGAAGGTTTTGATAATTAAATTATAATTTTTCTTAAAGATATGATGCATATACTTTAACTGTAATAATTTTGGAATGAAGTTTTTGATAACTAAATTATAATTCTTCTTACAGATATGATGCATATATTTTAACCCTTAGCGCTCCAATGGCGCCTCTGAGGCGTCACTAAACATTCGCTTACTATTACTTAAAGCAGCTTTTACATCGCTACGTTTGCATTGAATTAAGTCGGTAAACATGGAAATGTTAAGGGAAAGGAAATTAACCATGTACAGTGCAACTATTTTAGGTCAAAGAAATCTGTCGCTTTTGAAATTAAAATTGCTTGGAGTGCTAAGGGTTAACATTAATAATTTACAATGAAGATAGTCATTGCCGATCGTGCTGTTGTCGAAATGTACCGAATATTCAAGATAATTAGAAGGTTTGCCAACGAACAGTCCGAAACGTCGTCGATCATAAACTAATAAAAATTACTCGGTTTCCAGAGAGTCGAATAGAGACAATTCCAGTAATCGAAACGGACAGAGTCGATCGGCCCAGATTCCCGCGCGCGTTAATGATCCCTGCCGTTTTTAGCTGGTCATCCGACGCGGTTCACGGCACGAATCATTAGCCGTTCCGAGCTGCGGAAAACGAGTCTCAGAAACGCGTCCGTCACAGCGGCGAACGAACGTCGGCTACCGCGCCTCGGATCGACTTCCTCCCAGAACGCATTCCAACAGGTAAAAACAACCTTTAGCCGCGGCTTGTTACCGCATAGCAGTTTCACGGATGTTGCTTCATTACGAGAGTTGACTAACGCGCCGGAATATTTATTAACGTATCCCGTCGGGGCCCGAGTGGTAGCCTTTTAATTAGACATCTTTATTCGGCCCGAAAGCGCAGTTACTACGAAAACCCGGCCGGTAAATTTTGCAAGAATACCCGAACGGTCCACGAACGGGCGAAACAAAAAGCAAGGAAAAGAAACGAGGCCCAGAGAAAAAGGAGAATCCGCGTTCGTCGCGTACACCGCGCAAGCGTTTGCCGTTCGCGTAATTTTTCTTTCCTCTTTCTGTTTTGTTTTTTTCTTTTCTGTTTGCTTGTTCGCGAAAGCCGCGCGCCGCTAATTGCTTTATATTTTACGTAAATTATTAACGTTTCGTTAAAGAGCCCTCGGCGAAGGTCCGTCGCGATTGCTTCCCGAGGAGTTGTAATGGCGCTGCTTGCCCTTAGGGACATCGCAAATTGCAGCCGCCTCTTCGTCTCCGGCGACGACGCTCCGCAAGCCGCGATAACGAACCTGCGAAATAGATATTGAAGCGAGGCGATTCCATCCTCGCTGGAACGATGAATTCCGTTAGCGAACGAGACGCGAAAACGCGGACCAGTTTTCCCGCGACGCGAACCGCCGCGCGATCGTCCAGCTTTCGTTATTTCCGTTAAATAAACTGTGAAATGTTTCGAGCGCGCTTCGCTCGTCGGCCGCCATTATGCTAATAAACGGCGATGGGCTAGACCGAGGATCCTTCTGCGAAGCGACATTTTTCTGCATCGTTTGCGGGACACCGGAGCCAAATGGGAATATCATTTTTCTTTCAATTATTTTAATATGTCGGATGGCACGAGAGGAACGGCGTGATCGATTGCGTTCAAACTACACTTTCCAGATGACAATGGTCATCGGTTTTGTCGCGCGGTCCGACAGCGCGCCGAACAGTGACCGATTCTCGTTACGCGCGAAACCTATTTCGCTTTGCAACTCAGAAATGGAAAATATTTTTCTAACTCCGAATGACGACTCTGGAAGGCGAAAGTCTGAGCATTAGCGCGGCGCGATTCGAAATCAACTATTCTCAAAACTTTTGCGAATGTTTCAATGTTTGCAATTTCATTAAGAATTTTTCTACGTGAAAATCGTGTGGATAGAAATATAAACCGAGATGAGAATCCTGTAGTCGTTTAAAACTGAGAAAGAGCAAGATTGCGATTGTTTTTTAACCTCTTAAGCACGATGCGCCACTATAGTGACTTGAGCACACTCGATTCTATTATTAATTATTACAGTAAATTATTAATATTAAAGTATATGCATCATGTCTTTTAGAAAAATTACAATTTAGTTATCAAAAACTTCATTCCAATGTGCTCTGCCATACAGAGAAGCTGCCCCGCACAAAATTCAACCTGAGAGGTTAAGAACAATTCCGAAATGAAATACAAGAGCACGGGTTTCTGAAGAACAACTTGCGGAACATTTAACCCTTAGCACTTCAATGGCTCCTCTCAGGCGACATTAAAAATTGCCATGCAGTAACCTGAAATAACTTTTACATCGCTATAATTGCGTTAATGAAATTGGTAAAAATTGAAACGTTGCACGGACGAGTAATAGCAGTAAAGTTTATTTAATTTCTTATTCTAGATAATTAGAGAATTATTCTAGATAAAATAAATGTCTGGATTTTTTAAGTAAAATTGCTCGAAACGCTAAGGGTTAAAAATAGTACAAATGTAGAGCCTGGTCGCTGAAGAAATGTTTCGAGAATTGGAAATCTCTGCGAACCAAGGAGAAGCTAGTTAGACTGGACCATTTGATAAAGACAAAAACCTTTAGTGCATCATTTGAGAATAAAAATGTCCGTGGAAGGGAGCCTTCGGTGAAGAAACGTTCGCTCGTTAGGGGCAGAAGCTGCAAGGTTATCTGTGCCACGATTAAAGAAACGAAAGAAAAGAGAAGCTACCGGAATAGATACTGCTTGCCGAAGGTACAGCGAGGGCGGGTTATGGTAGCGAAACAAAGAGAAGACAAAGTGGCGTGCCAGTGAAAGATGGGATGCGCCAGGAAACCCAAGAGAATCTACAGCTACGCCCATGGGTCTGCGGGAACGCTCAAAGAAAAAAGAAAACCAACATCCTGCCGCGTCTAGACACCTGCCGTACGATGTAACGCGCTCATTTCCAACAATTTATGTAGGTCAGGTCGCCAATCTTCATTCGTACCTGCCAGATCAACCGGGCAACCAGATAACCATGGAACTGTACAATTTTTCCCCAGACGAACGAAAATTACATCCAATGGCAGCACAGCAGTGTCTTTGGTTTATCTTCGAAAGTTTTGTTCTCCACAAACAGCAAAATCGTTACCAGATTTTTATCTTGAAAGCAGGTACCTGGAGAACAGCAAAATCGTTATCAGATTTTTATCTTGGAAGCAGGTACCTGGAGAACAGTAAAATCGTTATCAGATTTTCATCTTAGTAGTAGGTACCTGGAGAACGGCAAAATCGTTATCAGATTTTTATCTTGAAAGCAGGTACCTGGAGAACAGCAAAATTGTTATCAGATTTTTATCTTGACAGTTGCTACCTGGAGAACAGCCAAATCGTTATCGGATTTTATTCTTGAAAGTAGATACCTGGAGAACAGCAAAATCGTTATCAGATTTTTATCTAGAAAAAAGGTACCTAGGTTAACACTAAACCTTAGCAGGACAGTGGCCATGATGGTTAACACGAAACCTACCGAGTATCGAATATGATTAGTGTACGTTGTCTCATAAAAATGAGAAGATATAATTTATTTAGAATTTCTGTGATTTTTCAACTTCGTTGAATCGCTTCCTATGAAGGCGATTTTATAACTTTAAATAGTAAAATAGAAAAGCTAAAAAGGATCAATGAACCCACTGTGGTAGATTTAGTGCGAACACTTTACCGATGATTATTTCAGAATTTTCTGAAATATTTGAAGATTATTGAAGATTGAATTTTCGCTGTGGTAGGTTTAGTGTTAAGAAGACGAGGTAAGCAGATCGAAATGAAGTTGACATTAGGTTTACGGGAACGTCAAAATAGCGAGTTCCAACATTTCTAATTTACAGTTACCGATACTGTCAAGTTACATCGTTCAGGAATCATTCGACAAATTTACTTCCGTGGCTGTTTATTATTTAACGAATGTTTAAAAATTGGTGTGGACGCATTCTCCATAATTGATAATAGTTTCAGTAAATGTAAATCTAGTGCTGAAGTCTGCCAGGTTCGATTAATCGCAGGTGGTTTCCTCGATACTCTACTCTTCGGAACAGTTTTCCTCGCTTTGTGAAAAGCGAAGTTTGATTAAAAAGAAGGGAGCCGATGTTCAAGGGTCTCCTCGTCTTCCGGCGAGATCGACTCGTCTTCCTTCCCGAATGGACTCGATTATCTTCTCTTTCGGCCGGTTGGGTCATCGCCAAGACAATTTCGACCGCGGGGGTGGCTTCTCGGGGGTAATAAATGCAATCTCAAGGTTTTTCGAGGTTACCTTCGTTTTTAAACGAACGGGAGGAAGGGGGTGAGGAAGGGGATGATGAGGAAGGAACTTATAACTGTGGCGCACGAAGTTCGAGGACACATTCCTTCGAATTCCAATCAGCCGGCTCGTTTCCCATCCCCGCGGATGCCGATGCACCGGTATCTAATAATTTCACGGGGCGACGGCGTGGCGCGTCGAATGGCGAATATCGATACGACTCTCTACCGAGTCGCCGCACGTTTTAATTTACTATTATTACGAACACCGGGGAGGATCAGTGGGCCGGATGAAATCTTATTTACGCCGCGGCGAGACGCTCGAAACCCCCGCGACCACCTAGCTCGCGAACCGAACCGAGAATTATCGGAATCGAACCGAACCTCCTGGCCAACGTTTTGTAATTAACGAGGATCCAGAGTTTAAGGGCGGAAGGGTTAACGAACCGACGGCGCAGGTGAAGTCGACGGTTGCCGAGGGATATCGAGTGTGAAAGAGCTACAGCAATGTCTCGATGTGTGCGCGAACGTCGAGACCCAAGAGCTTCTATCTTGCATGGACGCCATTTTTCCACCTCTTTCGCCGGCAGATCGCTGAAAAGGATAAGAAACTGGTTTGTCTTTTATTACTCTTTCGCGTTACTTTTCTGCAATATATTCGTGGCGATTCTCTGTGAATATTCGTTCTCAATTAACATCGATTTGGACACCGGGTGTAATCCGAACCGAAACTTCATACCTTTTTTGAGAAACACATTGAGACTATGCGCGACGACAACCCTCGGCGACTATTTGATTAGAGATGCTGCCACGCCACTCTGCGAAGACATAATCGACGCTGATTGGTGCATTAATCGTACCCATTTTGTAAAATGTTCAATAATTGAAAAATCGATTTTCTTAAATCGTCGATTTGAAGATCCACGATCGGCACACCACTCCTTCGAACAAATATTGAAGTGCATCTTCATCGAGAAGCAAATTGTGACTTAATGCAGATCATAAGAAGATTTGCTACAAGAGCTGTACTAGAAAGATGTTACAAAGACATTTTAGAAAACGTTCAATAATATTTTCGAACATGTTAAACCAGTGTTAATTAAGATATTTCAAAGAACGTTGGCAAGGGTAGTGATCGACAAACGCGTTCCTGGAGCAACCCTCGCGAAGCTGACGGTCTTCTTTCAGACTGTACCGCGAATAAAACCCGCGGAACAGCCCGCAACCATGTTTTTTCGGTTCTTTGATCATCCTCTTGCAAGTGTATTAGCAAGGAAACCATCCCCGCTTGGTATGAATATCTTCCCTCGCATTCCTCAGGCTCTGTCCATTCGGGGATGTTTTTCCGCTCGGTCTGAAGTCGAATCGAGCGATCGTTCCCTTTCGTAGGGTCCCATCGATTCTCCCCCGAGAAAGTACCCTAAGCACGGGAGAAAGTATTCCGCAGCTGGTAGTCTCCGGAGCTCACCTCGGGGATGTTCGAGAGAATCTTTCGCCGGAAAGGCGAGAGCTGGTTCGAGTTTAACGCGGTTCCGCCAGGTGTGTTTCCACCGAAACCGAATCGAACCGGAGTTCAACGGAGTTCAGAGCGAACCGAGAGTCCCAAGGCAAACCCACTTCCCTTGTGCAGGGTTTAACTTAATCTACCGAGTTCGCCGTGTGTTCCCAGGGTCTACCGAGATAAGAAAATTTCTATTGGATCTGTGCAGCGGGCCGAGGCGGCTAACTTTATCAGCTTAACCCTTTCGCTGTCAAAGGTGCGGTCAGTGGACGGTGGAGACTGTGTGCCGAGACTTTGTTCCCCCGAAACAGAAATCTTTCGACGTTCGTTAAAGATTGGATCGAACGGTGCGACGCTAAACTTGCTCAAAGTTTTGCACGCAAGAGTGTCAGCTTCACCGATAGGCTACACTATTTTATAAAAGGTCGATAATATTTTTAAACAATATCTTACACCTGTATTAACTAGGATATTTCAATGGAAGTCGGCATTGAAGGGTAGCGATCGTCGATCACGTTCCTGGAGCAACCCTCGCGAAGCTGACGGTCCTCTTTGAGGCTATACTGCGAATAAAGATCCAGAAATAAATTTATACTAATGCTCCATCGTTTCGTTCCTCCAATTTTTGATATCTATGAAGAGTCTCGCCGGTACGAAGACCACGATCAACCTGCAATTTCTTGCAGGCGAATTCGATGCTCTAAGACAATTGCGAGGGGAAGCATCATTGAAAATCAACGCGTGATCTGATTGTGAAAATTCTCATCGTTTCGAACATCCATGGTCAATCTTAAACTTCTTGCAACGAATTTCAATGTTCTGAGATAGTCTTGAGGAGAAGCATCATCGAGAAGCAACGCATGATCTGATCGTGATAATTCTTATCGTTTCGAACATCCA
>CM052087.1:9254678-9270545 GCA_028453745.1 Agapostemon virescens
AATTGAGGGAGAGAGATAGTGAAACAGAGAGAAATTGAAGGAGAGGGAGAGAAAGTGAAAAAAAAGAGGAATTAAGGGAGAGGGAGAGAGAGAGTGAAAAAGAGACGCATTGAGAAAGAGGGAGGAAGTGTGAGAGCAAGAAAGGGAGAGAAAAAGAGAGAAAGTGAAACAGTGAAAGAGAGAAACAGAGCAAGAAAGGGAGGTTTTGTAACACAGAGAGAGAAAGAGAGACAGAGAGCGGTTTTACGCGGTGGAAGACCGTGGGGATCCGATGAAAAGGCAATTAGCCGAATGAAAATGTAACACGAGACCGCACGTGACTACGGAACACGCGGGGGGGTTGTTTCGGTTCCTGTTCATACGGCCACCATCCCCTAAACCACCCCCTGCCACCCGCTCGGCACGAGTGCTCGCGTGCGTGCGTGCGTGCCGCGTAATTGTCACTTTGTCAACGCGCTCTTAGCCCGAGGGGCTTTCGGCGGAGTGCGAGAGAGTCACTTCTTCTAATTGACGCGAGGAATCGCTGCGGAAGACTTAGGAGGTGGCATCACAGGGTGGGAATGGGGTGGATTAGCGGAAGAACACTTCGCGTTTCTTTTCGAGACCGGATTTTTTGATGTTTCGGTAACAAGGTTAGAAAAGAGGACACGTTCCTCGTGTTCAGATCCTCTTAGACTTGGACAGTTTTTATTTTCTATAAACATTCTGTATATTGGCAATTTACATGAAATAATGCCATGTAGAAGAAGAAGAATCAATTACTGTTGGAATGCAAAACGAAACCGTGGCGTCCTCGGCTTAAGCGCTTAAGCCGAAGGGCCGGTTTTTCCCGGCACAGAAGGGCCCAGGAGGGAGCGTAAAGTCGAGACCGTTATCACCGTCGTCGGTTCGCAAAAATTAACTCGTCAGAGCGTATCGTACCGTAATGGAACCTCACGTAAAGTTATAATTATAGTTTTACCTCTCACAGTAAGTGTACACGCGTTATTTATTTAGAAGCTAGAGTATATGTTAAAATTAAATTCTAACAATTTTTCTAACAAGATTTTCATTAAAAATTTTTAATATGTGCAAGCGGTTCTAACAATTCCTTCGGCCATTGTACTTTTGATGGGACTGTTCTATCGACATTGTAAGCGTTACATATTGTACGGTTGTACAATATTTCGTCTCTGTAAATCAGTTCGACAACAACAGCGAAATACATTGCAGAAACAAACGTGCTCGGCGATCGCATCAAAGAGAAACCGTTGCCCTCGCGGAAAAGCAGAATTCTATTTTTCACGACGTCGAAACGGAACGTGTATCCACGATCTCAATAAAGAACGAATCGATTCCTCGAATCGTTTACGCCTCCATAAGTCAAAACGCTGCATGTATGCGTCCGCAGAGAAGGAAGAAGAATCGGGGAAAGTTTGTCGCATGCGTCCGCGAACAAAGGGTGCAGAAGCACGGGTGTATAGGTAAGACGCTCGCGGGTCGATGCATCATCGCGAGCGCGTTAAAGCGTTCGATTTTTCTCGGATCCCGTGTATCGAAGCTGTCCGATGGCAACATTATTCTGGCGGAGTCGGATCCCGGCAAACCGAGTTGCGTTTCGCGAAGCTTTTTATCGGACCGGCGGAATTGATCGCCGTCGATTTTTCTCCGTGATTCCCTGCGGCCTGCGGAGAGAACAGAGAAAAGAATGAGCAAGGGAGAGCGCTGAGTGGAGAGAGAGAGAGAGAGAGAAGGCAGGGAAAAAGAAGAATGCGAGAGAGACAGAGCAGAGAAGAGGAATAAAGGAGGCGGAGAAGAATTAGAGAATGAGAGGGGTAGAACAGAGAGCTATGAAAGAGAGAGAGAGAGAGAGAGAGAGAGAGAGAGAGAGAGAGAGAGAGAGAGCAGACAAGAGAGAGCAGAGAAGATTAATAAAGAAGGCGGAGAAGAATGAGTGAATGAGAGAGATAGAACAGAGAGCTGTGAAAGAGAGAGAGCAGGGAAAGAACAGGGAAAGAGCAGAGAAGAGAGAGAGAGAAAAACAGCAGAGAAAGAGCAGAGAGGAGAGATGAGAAACAGAAAAGAAAGTGAGAGAGAAAACAGAAGGGAGAACAGAGAAGAGAGAGAAACAGAGAACAGAAAAGAGAGCAGAGAAGTGAGAGAGAGAGAGAAAGAGTAGAGAAGGGAGAGAGAAAGCAGAGGAAGAGCAGAGAAGAGAGATAGAAAGCAGAGAAGGAACAGAGAAGGGAGAGAGAAAGCAGAAGATAGAGCAGAAAATGAGCAGAAAAAGCAGAAAATAGAGCAGAGGAAGAACAGAGAAGAGAGATAGAAAGCAGAGAAAGAGCAAAAAAGAGAAAGAGAAAGCAGAGAAAGAACAGTGAAGAGAGGGAGAGAAAGCAGAAGATAGAGCAGAGAAGAGAGAAAGAAAGTAGAGAAAGAGCAGAGAGGAGAAAGAGAAAGCAGAGAAAGAACAGTGAAGAGAGAGAGAGAGAAAGCAGAGAATGAGCAGAGAAAGCAGAAGATAGAGCAGAGGAACAGCAGAGAAGAGAGAAAGAAAGTAGAGAAAGAGCAGAGAAGAGAAAGAGAAAGCAGAGAAATAGCAGAGAAAAGAAAGAAAGAAAACAGAATAGAGAAAGAGAAAGCAGAGAAGAGAAAAGGGGAGGGAGCGTAGAAGAGAGATAAAGATTAAGTAGAAAAGGGACAGAGGGAGAAAACGAAAACGCTGCTGGGAACCGCAGCTCCGGAAAGACGAGGGTGTGTGTACCCGCGGAGGATTGTGGGAGGGACGAAGGGCAGAGAAAGGGAGACAGAGTGGACGACGGTCGAACGAGTATCGACGAGAGAGCGGTCGCGTGGGCGACCCTGCACCTCTTTCCGTTCCGTATATCGCATCGCATTGTTTCTGACAGCGGAGATTTATATTTGCCGCCACGGCCGACCACTTTTTCTCCCGATTGGGCTCATTGTCCGCGACGACGATCGTGATTAAGAGCCGCGTTAACGAGCCGCATTGAATCGGAACCGGCGCGCGGCCGGCGTTTGTTTCACCGGACCGTACCGCGCTGCACCGCACTGCACCGCGCGCTGCACCGCACCACGTTCGAGGATTCATTGCACTTACGCGTTACGCGCGCCGTCGACCGGAAGGAACCGATCCGCCTGCACCAGATACGTTGCAGCGCTTTGCACCGCGTTGCACCGCCTCCTACCGTCCGCGTCGCTTTATTGCGAATAGCTCGCCCGCACACATGCAATACTGATTTCTGCCTCCTTTTAGAAATACGGCTTGCGTCTCTCGACGTGTCCGTGAACGCGTGCGAAAGAACAACAGATCCTTCGGCTTCGCTTTTTATCAGCGGATTTATTTATCATTCGAAATTACGTCTTCAGCGTCAGCAATCGCGTCTCTACTGTCCAAGCAACGTGCGATTACATTTCGATAATTATGACTAACCGAATTATTAGGAACCTTTGCAACTGCATAATTTATAACCGTTGAGCCCACATCAATCATCCCGTATCGAATCGATCGTAAAAGACGAGGAGAACGAGTCGTCGGCACGGTGACATCTTGTTAAATGCTTCCATCTCGGATTTAAAGCACTTGTCGTATTCGTCGCAAATCGAAAAAGCTTTAGAATGACAGATTTTAGAAATTGATACAATCAACATCGGCGTTATTCGCTACTATTATAATCCTACGGACCACGCGAGTCCTCGAAAGTAGTTGTCCGACGAATCCGTTATTGAAATCCCAATCGGAACCCATCCATTTTCATTTCCGTGCTTCGCCTGCAATCCCACGGTTTGTAGAAACACATCAAATTACAGCAGAACAATATAGATAGAACAAATCCACCGAAATACATCTTTCGCAGAATCACTGGGAAATTCTTCGCAATCCATCAAACAGTCGAAAAACGCGTTTCGGTACGAAGTAATCTGCGAGCGCGCTAATTCAGCATCGTGCGAATCAAGGAAAGGTTACTCTCGCGTTTCCGGGCGTTCTCCGTGTTAATCGTTCCTTATCCGTCGTGCAGCCAAGGAAGAGCATGGCTACGGCGATGTTACTTGATTCGAGCCAATCAGAGCCGGGTAAAATACAATTTCGAATAGCCTAATTCACTTACGATTGCGGCGTACGCTTTTAAATGTTAGAAGATGTTTTCAAAATTGTAATCTATCCGAAGGATTCTCCGAACAGTGAGAATTACATTTGAAACGCTTAAACTATTCACACTTGAAATAATTTTATGAATTTTTCCTCATTCGACGTTCTCCAGAAAATTAAGTATTCAAATTAAATATTTTCCACGCCATTCACCGCAAAATTCACAAATTTTATTTCACAATTCAGCTTAGCAAAATCACAATATTCTTCTGTACGTTTCAGATTATCGAAATGAAAATATTCTATTCGCGGAAAATTGACTGCTTCTTTAACCCTTTTAGTGAAGAGCGAAAGTATTGTACCTATGCGAAGAATGCCGGGATAATTTGACGATTTTTCTAAGATTTTATCTAAGAATGATATTTACAAAATTCAAAAAGCAGTATATTATGAAATAAAGAAAGAGTAGAGTAATGCGAATTGTATTTCGATATCTGTTGAAAATCATTCGAATAACATCAATATAAATCATTATGGAAAACACAGAAATGAGTTCCTCTTCTACAAACGATATTTGCACATAAAAATAATCATCGTTTGATTACAGCTTTATGTAGATCACGTAGTATGAAGTATAAATATTACATTTTCATAATTCGCATTGCCAAAATTTAGGGATTCGGTTCCTTGAGGATCTGGCCACAGAATGGGGCAGCCAGAATGACTTCCATAGAGCGTAATTTACTTCCTAACGAGTTAAATCCCAAAAACAATTGTTTTAATTCTTCTGCAATGAAACTAGACCATTTACAACGTTTTATAAATTTATTTTGAAATATGAGCAATTTTCATCCATGTCAATGCTACTTTAATGTTACGATTTTGGCCTGAACAAGCATCACTGTAAGCTATTACGTGTTTTTGAGTAGTTATATCCTCCATATACAGACGGCCACGCGCCATTTTCAAGTTACGTTTATATAATTTCTTTAAATTTTTCACTTAGACCACTTTCATAATTAACACTAAATGAATTCCATATAATGTTGAAATTAAAACCACTATCTAATGGTTCATTTTCGACGATATCGTAAAAATTACATTGAATAAATTTAGTTTAAAATAATGTGCTGTGAAATAACTGATAAACTCATTATTTTTGAATTTTGACTTAGACCACTTTCATAATTATGGGCACATATATCGTCTTTTAGTCGAACCGTAGAACAACGACTAATCGATACAATATTTGAAATACTACTTCTCCAAAATTTGATTCGGTTCTGGAGCCAATTACATCGGCGGTTGGCAATTCAATTTCGAGGCGTAGCAGATAGAGAGAAACAGAGAGAGAGAGAGGGGGGGAGAGGGGAAGGGTAAAAGAGAGAAGGAAAGAGAGGATGAGAGAATCTTGGCTTGTGCCGTGATTCGCAGTATCGATTATCGATCGCAGGGTGACAGGCGAGTTCCTCCGCGAGGTTGGTCATCCTCGAGACAATTTCCTGGCGCGGAGGATGCGCCGATCGCTAATCCGACGGATTTTGCGAGCCGAGGCCCACAGAGAGAGGGAATTGCAACGGCACGATTACGAGCCCGTGTGTGCCGTATAGCTGGTGGTCCCTGCGTGTTCCAGTTTACCGGCGAGGCCTGTTCAGCCTCTAATTGAACGATACCGGCGCGTACACGCGCGCGGGCGTATCGTACTTCACCGGGCTGTTTGAGGTCGTAATTGAGCGGCGCGGGACCCGCGTCGTTGCAGCTAATTGTAAGTAATACCGTCGAGCGGTTAACCAACCGCTGCCAATTTATTAGAAGTTCGTGGATCTGTAACGGCTTAATGCTACCGCTCCTGCCTGCCCGAGTCTGCCGTTGCTGCGCGGTCTTTAAACGACTTTGGCCCGTATTCAGAACCCTGTTTACTCCGAACGCGTTCCCTGCAAACACGCAATTTGTTCACTTTTCGTACTCCGTTATGACTGCCCGAGGACTCGGCACATTATTTGCTAATAGAAGATATTATACAGAGATAACATCAGCAGCACCCGTAAGCGATAAATTACTTTTTAAAGCTGAAACAGACTTCGTAATAGAATCAAGCTTTTATTTGTAATCTATATTGTCCATCGCTGTCGAGGACTGTTTGCCATCTTTCCTGTAAACTTTCAACCCCCTTCTTCTAGAACTTTCAACCCCATTCTTATGTCCGTGATGCAAAATGCCAGTGGAGGTGCCTCCGCTTCGAGGCCGTTGAAATTTATTGCTCTTTGATGGATCTTCATAAATATTGCTAATTTTCTTTGTTGTTGAAAAGTATGCCATTACGAATATGATACTTGGATAGTACGAACGCCGCCATTTTAATACAGGGCAGTAAAAATATGTATACTTCTGAGAATATTCGGAACGCAGGCTGCTTTACCGAAAATTGTAAAAGGAGAATTAAACTGTAAAAAAAGAACTAAAGGCAAAAATCTTCTTTCAAAATAATTTATTGCTTGTAGGTACCCCTAATATTTGGTAACGCAAGGTTTTTCATTAGAATTGCGTTAGAATTTACAAGAATTTATTATTCTTTAAGATTCTCGTACGATTGCCGTCGATCCATTCCCGAAATGGCTGTGGACTCGTTTCATCGTCGGTTGGTTTCGTATGATCCGTCGAGCTCTCGTCACCGATGTGGTGCGTCGAAGCGATCGCTCGTCAACATTATCACCCGTTACATTGATCGCTCATCGCTAATTACAAACATTGCAGTAATCGCTCACCACCAATTTCACGCATTACACCGATTACTTGTTACGCCAACACTATCGGCAATACCACGCGTTACATTAATCGCTCGTCAGCAACATCACAAGTTAAACTAATCGCTCGTCACACTTACCGTTCGTCACACCCACATTGTGCATTAAACTTATCACTCGTTACACTTACCATTCATCATCAATGTCACATGTTACACGATATTCATCATTAATACCACGCATTACTCTAACCACTCCTTTGCTAATATCATACCGATCGTTCATCATCAATCACCGTTCATTCGGTACCACTGAAAGTATGTTGAAAAACTTTGACGAACGATTCTTTAACCTCTTAGGCACTATGCGCCACTATAGTGACTTTCACGGATGTCATCTCTCTGAACGACGCGCCACTAAATTTTATTATTAATTATTAACCCTTTGCACTCCGGGCCTTTTTCGCGCGGCGCACCAGCAACTCCAGACGTTTCGCACCCCTTTTAACGCATTTCTTAGCAGTGACTTAAAATCCTTACATGCACAAATTAATGTATAAAATTTGTATATTTTAACATTTTATATATCTCTACGCTTTTGCAAACATAATTTCTAATTAATTTAATTAATTTAATTATTTTAATCAGTTTTAATTAATTACAATAGAAAACGTGAGTTCTTTCAGTCGTTTCAATCCGAACGCCGCTCGCTTATCCTCCGTCGCCATATGCAATTTTCATAGCCGCCTCTGCTCCATCTATACTCGCACTTACACATTCGTGTTAATATCTAGACGCTTCACAAACGTACATAAATGTTCATCCACAGAACACACATTCCTACATTAACGTACACGAACACTTATCCACGCAGCACACATTCCTACAGATTTATAACAAACTTGTGTGGCAGCTTCTACATTCGCCGCCAGATGGACGACTTTCTCGCTAGTACCTTATCCGCCTCCGATTCATATACAGGGTGTCCCAGGATTTAAGGATCAAACTTTCTCAGTACATTCTATGACACTAAATAAGAAACAAATTGAAAAGTTATAACAAAATTACTCTAGCAGGCTCAGAACGAAACTCTCCCTTCCTTTTCTTCCTCCATCGGCACCATTGCGTCGTTTAAGAACGATTCTCATTAAATGAATGTCATCGAACATCAATTTATTATTGCGGAAGTCAACCAAATTGTAGTACGAGGTTGAGAGCTTTGTTCTACAGTCATTAAAAATTCTCTTTAATAATATCGATCACTTCTACTTATGAAACAAATGAAACTTGCCTGAAATACACAAAATTTGCTCGGCATTCAACGTGTTAAGACCAACTAACTTCGCAAACATTGAAAGAATACTCGTCAACGTAAATCTTAACATTTTTCTTCCATCCGGAAACGTCGCATCGGTTTCGCATCACTTTTACGCAGCTAGATTGCCGCTGGAAGCGTTTGGAAGCCCGGAATGGAGCCAAAGTTCAGCTGGCTCTAACAAAGTCAATCATAGAGAACTCTGAAAGACTTATGAACTCGATGGCAAAGCAGATTCCAGCAGAGGTGTCTAGAACCACGATTGCCAGCGTTCGTGGCGGGGCAACATTTCGCAAAATCGTCGAGGACACTATCAGCGATCCGGAGGACACAAGGAGGGATCGACGCAAGGAAGAAAGAGGACCGCTGCTGCATCAGGCCCGTGCACCGACGAGACAGGAAGAATTTCATGCTCTGCCAAGCGGCAGACTTTACCCGAGGGATTACCTTCAATTGATCCGACCCTGTTGCCTCCTTTCCCTCCCGCTACTTTGCTCTCTCGCGGATCTCCGGCAGCCGTGGAGGAAACGCTGGGCTCCTAGGGGTGGTTACTTACCCTCTCTCTCTCCTAAGGGTAAAACTACCTTCCGAGTCTCTCTCTCTCCCTTTCCCCTACGTTCGCGATCCAGGCATTGTTCGCGCGAGAAACCAATAGCAGGAAATACATCGTTACGAAGCGACAGGAAGGAAGAACGAAGGACTATGGTAACGACTTCGCTCTGGCTCTTTGTGCTTCGCTCTACCTTTCCCTTAGCCCTCGTGGAACACAGAGGACCTTCGCAGGGCCGAGCGAAGCGTGCTCGATCACGGTTGATTTCGTTCTTTACACCGGCTTCGCGACGTCTCGGGCTTCTTGCTCGCGGTCTATTCGAGCGACTCTTCGACGGAGTTCCTGTCGGCAAGTCGCCAACGGGAGTTCCATGGAGTTGCGAATTGTTCTCGGAGGGTGGACCGTCCACTGGGACGCTCGACGAGGTACGTTTGAGGCTTCTTTCGGTGCCATGACGTTCGCCGTTCCGACTGCTTTCCGTCCGAACGCTGCTTTACGATCTGGGCTCTTTGGTTAGCCTAAACGGAGTCTCTGTTCGTTCGTATCGCGTTGCGACGCGGATAATAATACAGCCACAAAATACAGCCGATTCTCTATGACGAGTATACTCGTCAAACACAGCTAACTGGTTAATTCGTGCACGATAATGCTATGTAACTTCCGTAGTAACTTGTTTCTAGTGTCACGCGATGTGCATGAGATATTGCGCGAAAGAGAAAGAAAGAATTCTTTGGCGGCGGTTGAAAAGTGAAATAGTGAACGAAGAGAAGAGGAAAGGAAACGTACGGTTCTGGGTTTACGTGTTAGGATATCGGTAGGTAGTTAAGGAAACTGTGTCTCTGGCAATTGATGAATCAGGTGACAGCGGGAAAAGGTTGTCCAACTGTCCATCTGTCGGCGAGCGTAGGAGTTAGAGCTGTCACGATTCGGTACACGTTCGATTTGAGAAGTTGACAGAGCCATTTCGCAGGTAGGAGTCTTTCCGACTGAAAAAATTCAGAAATACAGAATCTGGGAGCGGTCGATTGGGGCGCCGCTGATAAGTACAGTGTTAAATCATGCCAGGCCGGCGTCACCCGATGGCAAACAAAGATTGCCCGCGTCTACGCAACCGTTTACGCCGGCGTGAATCCCGGAAACGGGATAAGCCGGATGCCGGGCCAGAAAATTTCCCTCATAATTCAGCGTGAATGGCGTTAATTAAAACACGCGGCGCTGGTTAACGAGATAACCAAGAAAGGAAACCGAGGAAAAGTGAGAGATAGAGAGATTGAGAGAGAGAGAGTGAGGCACAGAAGAGTCTGTTGGGCCAGGTTTGTCGAAACGCGACCGAGTGTCAATGAACAGAGCCATAAGTGAGCTGGTTCGAATTACACCGCCCCTGGAGCGGACTTCCGCTAAGAACAAGCTCGCAGAGTGTCGAGAACGGCGCCAGGAGACGATAACATCGAGCATCGCACGTGTTTTCGTTTTATCGGTTGACGAAACGCGGTCAGAACCGGCTCAAGTATATTTAGTTCTTCATCGAATACGTATTCGGCTGCTGCGAGTCTGAAAAATCAATTTTCCAAAGCTGTTTTAGCATCGCTAATTTTTCAGAAAGTCACAAAATGGTAAAAAATAATTTATTTCTACGATTCCTTTCTAACTCCGCGTATACCTTCCCGGGCGGGTAGTCAGTGTGCCTGTCAAGTTTCAGGTCGATAGCGATCGAATTCCGGTCGTGGCGCGACATTGAAATTTCGCGGAGTCCAAATTTGAAGAAATGGGCAAAATGAGCTTGACCTAATAATTTATTTCTGTGGGTCCCTGAAATGCTGGGCTTTTGAGATTGCGTAGGTATCTTTAGGGATGTTTGGAGAAGGTTCAGGAATTTTTTCAAGTCGGTAGCATTGGTAGCTTGCCCACGGCAGAGAGATATAGCATCGCTAATTTTTGAGGGAGTCCGTCAAAGAAGGAAAAATGACAAAAAAATTTTAGGTTACCGATTTTTTTTGTAGCTCCGCATATATGTTACTGGACGCGTAGCCAGTGTACCTGCCAAGTTTCAGGTCGATAGCGATCGAATTCCGGTCGTGGCGCGACATTGAAATTTCGCGGAGGCCAAAATCGAAGAAATGGGCAAAATGAGCTTGACATAATAATTTATTTCTGCGGGTCCCTGAAATGCTGGCCTCTTGGGATTATACAGGTGTCTTTAGGGATGTCTGAAATAGGTTCAGAATTTTTTTCAAGTCGGTTGCTTTATTAGTTTGGCTGCGGCAGATAGATTGGTATCAATTACTATTGGTGTATTCGCTCCTTAGCGCGCTCAATTAAAGTCCTCGCATCATTGAAACAATAGTGAGCACATGAGCAAAGAATCATTTATAAAAGTTAGCAGACTTTATTAAAAGAAAATTTCTAAAGTGGTCGACATAGTAAGTCTCTATAATTTCTTCTTAAATTCGTCCAACATTTTCTGGCGCGACTCGATATTTTTTTGCGCCGGTAGGCGAAGAAAAATAAAAAGTCGTGACCCGTATCGGAAGGAGCGAATTTCGTATGGCGCCAATGCGAGCGAGCGACTTATCGAGTATTCATAAAGAACACGCGTTCGAGAAACCCAGGTTTTCCGCATCGAATTTCCGGCCGACGCGAAAGTTTGATTATTACCTTAGGCATTAAACTCGCTTGGATATTCAAAGTCCGATAATTACTCGGGGGAGCCGTTTCAACCCCTCGTAAGCGTAATCACGGTCCCCCGGTTAACGTTTTCCCCGATCGAAAAAAGTAGTTTCTTCGAGGCCTTGTTCCGGAAGTCCTAACAGTTCCAGAATAGTTAAGGGTTGCGGCGAATCCAACAGAAACGAACAAATTTTTAAATCAACAATATTTTTATTACACAAATCCACACGATCGCCAAAAGAACGAATAAAATAGAAAATTTATACAAAAAAAAAAGGTGAAAGTATAATGTTCGTAAAACGGAAGAATGTTTGTTTATTGAAACCTTGTCCAATTACCGGGAAAATTTATTAAACCCACATTCCCGCACCGAATCCGAACAAAATCCAGAATATATATCGTTCGAGCAATTCCGAACAGAATCGCATACCCAGCATTCCGTGCATTGAAGGCTATAAATGTAGATAGATAATAAAAATAAAAAAAGCAACAACAGAGAAGCGTGGAATAAATTGAATCTAAAACAACTCGCAACGCTAAACTTCCACTGTTTTCTCCGATTAAAAACTCCGATACTTTTTCCATTAAAAAAAGCTGCTCATTTTTTTATTTTTTCGCTGGGTCGCTGGCAGGAGAGAAAACCTATCGGGCGGCCGCAGCGAGTTCTAATACAATAAATATAAACAATGCCAAAATAACTTCCGGCGGCGGGCCATTTGTCATGATCGCGGGCACAGCTCCGCGAGCCCCGAAACACGCGTTTTATCACCGGGTCCGCGTTTCTATTCCTCCGGATGGCAGGGATTTTCGCTGTTCGACGCGGCGTGGCGGACCTGGCGGGCGTAAAAACATTTTTAAACGACCGGTAGGATGGCGAAGAGGGGGTAGGAGGAGGGTAAAAACATTAAACAGCGCATTGTTTTACTGAACGTTTACACGTCGAGCTGACAAACACCTCGCGTTGCAGCCGCTCCGACGCGACGCCTCGACGGAACGCGCGGTTCGCTCGAGGCTGAAAGGAACATGATTTTCAGGAATTTTTTACAAACGAATTACCGGCACGAGAATTTTAACGAGCACGCGATTCGAAAGTACGCATCTTTTAGAACTCGCAGTAATTTTTTTCGCTGCGGAATCGCGGAAAATGACGGAGACACGCGCGAGTACAATATCGAGGACTCGAACCGTGGAAATAGAAAAATTATAAGAAGGACGCGACTTTAAAAAATTTCTTCCAAAAGGATTTTTTCGAATGTACGTATCTGAAAGAACTTTTAGTAATTTTGTCGGTGCGGAATCGCAAAAAGTCCCGAACACAACGCGCGACGATGATTTTTCAAAGGTGAACGGATAAAATGAAGAATTCCAAAATGGCGGCGACGTTTAAGAATTTCCTTCCGGAAGGATCGACGGACTTCGAACGGTTGGCTCGAAAGCACACAGGTTGGAGAACCTGTAGCAATTTTTCGTAGTAGATTGGTATTTGTGTTTCATTAAAGCCGACATCCACGAACCAATCAAGTCCGGCCGAGGCCAATAAATGACGGCGCAGAAATTCCGCGACTCTCGCGACTTCGACATCCTCTTCTCGTTCGATAATCCGGAGCTGCAGCTCTGTTCTTCGATCTACGCCTTCGTCGAGCTTCGGCTACGTCGTTATTTGTATTTCATTACAGTCTACAAAGCGGCAAATGGACTTTATCGAAGGCCAATAAGATGACGAAGCATAAATTGCTCGACAGACTGCGATTCCCCGACTGCGATTCCCCGACTGCGATTCCTCGACTGCGACTCGTCGACTGCGATTCCTTCTTCTCCGTCAACAATCTTTCTGTACCGCGATCCTCTTAATTCCAACACCGGAAGAGCATTAAATGCTTCGCGTCCGTTTACTCGGCCGAGCCGATAACGGGTAAGATCTTCGATCGGCCAGCCGGCTCAGACGGCGTAACGTTTCCGCCGTGAAAAGAAGTTTCGCGGTTCATTATTGAATTCCGGGATCGATGGTCCGATCGTTCCGGAAAGCAAATATCTGTTGGGGACGGCACGGGACGGTATAACTCGCGGAACAGGAACGAACTTGGAAATCCTGGGAGGCCATTGTCGCCGGCGACAAAGCCCGGCAGCCCCGGGTTCCATCGGATCGACGTTAAGGAGTCGGCGATAGATCGGCGCGGTGACGAAGAGGCCGGGAATTTCGCTCGTTGAATATGGAGAGGCCAGAGGCCTGTCGATCGCCCCTAAACGACGTGCATTCAAGCCCGCGTCCCGTTGTCATGGAAATCGAAGGACGACTTCCTCGTTCGAGACGAAAGGGACGGTGACAAGCCCGTTCCCACTTCGCAGGAACAGAGAAACGCCGCTGGAAAAAATAGTTGGCGTCGTTAAGGCTCGGTTGTCCGACCGCGAAAGACGCCGTATTCGCGAATCTCTTCCGGAAGTAACACCAGACCTGCCCTTCCAACGAGTTCTTTATTTTGAAACGATTGCTGAATGTGTGGTGGAGAGAGAAAGAAACGGAAAGAAGAAGTGGGAGCGTTTCGTCTTGGGTTCGCTAGAGGACTCGACGGTAAGGCTGGCTAGCGGATCAGGCACTAGCGAGAAAGTCTTGTCCTACTGTCCATCTGTCAGTGAGCGCAGGAGGTACCCCTTTACACTGTAACATTTTCAAAAGAATCGAGGAACTTATGCACCAACCTCTTATCATTTTCTTTGTAACAAAAGTTATTGCATCTTCGTCACTAAAAATGTTACAGAAATGACAGTTATTGGATACTTTGTATATATCCTCCGTGCAAACTTGAACGGACACGGTATGGAGCTGCGGAGATGTAATGAAACGTTCTTAGAGGTTTAGACCCGATTATTCAGCCAACAACTTTTAAGCTATTAGAGCTATCGACATGGGCCCAACGGCAAAATCTTCGCCAAACCATCCTCTTTAAGCAGAGCATCAAAAATCTAGGCTAGCATTTCAGGGAATTGCAGGAAGGTTCCTTTTATCAACCCCGTTTTCCCATTTTCGCGATTTTCACCAGCCCCAAAATTTCAAAGTCGCGCCACTGCCGCAATTCGCTTCCAATGGACCCGGGAATTGAAATACACCCTTACTATAAGCATTACAACAATTTATATCATTCATACTGCTACTTCTATATTAACATTTGATTTCGACTAAAAAGGAAGGCATAGACTTTACATAAAATCTTCAACGCTAGCCTGACTCGGTATAACATGCCAATTAAAACTATATATTCCGAACAATCTGTAGTAATTTTTTCCGTTGCAAAATTGCAGAAAATGTCCGAGTAACGGTTCGAGGACGATCTCTCGGAGCTGGATCATCGCAAACAAGAAGCACAGAGAATGAGAGGGTGGGGGTGTTATAATTAAGGGTGCGAGTGGATATCTTGAATGGGCATTGCTGGAACAGCGTGCCTAATGAGTCCATTGTCCACCTAAAACAGTATCTTCTCCCTAACTCGACTGGTTTTTGCACGCACGTTTTGACCAGCATAGTGGGACAGGGTTGGCTAGATGACGCGTATCCGAGCGCAAGCCAAGCTTGGTAGAACGGGGTGTTTTTCCGGCGAGTTCGCGTTACATTTCGGCTGACTCGCGGTAATGCTTGATGGTAGTCGGTCGGGAAAACCGGGAAAAACTGTGGAAATTGCGGGGATAAGAGCGGAGAGAGCCGGTCGGCCGTGTCGGCGGAAAAACGAGGGCGGACGGGAAATATAATTGCTCGGCGAGTCGTTCACGCGCGAACCTTTTTGATATGCTCGCCGGCCCTGATTGCGAATGTGATTTTCCAGGAAAGTAGATTACTGGATTAAGTTCGTTCCCGGGAGGCCGCCGGCGGAGGACAGCGCCGCGTGCGCGACAGTCGGCACTTCTCTTAATCGGGCCGGCGACCCCTCCTCTGCTGCTTCTTCTTCTTCTTGTTCTGCTTTTTGTCACACGTAGCAGATAACGTTCCGCGCGAGACGCGCCTCCGTTCGCCGGGATCCAGCTGAATTGGAGTTAATTGCCGCCTACGATCTCCTTTGAGCACAGCCGGTAATCGTCCGTGGGAGAATCGGCCCCGCGAATCTGCCCGCCGAATATTTTTCGTAGTGCCGATGCTACGCTCGAGACGTTCTCGCATCCCTTTCATTCGCGACCATTCAGATTTTTACTTAACCCTCTATGGGACGAATTTTTGTTTTTAATCCAAAAAACATTGGGGGAACGAAAAATCAGAAATTATACACCTATATATGAAAATGAAAAACAATTTTTTCGTTTAAACAGTTTTATTGCAATATATTGACTTTGTGACTTTCAGGTAACAACGGCCTACGTCACGTTGTCGACGACACTTCCAATTTAACAATTTAATTGCCCAACTAACAACTTCAAAAATTAATATATAATATCAAAGTAATTTACTTGACGAAGCAACAATTGAAAACTTAAAACGTATAACACATAGTTATCCTTCGTCCTTTTCATATTCTTCG
>CM052087.1:9272346-9284111 GCA_028453745.1 Agapostemon virescens
TTCTCTGATCTCTATTTTTATTCTGCCTTCTCTCTGATTTTCTCTTGGCACGCTTCCTCGTCGAACCGTATCATTGCCGACGGCTTTGTGCGTCGCCGGTACACAAGGTTCTGTCGCGTGTGTCGACCGTTTGTTGCTTCCGTTCTTGCGCGCTTCCCCGAGCTTTTTTGAAGCTCGTTTAATTCGAGGGCTTGCTCGGACGATAAATTAGAGGTCTCGTTCATTAAAACCGGGGGCTGCTATGGGTCCCGCGAGCTTTATCGTCCGCAAAGCAAGAGGAAAAGAGACCGAGATAGAGAGGCGGAGGAGGATGAGCGTTCCATTGTCGCCGCGGTGACTTTCGCGAAATTTCGTAAATCGCAACCCTCGTGATCGTTAGCGCGCCGCGAACGAGGGGAGCCTGGGCGTACAGCAACTTGTTAATTGCCGATATAAACAGCGACGTATCCGGCCGGGCGCCAGGAACGCGACGAAAATCGGGCAGCACCCTTCGTTCGCAATTTTATTGCGGCAATCGCGACGCCTTTTACATTCGCCATACCGTATTACGTTCACCAGACTTCACAACCACCGATGGAATCGATTGCATCCCGAGATTGACTCAAAACTAACTGGACAAAGTTCGGTTCGAACGCTGCGAAAAACTTCTCGTACCGATACACAGGGTGTCTTTTATCCTGTATTTTTTTGCATCCTTTTCATTAACCCTTAGCACTGGAATAGCAACTCTGTGGCGGCAGTAAAAATTGCCACACCACCTTTTAAAAGTTTTATTAAATCCGTTCGCAATCTATAAATTTCTAAACACGTACAATATAAAATGTACATACGTACAAATTTTTAAACGCGTACAATATAAAATCTACGTACATACAAATTTCTAAACGCGTGCAATATAAAATGTACGTACGTACAAATTTCTAAAGGCGTACAATATAAAATGTAAAAATGTAATTTTTATAAACGCGAACAATGTAAAAACGATTGTAGAGAATAAATATGCTCTAGGTTAAAAGAAGCGTCTTCATTTTGCAATTAAGACTGCTTCGCATGTAAAGAGTTAATATATAGAGATTGTTCCACAAGTGAAATAAATATCGCGATTCGTGACGGTTCTCGACATCAACGTTTTCACATCAAATCGTTCTAGTTTAGATGTAGAAAAATTTTGGTGTATCTTCGTGTTATTCTCTGCCCAATCTGCTTTGTAACAGTGCTTTATCTATATATAATTATTTCGCAAAATGTGACTTCGCATAAAAATATAGAACCGTTTACGAGACCCCTACCGTATCAGAAAACACGCAACAACAAATATTTCGCCTTTACGCGAAAACCAATAATCATTTTGTTCGAATGCGGATAAAACCAAAAATGCAATTAGAATCAACAAAATGAGTAACAACAACGTACACCAGAAAATACGCGAGAATATTCCATTTCTACGGATACATTGCGAAAGTTCTTTGCGAGAAAGCCAATATTCGGTTTGCTCGAGCAAACGCGGAATCGGGACGAGGCAGCGTTAATAAAGGACGGACGAACATTTAAATATGGTTTCTCTGTCTCGCTGCGAACGCAGACGGTTTTGATTTTGCATATCCAGCGACGAGCCATCGACAATGGGGCCGCGAGAGGGCAAGCCTCGAATTTCCGCGACACGCAACCCCGTAAAAAGCGTAATCTCCTCGTAAAGCCGGCTCGGCCACGGATCGGTTTTCGTTTAAGGCAATCTGCGATACGACGGGCTCGAGCTTTACCGCCGTCTTCCGTGGCGTTTTAGTGCGCGGTAAAAGTCTGGCCCCGGTCCCCGAAGCGGCGACGAACGATTTTTAACTGGCTACCGGCGAGGGAAAAACGTCCTGCTCGATACGCGACAGATATTGGAGCTTGACAAATCGAGCGATACGGGAATACGCGCGTTCAATGTTCGCTTCCCTTATGAATCCCGAACGTATTGCGTTTAGTATTCGGATAGACGCTTTGCTAGATCCGTTCCAGCGATGATGATTTTTATTAAGGCTCCGAGATGCGTTCGATCATCTGAAGGAGAGCCAATGTGGTACTCGCACGTGCATCTGATACAACCCTTAATTACAAATGCGCCTGTCGGGGGAGGTACCGTTATTTTGGTGGGTGTAGACTTTTCGACAAATGCAGAGACATTGCATTGCTTCTTGAACACTTTCATTCGCGACGATCGCGATTTTTAACACTAGAACTACCAAAATGGTCAAAATGGTCCCTACTTATTTCTTTCGCAATTGCTGAAGTTATAAAAATGTTTTTATTAGTAATTTTCTGATCTACATTTTTAGGACCACGTGTTACAATAAAAATTGAATGAAGTTAGCATAGATGCAAGGTACATCGTTGGATTTAATGTTCGGTAGTTGTGGTGTTAATTATCCAATTTAGAATGATGGAGTTCTTGGGTCGATAACCGGTCAGCAACTTCCAATTTCTTTTTATGGCTTCTTGAATATCAATGCAGACAAGTAACGAAAATATTGTAGACTTTCGTAGATTTCGTATTGTAAAATATCGTAAAAAAGTTTGGGGTGTCGCGTAAAAGTCAATGAGCATCTTACTCGAAAGATATTGCAATATTTAACCTCTTACGCACTATGCGCCACTATAGTGGCTTTCACAGACGCCATCTTTTCTCCGGAATCTCCACAGCGCCACTATAGTGGCGCACTATACTAGCACACTCGCTCACCGTTTAAATTAAATAATCGTTTTCACATATTGTTTCACACTTGTTTTGCCTTCACATCGATTGATAATTGTTTTAACAATGTACAGCCAGGATTCACAGTCTTCGCGTAATTCGCGTTGAACTCTGCTGTACAGATAAACAGATCCTCGCAAAATTCAGCCGTGCCTAAAAGGTTAACCTCTTGGCCTACGACTTATTGTACATTAACAATGACTAGACGTTCTTTGTCCTCCGCAGAACGAAAAAAGAAAAGACAAATTTATATTCATTGCGTGCCTAGTTATTCTCCAATGACCGTATGTGATCGACAATTAAATAAAATGTTATTTCCTTTTAAAGAAAATTAAGGAAATAAATGTTTAGAAGGTCTGACTCGTTGTTGTAGGGCAAGGGGTTACTTTTATAAAGATGATTCTCGAATTGATGGAAATTTCACCACAGCGGAAAAGCCAGTAACTGTAAGAGGAAGTAAATCGTGTAAAGTGTAAAGAGTCTCGAGGAAGTCTTCGATTACGAAGTCGTCGATGTTTCTAGCTGTCGCGATTGGGGTGGCGAAGGGAGCAGAGGGGTTGAAGGAAGCGGGACGTCGAGGAAAGCAGGCAGACGAAGGAAGTAGGGGGTTTGGAAAAATTTCCGTCGCCTGGGTGACCAAGTTCGAGACGTCTCTTGGCAGCCCCAGTTTTCCGCCCTTCAACCTTCGGCCGGCGAAAAACAAGCTTCGGAATTTGTTCGCAGTGAGAGCGCGACGCGAACTTCTCCCCTTTAATCCGTATCTCGCGTTCACGCCTCGATTGCCAGGCTACGCGGCATAGTTATTAAGGGAAACTTTCACCCCCCGCGATTTCCAGTCCTCTCGCAGCTCGCCACAGTAAGTGCAAGGGCTTCCGGGAGGATCCTACCCAGCTCGAGCAGCTTCTCCGTCGGCTCGGAGGTTCGGCAGCGGCGCCGAGCTGTTTCTGCTGCCTTCGCTTCGGTGTCTCGAAACTTTCGAACGTCTCAGGCAGACCGTGAAATCTGTCCCCGGCGAAAATTTCGAGTAATTCGTCGGCGAAAGCGTCGACCGAGCACCCGATCGAGCGCCGAGCGTTCACGCGCGACGGACAGACAATAGACGACGGGATTCGTAAATCGTCGCGATAATTTCGGATCTCTCGACTTTCGACTATCAAGCCCTCCACCACCTCCTCCTTCTCCATACGCTCGGCGAGTCGTCCTTCTGAACCGCTGAATCCAAGGTGTCTCACGCTCGATGCACCTTCGCGATTATGCCAGCCGGCGAACGAATCGGGCGAGTCGGCTGTCGCCATTGACTCGCGCGAATCGCGAATGGAATTTCAAATTTAATAGCTCCACGGATCGTCGAAAAGATCCGCCATTCTGTGCGGGGAAGTTTCAAACGGCAGTCTAGGTTCGTTCGAATTCGTCTGCTTCGATTATCTCTTCATTTACTTTTAGGGTGTGTTCTTTGATGTCAATGTTGGTTTTATCATCGAACACCATGATTGAAATTGCGAATCGAATTTCGAATTTGACAGCGTCTTGGGTTGTTGAATAGAGCAGACATTTTATGCGAGGAAGTTTGAGATGGCAGCCTAGATTCGTTCTCTGATGTCAACGTTGGTTCAATTACCGAACGTTACGATTGAAATTGCTAATCGAATTTCGAATTCGACTGCGTCTCTGATTGTTGAATAGAGCAGACATTTTTTGCAAGGAAGTTTGAGATGGCAGCCTACGTTCGTTCGTATTCGTTTGCTTCGATTCTTTCTTCATATATTTTTAGGATGTGTTCTTTGATGTCAACGTTGGTTTTATCATCGAACGTAATAATTGAAATTGCGAATCGAATTTCGAATTTACCAGCGTCTCGGGTTGTCGAAAAACGCCACCATTTTGTTTGAGAAAGTTTGAGATGACAGCTTAAGTTCGTTCGTATTCGTCTACATCGATTCTCTCTTCATTTATTTCTAGGATTTGTTCTTTGACATTAATGTTGGTTTTATCATCGAAAAGAGCAGACATTTTGTGCGAGACAGTTTAAGATGGCAGCCTAGGTTCGTTGTTTGATGTGAACGTTGGTGTTTAATCATCGAACGTAATAATTGAAATTGCAAATCGAATTTCACACTGTCGACTTGCCAAAAAAAGCCACAATTTTGTTTGAGAAACTTTGCAAATAGAATTTCAAATTTAACAATATCTATATTCTCCATATACACCCTTCATCGGACTAGGTTTGAACGAGGCTTGAAAAGGCAGACATGGTTAACCCTGGAACCCTTGGCACCCTAGTGACGACTCTGAGGCGCCACGAAAAATTGCCACACTATAATATAAAACAATTTTAACATCTCTATCTTCGTATCTAAGAAACTGATAAAAATTCAACGGTTGTAAGGACAAAGAATGAAAATATCCTAGATCAAAATATGCAATGGGGACTAAGGTGTATGGGGCTCTCCAATGGTGACACTGATCCATTGGAGGGTATGGCCATAGTGTTGGCGATCCATACACTAAAATCCTCTCACTCCACCTCCTCGTGGTGGTCCCTGGGAACACGCTTGCGTGTTGCTAACGGAGTGAGGGGTACAGTAAATGGAAGAGAAAACGGAAGTATAGAACGGAAGAGAAAACAGAGAATAGAAAAGAACACGAGAGGAGAAGGAAGGCGAAAGGATTAGGCGAATAAAATGGAAGCACCCTTGAGAAATGCGAATAGTAGACCCGTGGGTGCCCCTCTGACGGCCCAGAAGAAGACGGGGATGGCTTGCCACCCTCAAGGGGTAGGGCTTTTATTGTGTAGGACCGCGGCTGTTATCAGGTTCCATCGATGAGTCCCAAACTACCCCCCCACAGGGGAGGGGTGCGTAACAGCATTTCCCCCACCCCTGAAAAAAAAAGATCAAAGTGTGCAAGGAGTAGCAAGGAGTACAAAATGAGGGATGCCATGTTGCATTGCCAACAGAAATTTCTACTAAAAAAGAAATAAGAAAAGTGGTCAGGAAAAACTTCGGAGAAAGGTCGCGAATAAAATTGACACACCCCACCAACCGTTTGGAATCGAAAAATTTCGCGGCCAGTGACCGAAATGTTTTCGAAACGTGTCTTTTTCAGTTCGCCTGAATTACTCGATCGGATATTCGTAGCAGCGACGTCCTCCCTTACCGCGTTTCGCCTCGGCATTATCTATTCGCCGCGTTTATTCGCGATTAATAACTTCTGCTGCGTGTCTTCGTCTCGGCAATGTGTCTCTCTCGCTTCGATTCATCCCGACGGCGGCGGGACGCCTGGTAAAAAGCGATTTCTGCTGGGGACTGTACGGCCACTGGGTGACAACGTAGTTTCCCATGTTTTATGGTCAGTTCCGTGCGCCATGGTATCTGATTGCGTCATAAATCGAACGAGGAACGGGGGCGAGGGTTGCGTAGCGCGATACACGACCTACGAGATTTCGTTTTGCCGAAATTTAGCGGTCGCGTTCCGCCGCTTTTTTTCACCCCACTGCCGCCCACCCCTGTCTCGCAAACATTTTTTCCGCGATGCGAAACGTCCGCGAGGGTGTAACTCTCTCGTGCCCAACCCCCAAGGTTTGTCTTGACTGTCGTTGGATGTTTTGTATTTTCGATTTTTTCCGACATGCGTCCGGTTCGATTTATGTTTTTATGGATTTTCGAACGGTCGGCATTGAATGCGAATAAAATGTAAAATAGAAAAAATGTTCACGTCTGGATGCTAATCGAGGCGCGCAACCTTTAACCCTTCGCGCTGTATCATCGAGTCGGACTCGTGACACGAACGGCTCGGATGGAATCCTATGTGTGTTATTCGTATCCTTTAAACAGAAATGAAATTTAATTTTATCGTTAGCAATCTGTAAATATTCGAATAAAGTCACGAATAAATCGCTGCGAACGCAGGACGCAGTGAAAGGGGTAAATTAATATAAAACTGGTACAGCAAAACGGTGAAATTCATTTCATACATTAATTGTTAATAAAGTTTGCTTGACACTCGATAACTCATACCTTACACTATCATCTCCTAGCTTAACCTTTTGTACTCGACCCTTTTAACCTGAAACATTACACGTAATCTTCTTTACTTTATTCGCGCGATATTGAATCTGTGTTCTCGCAAAGCGCTTCAATTTTTAGTAATTTACAAAATATAGAATTTATTACTATGAGACTGTCAAACCATAGTAATACTACGATAATTTAATATTGAATTATTTTAGTAATATGAACTGTTTCAAATGATCTCATCGATACCTCGGAGTCTCTAGGGTAAAGGGTTAGTAAATCGATGCTCACTGACATTAACACTTTAATGTTAACACTTTATCGACCGGCGATTATTTCAGAATTTTTGAAAGGCCTATGATCCATGACTGAAAACTTTTTAATGGGTCCTTCAAGGCTGACAGCAATTTTTCTTGCAGATCAGCAATGCATCCCCAATAATATTGTCTAATAATGTTGTTACAAATTGGAATGTAAAAATAGAATTTTAAGCTTCATTTTGATACAGCGCGAATATTGAAAAGCCTATTAATAGGCTTTCGGTCGATAAAGTGTTAAGTACCGTTACATGCAGGTGATTGCTTTAACCCTTTGCACTCCGAGCAATTTTAATTGCAAAATAAAGACTGCATCTATTAAAACTTCATACTATTCTTATTATATGGTATACGTCATTAAAGAAGTACGTCCAAAAATTTCTAACGAAAACATTTTTATAACTTCAATAATTGCGAAAGAAAAAACTAGGGACCAATCAAAATGACAAAATGGTAGTTCTAGTGTTAAACCTACTCAGGGATAAAATTGGCTAACGCATAATCTCTTCTAAAAATGACTAATTCACTTAGACGCCGTGCAAGAAAGAATACATGCAAACGCTTCCAAGTTTCACCCGATGCTCGACGCTTTCAAGCAGGCCTGTACAGTTTACCGACTGTATAAATCTAAATATAGTGATTGGAAGTTTACTTTTACGATATACCGGGATGACGCGCGTATATATCAAGCAACATCGTCTGGTTCCCTCTCTCCTTCATCGCGCGGCAGTTTTTCAAGGAAATGACGAGGAAAGAACTGTCTACAAAATAGCGGATCTCCAACCGCGTTTCCATGGACGTCGACCGTCGTCGCGAGGGTCCTGCAGGCAGCACGGTTCTCGGTTTTAAGACCGGGGCTTTAAGACCTGATAAAATTTCGCGACGACTCATCCCGGCGCATCAATCGTTAAGCATTCTCTCGTCGGCTAGGCGCGCGGGGAGCCGAATCTCGCGAAGAATATCTCTAACTCGAGCAAATGGCGCATCCGGCATCGTTACCGGCATCCTGCCGGCATTCTTCCTCGGCCCATTTGCCGAGCATATTTTCATTACCGTGGCCGTCGACCGTTTTACGTTCGAATCACCGCCGGATACGGATTCCGCCCTTGTCCCGCGCGTTTTCGAGGACGCCTCGCAATTTCTGGCTGTATCAGATACCAGCGAGTCGCAATCGAGCTGCTCGTTCGATGCGGAAAACGTAGGAAATCGATCGATTAGTATACGCTCGTTTTTCAAACATTAGCCCGTTGCATTGCGTCCAAGATCTCGGCAGCAGAGTTTAAAAATTTGTGAAATAAATTACAGTGCAGAGGAAGTTAAGGGGGGATACAAATTAGAGCGCCTAAATAATAGTGATTTTTAGGAATTTTTTTCTCAATAACTACAAAGCGAATCATTCTCAAACTTTCATGATATTATGTTCTATATTTAAACAATACAACAAATTTTCTATTTTAATGATTAATGTATTTGTTTTCGCAATATTTATAAATCTTCACGGCTCCGCGCCACGCGCATCGTCAATTTGTGTACATCCTGAAGCATTTAATTTTCATCTGCAACAGGAAAACAAAATTCTTTTTTAACCAGTTAACTGTGGCGACCTCTTTTAAAAACGCGCACCTATATCTGTCGCGAAAATCAGGAATTCTAGCCAGAGCATACGTAGATGCGTGAATCCATCTGAAATTATTTATACTTTTTATTTGTTCGTTTTATTTCATCTTGATCTCCAAATATTCTAGACATATTGGAATTTACGAATACATTTTAGCTTTCGCTAAAATTATTATGTAAATAGCTACTCGTCATGACACAAAATACTGCAAACTCTCCATGACGAGTATATTCGTCAAACACAGCTAACTAGTTAATCCTTATAAAATGATCTCGTCGATGAACTAAAGAAATTCCAACAAAAAGTGCAAAAATGCAAAAATTTTTAGCTTTGTTGAAATAGTTACGATTTCTCGCTAAAAATTTCGACTTTATAATGTAAATTGAAAGGAAAAAATGCAACTATTTAGGAATTTTTTTAGTACATCGACGAAAAATCGACTTAGGAGCTCAATTGGTCCTATGGATCGTTCTGCATCGTGTACACAAGATTCAGAAATATGATATTGAGAAAAACGCGTTTAAAGTTTTCCGACTGTTAGAGTAGTAGTTATTGAACACTTACTTCTGGAGAAAACTAATCCGCTATACCAGGGCCATATAGTAAGCCTTCTGTGGCTTCAAAAAATTCATTTTGCTCCATTTGGTGCATCCTACGAGAGATTCGTGCCTCTTTTGTGCTGCTTTGTCTGCGGCGTTCCTGTCTCGTTATGCGCTGCGCGTCATACGTATCGGCAAAGAATTTGCATTGTTGCCCGATATTAATATTTAATACATTCATTATTTTTAATATAGCTGAGTAGCCCTCGTTAAAAATGCCAGCCGCAATGAAGGCGAAGGTTTCGATAATTTTTGCTCCGGAATTTAGATGTTTTGGATTTAGGCGCCAAACCGTTGAATTGAAACTTTCATTGCAATTCTGTGTGCGTCCACCTAGACACCTGGTTAATAAATCCTCCTTTGAAAGTTCTTCGTATATCGGTTTTAAATGTTTAAGGACATCTGGGTAAAGTGGACTAGGATGATTAAAATTATCTAATTCACCTTTCGCTTCAGCTTTGCGCCACTTGCACCTGACGCTTATCTGTTCGGCTAGCTGTATCTCCCAAAATACATAAAATTTTGCTCCGTAACTTTATACACGTATTCTAGACACATACTGGAATCAATTTCTTCGAAATACCGTTTAAAATGCAATGCATCGAAATGGTAAATAAAAAGGTATCGACGAATGGAAATATACCCGTCGCTGCAACCGTTGAATGACAGACCGAAAACGAAGAGTTTTGATCCACGGATTATATAATATAAATTTACCATTTTATATTGCAATATTTATTTATTTAAATTTATTTTGTAAATTTTAATTTGTCGGTCGATCGACGAGCGAAAAAAGAGAGAATAAACGCGCAGGTCGGCTGGTTGCGATTCAGGTAGGAAATTTGTATGTCGCGCAGAGTTCTATCCTGCCGGATGATCGGTGTAAAATATCCGCAATCTGTTAACGATCGTTTCCGCTCTTCTGGATTCGCGAGGATTCACGAATCGACGATCAGAGTTTGATAAAACCCGGGCCGGAGTGTTCTCTCGAGCGATCCGTTCGGTTTGATTTCTATTTTCCGAACGGATGCAGCTCGGCGGAGGATACAAGGCGGAGATTAAATCGTATTAAGTGCACTTCCTTTACGGGGCCGTTCGACAATCTTCTTTTTCAATATTCGACGGCACTCGAGCGGCGGCCGTGCTGCGCGCTCGGCTCCTCGGTTTTAAAATAGTCGACGGAGCGCGCTCTGGTACGCGGCGCTTTTAGTCCGCCGAAGGTAGAGCCGGGGCTGAACGGGTAACAGTTGTTCCATTAAAACGATTTGGTACTCGAGTGCAGCGCGCGGTGAGTCAGCTACGGGGCTCCGTCGGGTTCTTTTCGTTTTCGAGAGCCACTCGAAAGAGAGAACCGAGAGAGAGAGAGAGAGAGACACCGAACGAAACCGGGGAGAAAGCGAGCGAGAAAGAGAGGGAACCCGGGGGTAGCAGAGGAAAGCCCTGCCTCGTGTAATTAATTCGCCGTGAAATGCTACATTAATTCGTAATGGGCCATGTGTCGTGTATACCTGGTTATATCCCGGCTCGCTTACAAGTGCGCCGGATACGCCGTGCCTATTAATTGTTTCCCATCCCTGCGCGCAAAACACCGAGGATGCCCAACCCTTTCCGAGTCACGGAAAATCGATGTATACATGTACGTATACGTACATGTAAATATATATACGTGTATATGCATGCATATACGTATATATCCGTGACTCGGAAGATCGGTCCTCCATGTCCCATCTGCTTGGAAAATTAATCTACCCCCGTTGCTCCTGTCAGGGTGTTTGAGCTCGATGCCGTCCTTTGTTAATGGCCGACCCGAAACAGCCCTGCTCGCCGAAGTCGACGCCTTCCTTGGAAAATTGATACTCCTGCGGAATCTGCTGGCGCGGGATTAGATTGAGTTGGCATTTTGTTAGGCTCTGCGCCGACCGCCGCCATTTGTCTCGTTATTGGGTGAACGGAATTTTTTGATGCACGATTGACAGCGAATGACAGTTTCTAACGAGCAGCATTTCGTGGCAATTCTACACGATAAATGTCCGTTTTAGTGCTTCGCAGCGCGATCACGTTGTTCGCGTACTGGGGTGAATTGTGTTCGCCATGTTTGGTCCCGATCGTCAATTTGCAACTCGTTCCAAACGCAACGAGTCTGTATTATACCTTATACCTTATATTAACCCTTAGCACTCCGATGGCTCCTCTGAGACGACACTAAAAATTGTCAGACTATTATTCAAAACAATTTTTACATTACAATGTTTGTGTCTAAGAAATAAATAAAAATGGAAGTTTTGCACGTACGATCGATAGTAACAAATTTAATATGCACGAAAGGAAACGAACCACGTACAATGGAATTATTCTAGGACCAAGAAATGTCTCAAGTAGCAATTAAAGTTGCTTGGAGTGCAAAGGGTTAAACGATTGATTGATGAAACAATATGAAGCGTTTATATATAAACATATTTATACTATATTAATATTTATATATTT
>CM052087.1:9373700-9389015 GCA_028453745.1 Agapostemon virescens
AAGTTCCAACAAATATCGAGACCTTACCGCAGTTCCCCAAGATCTCGTCTACTGTGATCGTTAACCTCTTAGGCAGTATGCGCCACTATAGTGGCTTTCGCGGATGCCATCTTCTTGTACGACGTGCCACTATAGTGACTTTCGTGGATTCCATCTCTCTGAACGTACCATACTCAATTGTATTATTAATTATTAACAATCTTTGACTGCCATGTCATCCATATATGGGTGACAGAATTGTTTGTCCATGTTTAAAAATAAATTTGTACGTTAATATATTCACTGCACTAAATTTAGTTGAGATCTGGAGAATAGAAGAATGCTGAAGGATAACTTTGTGTCCTACATTTTAAGTTTTCAATTGTTGCTTCGTTGAATAAATTACTTTGATTCTATGGGATTTTTGAGGTCGTTCATTGGGCAGTTAAGGTGTTAAAGTAAATTGTTAAAGTCAACATACGTGTATCGTATCTTTACGAAAAATTGTAATTTCATGATCAAACACTTCATTTCAATGTACTCGTCTAGAGAAGAGCATCATCCTAAGAGGTTAAAGCCATCACTCTGGGGAAGCGTTACTTTCTCCAAGATTAACCCCTCATCCTACATAATTCACATAATCAACGTAATTTATTTGTGACGAAATTTATGCTTTACAATTCCGTAAGAAAAATTAAAATTTGTATACTCGTAGCCAATCGAGACCCAACGAAGAACCCACTCGGCTCTCCAAATATAAATTATACCACTCGAATCGAATGTATCGATTACTTCGTGGGAACGACTACGCAACCAGCATCCGCAGAACAGGACAACGGAATTTCTCCTGGTTTTTCCGCAATCATTAATTTCCCCGGAAAGATTATCGCGTTCTCGGTTGTATTCAGAGCAAACGCATTTAGCGAAATGAAGAAGAAGCAGCCCGTAGTACAATCCCGGATCGCCACGTATCTTCCGGGAGATTCGTCAGTGTCGTCTCCGAGAAACGTCCATTTCTTATCTCCGACAAGATCCTCCGAAATCTGGGTCTCCTCCCAGCGAATTTGTTTAAATAAGCGGACTGATGAACCGAGCATCGAGCAAACACCATCAGGAGCACCTTGGTCCTTCGGCTTTCCTCTCCACCCTCCGTCTTCATCCTTCATCCCCCAGGAGCTCTCCTCGAACTTTCGTCGTTCTTTCCGCAGCGGCGCGTGATTCATAGTCGGCAGGTTCGAAGGACTCGAGTTTTTCTTGGTGCCGGACCCTGCTAGAGAGATCGAAAGTTTTCGGTGGCTGGCAAACAATCCTGCTTTTCTCGTTTGTCCGATGGAGATCGCGATAACGTCCGAAATGAAAAATTCGTAAACGAAACTCCGCGGCCCGTATGAATAGTGCATCGCGAACGCCGGTGACCGCAGGCGGGGCACCACGGTGGCGTCGACGAAGCTCTCGATGAGGGCTTCTTGAATTATTCCCGACGTGTCTTGGACCGGGGAACACCGTCGTCGTTGTGGTCGTCGTCGTCGTCGTCGTCGACGCGACGCGTTCATCGGATCGGTGCCGCGGCGACGGCGGTGTTTGCCTCGCGGAGATTTTATGGCTATCGCTCCTTCCGACGCGGACGTTATTCGCCGATAGAACTAGCGTCTAGTATGGCCGATGCTCGGCACGTTCCGGAACTATGTGCCCTATGGATTTTTAATGAACCTGCTGCTGCCTTTTTTCCGGGACGTTCCCCAGAAAACGGGAGACCAAGCCCAGCGGGCCGTCCCTGTACGCCCGGGGCTGATTTACGGCCGGGCTAGGACGTGGAAAAATGGTATGGTTTTCGCGCAACACTGGCCGTCTGGTTTACAAGATCTGCGCGTGTAAATTACATGGTTCTTGCGGGTCAGACGTTGCGTGTTTGTCTTCTCCGACTACCAGCGGAAAGCCTGGTCGGGCGAGCTTTGACGCTGCTTATCGCTAACCGAGCGAGCACTGATACGACCGACGCGCGTTAACTATTAAAAATGGTAAAATGCAATTTATTTAGGTGTTGGGCGATCTTGATTATAATACATGGTGTTCAACATACGGTTCGGTTCGTCGAAGGAGGGGATTCTTGATGGTACTCCAAGAAATTTATTTCTTTTGTCGGAAATGTCGCGCAAGGATTCATTTTCGAGTTACAATGAAAAATACGTGGCTGATAAGAAGGTAACTATGAGGAACGGATTCGAGAGTGGGAGAAATGGTCTGAAGGCGATCAGTAATGATCCAGGAAAAGCAGAAAGGGTTTGAGGAGACGGAAGATTCATGCTGGGAGAGGGAGGATGATCTATTGAACGAGGGGATGGATCCAGGAAGAGAGGAAGATCCAAATGAGGGAGGAGGTCCTTGGTGAGGAGGGGAAGGTTTCAGGAGACTGAGGAAAGGTGAAGATGAGGAAAGGAAAAACTCAGGAGGCAGAGGAGGGGCCAATATAAGAAGAGGAAAGGTCCAGGAGACGGAGAAGGGATTCAAGGTAATGAGGAGAAGGAACTAGGAAAAGTAGAAGGGATTTAAAGGACATGGCTAAGGATCAAGGAAAGGGAAGAACCCGGAAGGAAAAGACGTTCTTGATGAGCAGGGAAAGGTTTCAGGAGACTGGGGGAAGGTCGAGATGAGGAAAGGAAGAACTCAGGGAGCAGAGGAGGGGCCAATATGAGCAAAGGAAGGATTCAAGAGACGGAGAAGTGATTCAAGTTGACGAGGAGAAGGAACTAAGAAAAGTAGAAAGGATTTAAAAGACATACGAAAGGATCAAGGAGTGGCGAAATCCGGGAAGGAGAGGAGAAGGTTTCAGGAAACTGGGAAAAGGTTAAGATGAGGAAAAGAAGAAGAAGAATCTAGAAACGGGGGGGAAGGTTTCGAAAAGGATCCAGGAACCTGAGGAAAGAGGTCCAAGAAAGAAAGGACTAATTTGAGAGGGGATGTTGCGTAGAAGGAACGTCCCCCTCGATCCTTCGGGATGTCTAACCTCGAAACTCCAAACTTTCGAAGGTCCGACAACCTCGGGAGCTCCAGAAGGGCTTCGACAGCGCTATGACCGAAAGCGCCACGACTTCGACGAGACAAACTGTAAGCTTCAGGAAATTGCTGGCTTCCGGCGGACGACGGACCGACTTGCAACTACGTGGTCCACGGTGCATAAAGCCTTCTGTACAATGTAGACCGCAGAAAAACTAAGAGGCTACAGGCTGTTTAACAAGTAGAGTGCAAAGCATTTGCATAATCTGCATGAACCGACGAATAACAGCGAACGTACCCGGTGAAAGGTGGTGAAACGTCTCTCGCCCGCATTCTGCTCGTCAAATAACAAACGCGTGGCGCACGCGAGGTTCCAAGCAATGTGCTTCATTCGTTTTTTCTCTCTCATTGTTGCCAGGTGTACGCAGGTTAGTTTCGGTGTTGCAACCTGGGGTAAACGAGTTTTAATTAAGCCGGGTCGCCGAGCGCTCGTCGCTGACTCGACGTTATGGATTTAATACCCGTGCGAATCGAGGAAACGCGCACGACCGAAATGGAACGCAGACATTAGCGCAGGTATCACCATTAATTCTGCTCAATCGCGATAAGCCGAAGTCAACGTGTGCCGACAGTCCCGTGAGGCATTAGGGTCGCTTACGTGTATGAACTCGCCGGGGCGATATATCGCACGCATCGGAACCGCTAAAGTCTCGACGTTAATCTACCGAATAAGGATATGTTGGCGCGTTAAGGTGTCCAGCGGTTATCCACGGACGATTTATCATAAACGGTCTGCCAAATAGTTCGCGGCCGTGATTAATCGCCCCCGAAACACCGAGTCTGCGAGCCGAGCCAACGGCCAGGCGGGAAACGCGTGGGTGGTGTCCGTCCCATGTTTTTCGTGACGGAGATTTTCGGGCCAAGCTCATTCCGCTCTGCGGCTAATGAGGAAAATCGACTGCGCAACCTGCCGGTGAAAGGAAACGTCGGAGAACGGTTCTACGGTAATTATTTCCTTCGTATTCTTTCCACACGCGCGGCACACTTTATTCCTCGGTCCTGTCGGAACGAGGAAATTCAATTTTTTGAAACGACGCGCCGACTGTTTTTCCGCGTTTCGTTTTGAATCTCTAAGACACGGTTCCTTACGACTTGTTTGAAAAGGTAAGGATGATAGTCACTGAATTGAGTTTGATACACTGTGTAAATAAATATATTTTCTGGTCTTAACAAACTTTAACAAATTTCCAACTTTAACAATCGAATGATTGGATGAGATGAATAACTGAATCTATGCCGCGGATCTGGTGAACGTGGAGTGTGTTTAGGTTGAGTGGAGTGTTTAGAATGTCGGATGAAGTGTGTGCTGTCAAAAAAGTAAGTTCGGTATGGGGGTGATTGAAGTAACGAGACATGCGGATTCGTTGGTGGCATATTTTTCGATGTAAGTGAGGGAAACGGTAAAAGTAATTGATTGGTTCATTAGTCCGCGTGGACTGGAAGAAATAACCACCCCAAACTAACGGTCATTCTCAAGTATGCTTCACACCTGAGGATGACGCACCCGGAAAATCCGCGTGTCTCGAGAACTACCCGTAGCAGGCAATTACCTGGAAAGACGCCTCGACTCGGAAAAAGCATGTAAAGAAGAATAGATTTTTGAAGGCGCGGAAAAGGCTCGACTTCTGGCCGACAGCCGTGAGTCGTAATGAAATAAAGACATTTAACGAACAAAGAGTAATGGCTTTACAGCGAAATTGCTAGCTACGGAGGAATCGTCGTTGTCTCGAATTTTCGGACCTGAAACATCTGCATACCAGATGGGTCATTTTGCTGTTATAAAAATACTGTATGGATTGAAGGCTTTTATGATGGTTCCTTCTCTCTCGCGCGGAACACCGACTTCGAAGACACGAATGCGAACAGCGAGCTTCGGCTTCTACAATTGTAACAAACATTGTAGCATACGGTAACGGTCTAATCAGGAGTCTATATAATATAATTAATGTTCACAAGTTTCCTTTTGAAAGTTCGTGCTTCGATCATTCGATTGTCGCCCTTTCTTTCCTCGCACCACTTGTAAAGCGGTATTGCCGATTCCCGTCAAGGCGCGATAACAGATTTTTCTCCAAAAATTTTGTAACACACATCGAGAACTCTGTAATCAGTCGATTACAACTGAGCCGTTCAATTTCCAACGCCTCTGACGTTACGTGAAAACGGACTGGAGTCCTCCGTTTGAGATCAGCCGGTCCGAGGGTGCAAACAGAGCGGCGTTTGCTATCTCAGGAAACCATTCCGAATTCGCATTGGAACGAGCTCGTCGCGGGACAAGCCTAATAATTACGACTGTGTACTTTGCAGCTCTTCTCAACCCGGAACAAATTATAGGAGTTTCGCGCAGTCTGGAGACGCGAAACTCGTTGCGGTGCCGAACATGCAAGGCGAACGTCGTCATATCGAACACAGTCTCGCACGCATCCAACCCCCTAAAGTTACAAACTGAACCAAAGGAATAACAAGACTGGCTAAACAGTCGAGCTTAACGATAAAGACTTGGAGGTACGAGCCCGGCTCGAGGATAATACGTTTTACTTCGAGACGCTTCATCCGCAGAGGTTCAGAAATAAGAGACCACGGTCTGGAGGAGTTGGCCCGTTAAAAGATGCTCAATTAAAACGAATTAAGAGCCGAGTCCGGGCCAGAAGGATACGATTTACGGGACACCCTGGGGCCACCTATTAAGTCGCGTCGGTCGGATCCTCGAGATTCTTTCGTAATCGCCAGACCCGGTGGAACGCGGGGATTTTCGGGGCCCCAGGGGGCCGATCGCTAGGAACGGGACGGTAGAGAGGGAGTAGCGAGCCGTAACGGGGGAACCAGGGGTCGCAAGAAAAAATTCCTCTCTTTCTCTCTCTATTTTCTCTCTTTTTCTCTCTCTCTCCGGAGCCGCGGGATTCTCTCCACGGCCATTAGGACTAATTTGCGTCAAATCGCATTGGAGCTCGTCGACGGCTTTTTCGAGAGGGTCTGAAAGAGAGGGAATCTCGCGAGCGAAAGGCGCGCCAGGGGCGGCGCCACCAGCGTCTTGTGCCCCGGCCGTGAATGTGTCCCCGGTGCCCGTCCCCGTGGCCCACGCGTCCTCTACGTGACTGGGACAAATTGTACCAATTTGCGTGCCGCGAGAACGCCTTTTCTCGCAGCCGGTGCACGCGTCTCGTCGATTCGCCTCGGGTACAAGCGAGAAGCCCAGACGATAGCGAATGCGTGTACCGTGCACGCTCTCTCGCTTCGACCGAGCCAACGTCTCTCTGTCCATCCATCGTTACACGTATGCCCCGTCTTTGTGCAGGTCGAAGACAAAGTTTCGATACGCGCGCAAACGAGCACGGTTACCTCGCGACAATGGGACGGGAAGTTCACCACCGATAAGGAAACTTCCACCGGCCAAGTGCGCCCGTTAAAAGTACGCCCGGCGTCGCCTGCGGAATACTGAAATTTTGCAATGCCGCTTCCCTCGCCGCGGCCACCGGAAGTGCCGAAGGAATCGGCCACGATGCAGCCGGCTCGGTCAAGATTTTTCGAGGACGCTCCTCTACGAACTCTGCTAGCTGCACTCGACTCGACGTTTTAGATGCGAGAAGAGCGCCGATGCTATTTCCCGGCTTCCTGCTTACGAGTTTCGCAGTTACGATATTTTTCAGGGAGATCGTAGACGCTCGATGATGACTGCACTCGGTGGGAAACGGTTTTAGAACAATTTCGCTCGCGATGAAACGTGTCTCTTCTCGATTACGTTCATTGGTAAAAGTCGAATCTACTTTTTTCTTCGCCACTTCGACCAATGATAATTTTGCGACTGTTTCTTTATGAATTATCTAGTAAGACAATTTTCTTAATACGTTGAATGCCACAGTGGTCAATTTAGGAATGATTATCATTAAATTAATGGCATCAAGCATCGATTTATTATTGTGGAAGTTAACCAGATTCTAGTATGAAGCGAGAGCTTTATTATACAGTAACTGAAAATTCTCTTTAACACTTTGACTGCCATGTAATCCACATATGGGTGACAGAGTAATTTGTCCATTTTTTAAAATAAATTTGTCCATTAATATAATTGTTGCACTACATTTAGTGGAAATTTGGAGAATACGAGAAGATCGAAGAATAATTATGTGTCGTACATTTTAAATTTGAAATTGTTGTTTCATCAAATAAATTACTTTGATTTTGTGGAATTTTTGAGGTTGTTGTTCTGCCAGTTAAATTTGAATTCGAACGACGTTCAATTCGGGAAAGGTTCGTTGTCGCGGTGCGATTTTCGACGCGACCGCAGACAAATCGTTCGAATCCCGCGTCTCGTCGCGGCATCTTGGAAAACGGTTCGACGACACGCGGGAAATCGAGTACCGACGGCAACCTTACACGCTTAACTACGTATCGAGAACAGTCAATCAGCATCGCGACACGTACACGCTGCGAAACTCATTTCACGAGCGGATCCGTCTCGCAATTACTCGCGGCTCTCCGGTGATCCCCCGGCGCCGATAAATCAACGCGACCATCTTCGCGGCCGAAGAAAACAAGGTTAACCGGAATGGCCGAGTAGAAATGAAGCTATCCAGCATGCTCCCGGTGGAACGCATCCTCCTGCAACACCCGTAGGTGTGATCCTCTAACCAGCGATTTTCCGGGCGGCGCGGCCTCGCATCGTCTCGTTTGCGGCGCAATTATCGGCCGGCCATTTAGGACGCGGAATTTAATCCTTGGGAGAAAATGAGAAAAAGAGAAAGAGAGGCCCGTAAAGAGAGAGACAGAGAGAGAGAGAGAGAACAAAGTTTTTGTGCGACAGTGCCCTGGCACGGTTGCGGTCGTTCTTTTATTCTGGAAACGGCCAGGCAAATTATCGCGAACCGCGCTAATGCACGCGGACGCGCGAGAAAACGGGTATACGCTACGGGAGAAATGCTCGGCCGGGAAATTGCCGGGGAACCCGCCGGTAATCGTCGCTACACTTACGCCGTAATCACAGATTCCGCAACGGAGGGATCGCAGATAAAGAACCCGATGCTGATTGTGAAATTTTCTACGCTTCGTTGCGCGCTTCCTGTCCCCGCGACGACAGCGATCCGCGCGCATCGCGTCTAATGAACCGGATATTACTCCGGCTGCGACAGGAGAGAGCCTCGTTTGCCAGGAGGATCTTCTTCTTCTTCTTCTTCTTCTTGTTCCTCTTCGTCGCCAGGACAATCTTAATCGACCGGATCATATTTTCCGCGGCGCGACTTTCCCGCCGATTATTTTCACCCATTCCGCTCCGCCTATCCGGCTCCGACGCTGATCGATCGAGTATTATAATTTCGTATCGCTTCCCGAGCCTCTCCGTTCGTTTCGGGTTTCAAGGAAACCGCTCCCAGATCGCGACCAGTTCGTTTTGACATGCGCTCCCAGCCGCCGTGTACTGTCGTTTATAGCTGCTAATCGTTTGTAGTCGGCTGTCTTATCGACGGGCACGTCGTAAACCTTGTCTCGATGTCCTTTTTCAGAGGACGCGGAACGATTGCTGGTATTTATGGCGCCTAAGAGATCGCGGATCCGAATAGAGCAATTATTTCTGTAAGCGATACGCGAACGCGTCCGAGTTGCTGATTGCCGATCTGGAAAAGTGTCGGACCGCGCGCAGTCGGCTTTCCGCGGTTCCGCGTCGAGTTTAATTAAATGTACTGGTCACTATCAATTTTCTTACGTGGAACATAGGTGTACAGGCTGTTCCACCTTATTTGAACGTCTTAACGCTAAACCTACCACAGCGAGTTAAACGACGCTTTTCAGATTCCTTGTTTCGCAGTTGTTGAAATTAGAAAATTGCCTTTGCAGATGTCGATTGAACGGATTTCTTTATTCGATCTGGTATTCTAGTAAAAATTGCACAAAATATAAATAAATTAAATCTTTACATTTTTTTAAAAGGAATATACACTAGGCAAGTTTTCTGCTCGGTAGTTTCAGTGATAGCATAATTATTTCCAACAATTTCTACATTGCTATGCTTGTATTAGGTCTACCGGAATGTTCTGTCCGTTTTTAGAATAAAACAAAATACAAATTTTTATTACCGGCAATAAACTTTATTAAATAATATAATTGCCATTATTATTAATGAATTCTTGCCAGCGTGAGGGCAATTTGTATATCCAATTTTCGAAAAAGGTTTTATCTTTTGATGCAAAAAATTGAACCAGGGCTTGTTTGATATCTTCTTCATTTTTGAATTTTTGTGCCCCTCAACAAATTTTGTAAGGACAAAAACAAGTGATAGTCTGCAATGTTTTGACGAGTCCCCAAAGCAGCATGTGGCCTGGCATTATCATGATGCAGTATGATGTTATTTGCTTTTATTTTAGTTAATTTATTAAAATTAATCAATTAATTAATTTAAAAAACTTTATTTTAGTTAATTTGCTACGTCTAAATAAACATGTGCTTACGTGTCGAGACTTGTTGTGACAGAAACGAACAGAACTTTCCAGTAGACCTAATATCTAAGAAATTTGTAAAACTTTAATCACTATAAAGGTAATATCGCAAAACCCCATATGCTTAAAATTAAGTAAATCGTCTAAAATGTAAATGACTTGGGTTTGAAGAAACGTCTTGGTTTTCGAGTTAACCCCTTGGGTACATTTGACGTCTGAGACACGTCATTCACTTTTTTCCCCTAAGAGCGGATGACGTGTCTAAGACGTCAAACCAAAAATTAAACTTTTAGGTACATTTGACATTTGAGATACGTAATTCACTTGGTTTCCCAAGTTTTTTGTTTTTTTTGTTTTGCAATTCTAATTAGTTGAAGACATCTTAATACTACATATGTCACCAATATTTTAGAAATAAATACATTCTTACGTAAAATGTACTGCCTTTACATACTACTCCAAGCAACCAAAAATTATTTCCGTTCCACATGCAAATATTTTCTCAAATAAATCCGTACCCAAGGGGTTAATAAAGCTTCGAGTTCAAAGGGCTAAATATCTCACATACTTTTCTCTAGCATATAAAATAAGTGGAGGAATATACATGTTGTCCTAACTCGAGCATTTTCAACGTCTCGTTTTATTTCCACGGTAAAGACGTTGAAGAAAATATTTTGTTCGAAGAGGCAAATATTTTTCGAAATGTCAAGGTCACCGAAAGTCGATCTAGAGGTCACCGAAAACTCTGTCATTCTAGAAGACGCAGAAATTGTTATCTTAGCTACGGTAAGCAATGATTCGGAAATTGTAAAATGTTTCTGTCAGAGTTCTTTCGTTATTTTCCTCATTTTCATGGCATTCGTGAGTGTTTCTTGCTCAAGGTCGGAGGTCAGAAGAATTTGTACGTACAATCTGGAGTCACTCGTCCCCCCGAGTACTAAAGCACGGAATTATTGAAATGCGGCGGAATTATAGGAGGCTGTGCTTAGAAATGAGTATGCTGGCCAGATAAACATTAAGAAGGAAATGGCAAAACCTGCAAAGATAGCAATGGGATAACGATCGGCGCAGCCAATAATTTCGAATTTACTTGGTCACGCTGCTACACCGCTACTAATCTATGCAACCTGTGCAACGCTGTAATCTCGCACGCTCGAAAGTATCAACCTGTAGAATGCAGGAGATCCGTGATTCGCATGTATATCTAAACCGAATTAAAAGCTAATAGCGGTACACTTGTCGGCGCAAATTGGTATACGTGTTTTCGGAACCGCTTGGAATTCCTACTGCATGTCGAACCCTAATCGATTTTAATATCGAATCGACTGCAACGCGCGAACCGACGCCGCGAGACGATATCGTCGAGTTCACTGTGCGGCCGTGTTTTCACGCGACATCGAGTCGTAACTTTCATCGTCCGATTTTAGTGGATCCACCGATGCGACCTTAATAACGAGGGATGAGTGAATTCCGTAACGGTATGCTCGATCTCGCTGCGATACGGTCACCATAACTTTCGCGGCGAGGGCAAAACACGAAACATTGCTCGTTCGTGCAGTTTCGTTTTTGGCCAACGGAAAAAATACACAATTTTACGCTAAAATTAGCATAGGCGATTAAACGACGCCTCCCAGAGATTTTATTTTACAATTATTAGTTACAAAACTGCTCTCATAGAAATTTAATCCATTTGCTTCCTTGTTTGATCATATGATTTAATGAAAATCGCACTAAATTTAAATAAATTGGATCTTGCCATTTTTATAATGCCATATCCTCGAGTTAATTTTATAACTCGGTAGATTTAACGTTAATTAAAATTAAGCAAGGCCTGTGTCAATTTTCATTTTCTGAGTTATTCGAGATGGGCTATCAGTATCCTGTTTGATTTAAATTCGTTTACTATCAATCATTTTAACACTTAGCGCTCCAATGGCGCTTCTGAGGCGACACTAAAAATTCTCTTACTATTATTTAAAACAGCTTCTTCATTGCTCTGTTTGCATTTAAGGAATTGGTAAAAATTAAAATGTTGCATGCTCGAGTGATAGTGATAAACTTTATATTCGCGGAAGGAAATAAACCACATACAATTAAATTATTCTAGGACCAAGAAATGTTTCGAGTTAGGAATTAAAATTGCTTGGAGCGCAAAGGGTTAAGAATAGTCCGCTCGGGAATGTATCACAATTTTACACTGCGGTTCAAACTACCCTTTACCCCGTCATTTTCTTTGCCACTGCAGTTATTATAACGTCTTCGTCACCAAAAATGTTACAGAAGAAACAAGAAAATTTCGATGTCAGAAGATATGGATTAAAAAAGAATAACGTCGCATTTTGTCGTAAAAGAATGGCATCGCATTTACCAATTTGATAAACATTGTTTAAAATCTTTAACACGAGTCTGACTCGTCACAATATGGCAAGGGGTTAACGCAATCCATTTTATTTTCACATATTTGCAAGTATATTTGGTAGATTTTGTTTAAAAACTTCAACACGAGTCTGACTCGTCACAATATGACAAGGGCTTAACATAATCCATTTTATTCGCGCATACACAGTTCGTAGAAGTATAAATTTTTCAATGCAAATCGAGAGAAAACGAAGATTGTACCAATGCACGTGTTACCCAAAAACAAGTGAATAAATTTTCGTCTTGAGCAACGTGAGAATATTAAATTTGTGTGCCTGAGCAAACAGCGGCCATCTTCTTGTAATAAAGGCAGCGAGCGAGATCTTTTAATGTGACGTTGACAGAATTAATTTATCAAACATCACGAATCGTTATCCTCGCATAAACAATATTCAGAGCAATGCTCAGAGCAATATCCGGCGACTAAAAAGTACAATTAAAAGCCACCCTCTAATATTCCAACGGACAAATTAAATTACCCTCATCCACGCTTCCAAAACCACCAAAAAATCGATGTGCAAAGCAACCACAACCGCTCCGTCGGCAAAGAAACTGTTGCTTCGCGAAAAAAGATCTAGAAACGGGAAGGAAGGTTTCGAGAAGTACAATTAAAATCCACCGTCTAATATTCCGACCGACAAATTAAATTACTCTCATCCACGCTTCCAAAACCATCAAAAAATCGATGTGCAAAGCAACCACAGCCGCTCCGTCGGCAAAGAAACTGTTGCTTCGCCGTAGCTGGAGGATCCTCAGCCCGGTCACGTCCGCTTCCCAAAAATTCGTTGCCCGAAGCCCTCAAAAAGGGTTAGAATCCCCGGATTCCTGGCATAACTCCAGAGCGCAGGTACGCGTGAATCTCTACACGCTCGGTCGCGCGTTAAAACGTACGTCGTCGTTCGTAGCCAATAATAACCCTTCCTTCCTGGTGGCGTGCTTCCGTCAAACTCGGTATCTTGTCAACTATACAGGGTGTCCCAGAGTTGATGGTACGCAATTCAAAACAGTTTTCGTGTTACTCAATTCGTCTGCATTCTTGAAATTTTCTTTTTAATTTCAGTTTAATGTCGCGTGCACGATGTCAAAATGGTTACGTCGAGTAAAAATGTTCTAGGTTGAGAGAAATGTCTTAACCCTTTGCGTTCGAAGCTGCTTTAACTCGAAAACGTGGGCATTACTCTGACTTAGGATATTTTCACTTCACATGATTTATTTTATCTTACGCACGTGAGTAATTTTACTATCACTCGTTCTTGCAATAGTTATATTTTTACAAATTCCTTAGGTACAAACATAGCGTTGTAGAAATTGTTTTAAACAGTGCTGTGGCAATTTTTACTGGCGCCTCAGAGTCGCCATTCGATTGCAAAGGGTCAATGTATATAAATTGTTCCATGATAAAAACAAATATTGCAATTCATGACGTTGCTCAAGGTTAACAACATTTGTCCGGTCATCAACAGTGCATTTTTATTGTGTTACGTTGTTGAACGCTTTAAAACGAGTTGAACGACTACCAACACTGTGACCTTCAATTAACCTTGACAGAATCGTACTAGTTTTTGAGGATGTAGGTCATCTAGGTGTTTCTTTGTGTTTCTGTGAAATTGTACAGTATTTTATAACAATGCCTTAGATATTTACGACTATTTCTAAAAAAGTTATTTTACATTAAAATATAAAACGTTATGAGGTGCGTGAGAAAATATGCCATTATCCTAATCTCTAAAACTACGAATTGGAGCAAACCCGTGTCAGACCCCCAACTAAAACACAAAGAAACCGCATGTAAAATATATGTCCACCACCTCCGTAATAGTCCCGAAAGCCGGAATACTCGAAACGCGAGGAATCGACGTCACGTTTTCGATTAAATTTCCCACGGAGAAGATCGCCTCCTCCGCGGGGAGGGAGGGAAGAGGACACCCTGCTTGAAGAAAGTGGTAGCAAGGATGGGACAGAAGTTTCCACGGCGTCGCGGCGGGAATTTTTATGAGATCCATAAGCAATTTACACGAGATTTTGATGACAGACCATGAAGACATTTCTCGGCACCGGCCACCGCTCCCAGCTCACGTACGGTTAACTACCATAGATGACAATAACTACCAGTCCCGTCCATCCCGGCATATCAATTTCGCTCCCAGGCCACCCCTTCCCTCCCTGTTTCGATCCCATGGTCGACGGCTATCGTCGACGCCGCAGAGTGAGATTGGTAATCATACCCCCGGCCACCGGTTACCTGACGGGATAACGGTGAAAAATTACCGATCGCGCTATTAATGACCGTAATTTCAATACGCGGCTTCCTGCGTTACCCACGGACAGGTCTCGCACGAACTGCGCCGGCCGCGATTAACTTAATTGGAGTAAACGAGTAACAACCCGGAGAGCTGTGGCACGCCGGGGCCTGTTCCGCCTCGCATCGGAAAGAATTAGCGTAATTACGCGGGCGTCGGGCCGCTCGTTCGCGTAGGCTTTCGCTTGCAATTTCATTAATTTACCTTCTTCCGCCGGCCTGGAAACTATGTGTCTCTTTCGTTCCGGCACAGTTCGCTTCGTAATTCGACGGAACCTTGCGGCCGCGCCTCTCGTCTCGGCGAGACGCGTCTTCGGGCTGCAACCGCTGCGGCCTTAATCCTTGATGCGGACGACGAGTGCAGTTCCGCTGCAGTCGAAGACGAATTGGGGTCTCTCGGTCGGGCGCGTGCTCGGGTGCTTTGCGGGCTGGTAAACCTGTTATGCGAACCGAGGCTCTTTGTTCAACGGCGAAATGTTTCGGATACGCTTCGGGAAAAATGGGAAACAAATGTTCTGGATTTGTTTCGTGATTTTAGAACGGTGAAATAGCCCGTCGACGTTTAAGCATTCTTCTCGGATTATTGTTCTTTCGCGTTCGGATCAACGGGGGACGTATTGAGATGCGAAAATTCTTTGATGAAACTTCTGCGAGTGACTATATTTATTATTTATTTATTTTAACTTTTATTAACATTTTCTTGCGCGACTACATTGCCCATTGAAAACACACAATTTAAAAAGAAATTCAAATTTTGTCGACCTCTGGTTTCCGAGATATCTCAAAGAATATGGTTTTGACCCTGTTTTCACCCCTTCAAAGTGGATGGTTGCTGGTAAAAAAAACATGTGTCAAATATTTTTTAAAGTTGGTTATAGTTGTTGTTTTGCGAGGATATGATTAATTTATAGTATTTAGACGAGTAAATGGCTTCGTTCGTGGTTCAATAGACTAGTGGCTGTATTAGTTGCTAAATAAATAAATGGTTACGATAGTAGTTAAATAAATTAATGATATCGTTAACAGTTGAATAAAAGAATGATTTTGTTAGGGATTAAATAAATAAATAGCTACGTCAATAGTTAAATAAATGAATGGTTACATTGCTAGTTAAATAGTATTTAGTATTTTGTAGTATTTTTA
>CM052087.1:9389025-9400559 GCA_028453745.1 Agapostemon virescens
TTTTTAGTATTTACTAGTTAGTATTTAGACAAATAAATGGCTTCGTTTGTGGTTAAATGAACGAGTGGCTACGATAGTAGTTGAGTGAACGAATGGCTACGTTAGTAGTTAAATAAATTAATGATATTGTTAGTAGTTACATAAAAGAGTGATTTTATTAGTGATTAAATAAATGAATAGCTATGCTAGTGGTTAAATAAATGAATGGTTACATTGCTAGTTAAATAAACTTAGTATTTAGTATTTTGTAGTATTTTTGTTTTTAGTATTTAGTAGTTAATATTTAGACAAATAAATGGATTCGTTTGTGGTTAAATGAACGAGTGGCTACGATAGTAATTGACCGAACGAATAGCTACGTTAGTAGTTGAATAAATGAATAATTTCGTTAGTAGTTGAATGAAAGAACGACTACGTTAGTGATTGAATAAATGAATAGCTACGTTAGCAGTTAAACGAATGAATGGCTCGGTTAGCAGTCGAACGAACGAACGGCTGCGTTATTAGTTAAACGAATCGGTAATTAAATAATTGAATAACTACTTTAGCGGTAGAGCAGATGCACGGCTACACGGTAGTTAAATGAAATCGGATATTGTTGGCTCACAAATTCAATGACGGTAGTAGATCCCCTACGACGACGTCTTACTGGTAGAGTGATCCCCTTAACACTCCGTGCAAGTTGGAGATACATAGTGCACAGAACATGTTGCATTATGCACGTCTCAAAGCACATATCGCATAGTCCAAAGTATCTAGTCCCCCGTCGGCGATCCATAATACAGTCATCTCATACCATGATACATAATGCAAGGTGTACGTAGGTATGTACGTACACGGCGTGTAGTCGCTAGTTTGCAGGTACAGTCTTCAATTTGCAGACACGCGAGTGCGTAACGTGAGTTTCGAAGAACACGGCAGACGTTTCGTAATAAATCATGCATTGCAACTGTCCATTACACAGAAACATATGCATAAACAATAATTTACGTTGCACACCGTGGAACGCGACCGACAGTGCACTCTGTGCGATAATCGAGTCGAACAACATTCAAAGCGAATCTAAAATGAGTCTTTCGAATTGACGTTAACCCTCGCCACTTCAATGGCGCCTCCAAGGAGACACCAAAAATTGTAATATTATTATTGCGAGATAACTTTTACATAACTATGTTTGCATTAAACACTTTGACTGCCATGTCACCCACATATGGGTGACAGAATTATTTGTCCATGTTTAAAAGTATATTTTTACATTAATATATTCGTTGCACTCAATTTAGTTGATGTCTGGAGTATACAAGAAGGTTGCTTCTTTACTTTGCTTTTCTGGAATTTTTGACGTTGTCAGTTCGGCAGTTAAAGTGTTAACACTATAACTACCAAACCAGTCATTTTAACTGGTACCTAGTTTTTTCTTTCGCAATTATCGAAGTTTACAAAAATGTTTTCATCAGAAATTTTTGGATGCAGTTTTTTAATAGGACTTTCAATAATTGTACTTAACAGAATGAAGTTTAAAAAACTACTTTTACATTGTAGTTTGTAACGAAATTGTTAGTTAACGTTATGGAACATGCCTTGAGGATTCTCAAGAAAAATTCCAGTCAGCGTTGAAGGTTCGGTTGAAAAGTTTTCTTTTCTTTTTCTCGTTCTGTGGAGGACAAAGAAAGCCTAGTCACTGTTATTGCAAAATAACTCATAGGCCAAGGGGTTAACGCTATTGAGAAATAACAGAAACGATTGAATTTATTTAATGTTTGTGCGATTTTTATTTTAAGCCTAGAACTACCAAACCAGCCATTTTGACTGGTCCCTAAAATTTTCTTTCGCAATTATTAAAGTTGTGAAAATGTTTTCAATCAGGAAATTTCGGATGTACTTCTCTAATGACGTACACGTTACAATAAGAATTTTAAGAAGTTTTGATAGATGCAGTCTCGTTATTATTACAAAAATATATCGTTGAATTTATTGTTCGTTAGTTTCTAGCGTTAACGATTAAAAAATTGAAGTGTCTCACGTGCGAGTAATAGCAATAAACTTTCCCTGGCACGAGAGGGTATGAACCGTGTGGAATGGAACTATTAAAAAAACGTTAATTCTAAAAAATTGTGGAATTAAAGTTGCTAGGAGCGCAAAGGGTTAAAATAAAAGGCACAGCAACAATGTACAACAAGAATGATTAAATTATGGAAGATTCGCGAAGACCAACGTAAAAAATACGCTCGTTTCAAGGCCGTGGCGCAGCGCGTGTGCGCGCGTCTCGCATTAGAACATTACTTTCTCTGGCCGCCCCCGCCTCCAACGGAAAATAATATATCGCCGGAACGAGGCGATTGTTGGAACGAAATGGAACGTGAACTTCGGCCCCCGGAGCCCGTTGTTGTCAGATAATTTACGGAGGCCGGAGATAAAATGAAATTAGCCGCGTCGTTTGTATTTTCGCGCGGCCCCCGCCGCGGGTCGGTCTCGATGCCACGGCGACAGTAAATTTCGGAGAGTTATTGCGACGCGATGCTAGCGAACACCGCGAAGCCTAAACTATAATTCTTTATCATTTTCCCAGGTGTCTAACCCGCGTTCTCGGTCATTGTCTCTTCACAGAAAGCGAAAAACGAAAAAAGAAACCACGGGCGAATTATTATCCTTATTAGAGAGACGCCTTGTAAATGGTTTATAATCCCCGTCGCCCCAGGATTAACTATTGCCAGACAGGTCTTTTCCTCCGTTAAATAGAGTCCGGCGGAATGAAAAATTTAACGAGTTTAACCACGCTTTAATATGTCGTTTCCCCTTCGCCTGGCGACGTCCGTTAAAGCTTCCGCGGATGTTTAACCTCTTAGGCATGATGCGCCATTATAGTGACTCGAGCAGGTTCAATTGCATTATTAATTATTAAAGTAAATTAGTAGAGTAAAAGTATGTGCATCATATCTTTAAGAACAATTATAATTTAGTTATCAAAAACTTAATTCCAATGTGCTCTGCCGTACAAAATTCAGCGGTGCCTAAAAGGTTAAAACCTTTCAGCGATCCCGTAAAAAATACTACTATATCGGTGGCCACATACAGGGTGTCTCAAAAATTTTCGAGTTCCTTCAAAACGGGGATTCCCGAGGTTAGCAAATTTTTTCCTATGCGAGAATAAGTTCTTGGGAACTGAAATATCGAAGGCGCTTTTTCGAATACGATGAATGTTAAGATTCAGGACAATTTCCCGCATGCGCGTCGCCTTTAAATTGTACTGTTCATCTGTCTTTATATTGTCATAAATTTCCTGGAACAAATTATTAACCAAAACCATTATGCAATCAGCCACGCTCCGATTGTCCCGCACACGACTTTTCCGCAAAGGAAAAACATTTCTGGAACGACCACAACTTTTTCTAGGACCCCAACGATTTTTCGGACACACTGTATAACGTCCTTCCACCCTGTACAACGTTTCCACCCCTAGGTACTGGCATTAACAGCGACTTTCGCGTACAAGCTGTCGAATGTTTCACCGCTGTGTGTCGCGCGGTTTGTATCTCCGAAATCTATCGTTACTTCCGGCGACGCGAAACATCCCCTTTGCTCGTTCGTCTTTCGCCCGTTCACTCGGTCACTTTTAATATTCGGTCATCACTGTCGGCATTGAATAACAGATCGTTCCCGGCACGGTTCCTGGATTCGATCGCGTCCCGGGGAAAAAAATCAAATGAAACTCGACGCCGGTTCGTTCGTTCGCTCGCTCGCTCGGCTCGTCCTTTATTTAACATTACCTGGCGAACCGATTTATTCCGATACGTTTGAGCAACGGATACCCGCGAATTACAGTAGCCGAAGCGCGCGGGCAGTTTTTCCGCGGATTCGAACGCGAGCGAAACAGGATAATGCGAAACCGGCGCGGCGCGGCGTGGCAGATTGATGAAATTGCCGCCGAAAGTGATTTTATTTCAATAATTCGCTATAAATACGTGCCGTATTCGACGGGACTCAATGGCCCGAAATTGGATTTAAGTTCCATTCGTCGGGGGTGGCAACGATGCGTCCGGTCCAAGGGGTGGGAAAGCCGAAAACTGTCGCCGCGCCCCATATCCCGACGCTCAACCCAGTTTCGTTTCACCTTTTAATCCGACCAGCTTTGCGTTCTCATTTATATTCAAATAGATAATCGCCGCGCGGCGGTGCTCGTCATTTCCGGCAATTTTCCGCGGAGATAGCCAGATTTCGATCCCAATTTATCGGTGGTTAGTTTTCTTTTTTTTTTTTTTTGCCAGTTTTCATCCCAACGAACGGGCTCGAAATTCGATACAGCGGCGTTAAAAAGTGTTCGGTTTTTATTATTTATAGTAGGTGCATTTCAACATATCGAGTACAACAGCTGCGTTTATTTCAATGTTTAAATATCAATCATAAAAGAATAGTAGATTGAGGTGAGGTGATTTGCTGAGGTAATGCACTGAGAATCCTTGCATTTTTAGAAAACTTTACACTTCCGAAATAGCCGATGATGCCTTCTCTAACAAGCACATTTGTTAACCCCTTGTCCTACAACAACGAGCCAGACACGTCATCAAGATTTCGTACCGAATCTTCTCAATATGTATATCCTTAATTTTCTTTGTATCGAAATAAAATTCTATTTAACTATTACTTGTATACGGTCATTGAAGAATAGCTACGTCCACGGTAACTACTTCATTTCTTTTTGACGTTGCTTGGAGAATGAAGAAAATCTAGTCACTGTTACTATAAAATAAATTGTAGGGCAAGGGGTTAAGGGTTCTCTTCAAACATACAGTTTTAAGCAGTCCGTATCCTGCGTCCACCTCGCACATATCCTTCCACGATGTTCTTCCTCTTAAATGCATATAGTTATTCACACTTCTTCCTCCTAAAAAATAAAAGCACGAAATTTATATTTGTTAGACGTCGTTGAAAATCTTCGTCGCGGGTCCAACTCGTCGTACTATGTCAAGGGGTTAATAACAGCGCCGCGAAGCGGAGGTTTATGAAAAGTTCTCTGTCTAGTGCAACGGCAAAGCTTTCCAAAAAGCCATAAACGCGTTAGCAAACACAGCTCGCGAGCAGATCGTCATGGCGACGGGAGAGGGTGAGGGTTCGCGTGTGCGAGACGGAGCTATTCCATTTCTTCTCAGCAATTTCCAATAAATCTTTTGTCCGCGAGACACGCGTTCCTATCTAGGGGACGATGTAGAGAAGTAGAGAGAGAAAGTGAGTGCGTATCAGAGAGAGAGAGGGGGGGAGAGACGAGAGAGAATCTAGTGACAGAAAGAGAGAGGGAGAGAGAGAGAGAAAGAAGCCAGGCCCTCGGGAAGAGATTGCGTCTCCGACTTCCCGCTGAGAAGGGAGATTTAAGGTCCCCTAACCGAAAATTCGCGACAGCCTACGCAGCCCGTCGACCGACACCCCCGGCATTATATTTTCATTTGCGAGGCGCAAATTTCGAGATCGGCCCAGCCCCGTTTCCCGTCGCGATCGTCGTTTAATTTGCGAACGATCCGACGACACCGTGCTCTCGGCCGGGACAAAACCGAAGTCTTAGTAACACGAGCCCCGGCAATCTGCGTTTCATTTAAACCCACTTACGGTAGAGTCCTCGCCTAACCGGGTGGGGCGATGATCTGTGGGTAATTTGATTGATGGGCACTTTTGCCGCGATGAGCAGCAGACACTACCTCGGATTAATTTCCACCCTGCAGGCTCTCTGATCTGCGGCCTGGCGCCGCGGTTCCTGCAGTTTCTACGTTCTACGTTGCATCGCGATTGCAACCGGTTCGGTTTATGCATTGTATTCTACTCGGTTGATCCCACGGGGATTGTCGACGATGGAACTATGCGAAATGCGAATTATGCGAATTACGGGAATTCCAAGTTTTTCCGATCTATGATCCGATTCTGGACTTTGTGCGTCTACCGTTGAAACGAAGGAATGCCGTTTGAAGCTGTCGAACGTTAAAATTGGCTGCTGTGCGTATCGTCTTAGAAGAATGAAAGGAGTCGATTCGTTTGTACATTTTGTACAAACCAATAGAAATCTGGAACACCTTTCCACAAGCTTTACATGTTGTTAGCTATTTTCTTTGTAATTGTCAGACTGCTGATCTGTATGCATTTGTAATATATTTTTAAAATACAAGGAGACATTCTAAAACAACAAGAATTATAGACATCGATACTCCATGACTACCATAAAGAATTGTGTAGTTGATGAATGGAACTTGATCCTCGCCCTGGTTTTTATAAAACGAACTGACAAAATGTAGAACTCGTATAAAAATCCACAGTCTAATAATTATATGAGAGAAACCGTTCCAAATGAATACCAATCAACAAATTGTTTCTCGAAGTGCACTTTAACCCTCGGCACCCCTAAAATTTACCACATTAGTATTTAAAACAATAATTGCAATAAGCTTGTATCTAAGAAATGAACGAAAACTGTTGTAAGAACGAGTAATAATATTATTGTAACTATTTATACTATATACTTATTGTAACTATTGTTTTAAATAATAATGTGGTAAATTTTAGGGGTGATTCGATCATTTGCAGTCGTTAAGGGGTTAAGTGGTAATTCTTATGATCTTAAATATTGTAGGTGGTTTATTCTTTCTTATACATATGGAGTTTATTTATTATTACTTGTTCTTACAATAAACTCCATGTGGATAAGAAAGAATAAACCACCTACAATATTTAAGGTCATAAGAATTACCACTTAACCCCTTAACGAGTGCAAATGATCGAATCACTTGTTTGAAATGAGAAATGGTTGCCGGGAACGATTAAAATACAAAAGCTTCAATAATTCTTAACGTAGAATATTTAAAGAAGAAAAGAGAATACTGCAAGCCCGTAATTCATTCATCGGATAGCAGAGAATAAAACATCCCCGAAAATCATCTCTCTCGCTCCCTTCGGAAAGGGTTCGCTGTCCGGCAATCAGGTTCGCGAGCTATGCAAAGCGCGTGCAAAGGGGGTGGGGGGTACCGGCGGGACGAGCCTTCAGGGAAATAAATACTAAACGCGATACCGTTGTCGGCCAGGCTCTATTTCGTCCGACAGCTCTTTTCCGCCTTTCATCCGAATCGCGGGGCGGCTTCGTGAATTTCCAATCGAGGGGATATCTCTCCGCGTCAAAAGGAAGCGCCACCGAGACACGGGGATTCTTCGGGAAGCGAACCATCCACGGAGACGTTTGATGGATGCACGCTTTTCCCATTGTGGCGACGATTCCATCTATGAGTCGAACTTTCCGGCCAATTTTCAAGGAAGAAAGCCGCCCGACGAACGCGAACGGAAAAAAGAGATAGAGAAAGACAGACAGAGGGAAAATGGGTTTATTATGCTCTGGGACATAAAACCTACCCCCTTCCTCCCTACGCCTCTAGCTCTTTCCATCGGTTCGTCTCTCTCTCTCGCTCTCTGCGCTCGAGGAGGACCGAAGGAGCGAAGTTTGAACGTTAAGAAACTCATAATCAGAGTGGAACCAACGGAAGCCGCGAGAGGTACCGGCAAGACAAACACGGCCACGAATGAGATTTCGATTAAATTTAAGAAGGAAGAGGTACCTTATACTGCGAGGCGCCTCGCCCCGGAATCGCCAAGTTTCTTAATGCCGGACCAATCCCCAGATATCGCGGCGGCGAGAGCCGCTCATTTTATATACAATGACTTTTGAAATTGCCGCGAGCTGCCCCGATGCTGCATCGCGACGCTGCCGAGGGGGTTGGGGAAATGGAAGGGGTGGAGAAACGGTCCCTCGGCGTCGTCTTCGGCGGCGTCGTCGTCGTCGTCGTCGTCGTCGTCGTCGTCGTCGTCGTCGTCGGCGTCGTCGTCTGCGTCCGACCGCGAAACGCGTTTAATTGAAACGACGCTGTTTCCGCGAACGCTCGGCTTCTTTGTCCCCGTTATTGAATCGAACGACGCGCAAGAGCCTCTTTAAGGGTGACAATGGTAAATACAGCCGTTGCCCCGCCGCTGTAAAGTCCCTTTGTCCCCTGATACCATCGCCACTTTTATTGTTCGATAAAGGGTTCAAGGGATCGTGGTTTTTCCAACGAGATTCTGCGGCGTGCCCCAACTTCCAGGCACTTTACCGATCCGTGTGGACGTAGGATCTTTATGCAAAGCTTTTCCGCGTCTGTTGCCAGAACCAGGAACTTCTTACTTCGTTTCATTGTTTTGGCACTTTTAACATTGTTTTAATACTAGAACTACCAAACCAGTCATTTTGACCGGTCCCTAATTTTTGCTTTCGCAATTATCGAAGTTATAAAAATGTTTTCATCAGAAATTTTCGGATATACTTATACCACTAAAACGGCAAAAAAGAAATTGTATACAATCTGATAGTGAAAGTGATTTTGAAGATTGAAGTCCATATTCAATTACAAAATAATAGCCAGCGACATGGCATAGTTTCTGTGTAAATTTTCCGGTCAGCAAAGTGTTAAGAATTTCCTTTTATCATAAATAATTTACCAATCGCTGGTCACGTTCTTCTTCTTCAGTATTTGTTCTTATCCTGGGGCTGGTTGTTCGCGAGGATCGCAAAAGAATTTGATGGAAGTGAGATATACGAGAGCTTTAAATTTAAAAATAATTTATTATTTACGAGTACCCCTAATAATTAGATAAAAAAGATACTGAACGCTATGTTTGCAAATTTTATTCAAGAAATCGGTGAAAATTCAAATTCTGCGCGTACGAGTAACAGTAACAAATTTCCTACGGACGAAAGAGAATGAGCTACATCCAATGGAACTATTTTACACCGAAAAGTGCTTTGATTTTGGAATGAAAATTTCTTAGAGCGTTAAGGATTAATAATAAATTATTTATGGTAAAGAATGTTGAGGCGTTCATATTTCGCGGTACAAGAAGCACGTGAACATGTGGCGAAACTTTTATATTCTTCAATTGTTTCTCATTGCCTATTATGTTTGATCGTCTTCTTGTCGTCTACGTAAAACTATTGAATTTATTGATATAGTGTAAACATAAAATTTATAATTCATATCCTTAACAATTGTGATCAGTGTTCTAAATAAAACCAAGTGTTAGTTAAAATGGTTACTTTTTATTAAACTCTCCAACAGGTTATGGGCCCAGGCATGGTCGTAACCTTAAACTTTCCAACAAAGAACTAAAGGGCCGAATAACACCGTCCAAGAATCCATCGTGCATGATTGCTATAAAAACTGAAAAATCGCAGACGCGAACGAACGAGCAGAGAAATTGAACTGGTAGAGTCGAACGCCGTCGAAAATCACGGTTTCCTCGATCCTGTGCTCGTTCCCCGAGCAATCGAGTCGCGTATACCGATCCGTGGATGGAGTGCGGGTCGGTAAAAGCGCGGCGGCGAGGCCACGAAGCGTTTTGCGAGCGGCTCTCGAAAGAATAATGTAGCAAGGACCAGACTCCACCCACGGCGCTCGCTCGGCGTGTGTCTCCTGCAGCCGGTAAAAGCTTCTGGCTTGTCCGACGAATTCGTTCCTGCTTCTTCGCCGGCTCTCGAGCGTCTACACTCGAGCCTCGACGAGGATGTGTACTCCTCCAGGGCCATTTCCAACCCCCTCAGCGGCGCGCAGTCGTCGCCGAGGGGGATGGCGAACTGAACACGCCATTAGAGCAAGTTTCCCGACGTCCGCCGCTTCGGCGACGATTATCGCTGTAATTATGAGCGACGTGTCACCGATTGTCCGCTTCGTCGGATTCAACGAGACGTCATCCCGGGTTTCCTCAAAACGGTCGCAAAACCATCCCCGGTCGACCCGCTGGACGAGTATTTGTCCGGGGTGCGGACGTTCCGCGGGGATCCTGCGATTTCGGCGCAGTTTCGCGGAGTTATTACGCGTCGGTATTGTACTTGCTCGGCCTGATTTAAGGGGCTAGAAACTCTGCCGGATCGAGTTCACTTTTGTTTGGCAATTTGACGGCCCCGGGGCCGCGAACGCCGAGCGCCGGCATATTTGTGCGGCAAACTCCGGGATCGGTTTACAGTTTAATCGCGGCTCGCCGTGTTGCTACGGCTACGTCCACGTAGACAACCGTTTTCCGGTCGCTTTTCCGGATATTAAAATTAGTTTCTAGCCGGCCACCGAAACTTTCGAGCCTGACGCACTGTGCACCATGTCGTGCTTGCTCGTTCCCTTTTCGAGCTTGTATCGTGCTCCAGTTCCGTTTTATCCTTCGTCTCCGGAGGGAATGTCTATTTTTGGTGGACGCGACTTTCGAATCAATTGTACCGGACGTTTGTCTTAACCGTTTGAGGCACGGGACTTTAGAAAATAAAATTGCATGTTGCAATTGCGAAATTGCGAGGTGGTTAAAAAAGTATAAAGATAGAACACTTTTAATACCGCCTCGAAGAGTTAATTTTACGTACCTCGGACAAATTTCATTTATTTCATTTATAGATGTGGTTAGTGTTATTAAATAGAATTTTTAGCTACCACATAATCAAGCTCTCACCTCGTACAACAATCTGGTTAACTTCCACAATAATAAATCTATGTTCAACGCCTTTAACTCAATGATAATCATTCTTAAACGACGCAATGGTGCCGGTCACCGGTGACCACCGTGGCAATCGACGTGTTAATACTGCTATTTAGATTAAATCAAGTAAAATACCTTAAAAAAGTAAAATGGCGCCCCAACAGAGCTGCGTCGGCACAGTCGAACAATTGCAAGAGCACAGCGAAAAATCGACGAGCAAATATTCGATTTCCAAATTCGATTCTTCGGAGTTCGCGTTTTCCCGAGCGCGAGCGACCCCCATGGAGAAGGGTGCGCGCCCCGAACAGAACGAGAATCGTTAACAGTTCGACCGAAAAGTACGGGAAGTTCGTCGGCTGACACGAATCGGGGATATTCCATTTCCGGTACTGCGGGGGTCGGTGAACGGTTTCCGAGGGTGGGATCGTCTCCGGCGAAAGTTCCGACCGACAAAGCGTTACGACGGATCCGTCGGGGGTGCAGTTCGCGACGATAAAGCCGACGCGACGTCGACGAGACGTCGATTAATCTCGGCTGCAACGCCGATCGTTTACCGACGCGATCTCCCCGGGAAAGAATGAAATTTTGATGGGACTTCGAGCGAGAAACCGACGCTCTTCGTCGGGGCGCGTCAGCGGGACAGCGCAACCCTCGAAGAGAAAACGCTTACCTCGTTTAGTTGGGCCAATTGCCGGCGATGATGACCGACGATTTTATGGAGATCGCTTCCGCCTCGGTTCGCTCGGATTCGTGGATCGCGAGAACTTTCGCCGGTACCGTACCCCTTTGTTCTGCTTTACGATTGCCGCTGCTCGGCGAATTTCTGCGCCGCGCTTGTTAGCCAATTTGCCTTTGCTGTGGGAACAGTTGTCGGGTTACTGCGAGTTTCTTCCGTCTTCGCAATCTATGAGGTGTACAAACCAATTCTAGCATTAACCTTTCAACCGGCGATAACGAGTTGATTTCGCATTCGAGTCCGTCGCGTTGCCTTTCACGAATTATGCCGTTTCTTCTTTGCG